>JAHREE010000593.1:491116-535453 GCA_033628505.1 Tringa tobata | reverse complement strand
CAAAAATCTGTCTTTCCACTGATACGTATCTATTCCTATAATGATTACGAGAGAACTGACCTTAAATAAGGTTTTGTTTCATGGCTAAATAGTATCCATATGTTTGTTATACCTAAGACCAAATAACTCTGTGATTTTGTTGTTGTTTTTTTGAGGGATGTTATCTAGGCACTGATCAGAGGACTGGTGGTTGAAAGGGGGGAACACATCTCTGTTGGCAGAACGCAAAATGGAGCGAAAGCAGCAGCATGCTCAGTGTAGCCTATCCCGGCAATATCTCCATGAGAAACTATCATTAAACAAAGTTACTCTTTCTTGATTCCAGAATAAGAGAACTGGTGATGAACTGGTAAGTTTAAGGGCTGATACCTCATGGCTTTATGTAGTTACCAGTAATGGTAACTACTTATGTGGAACTGGAGCTTTTATCACAAAAGAGGAATTTTTCATTGGTCTGTACAATTCTTCTGCCCACTGCACATCACAAGTGTTTTTGTCTGCGTTTGTACAAAGTGTTTGTAGACGTGTTACCTTCAAACTATATTTCTTACTGAATCAGCTGGTTTCATAGAAACTTTAAACTGTTCAACTTTAGTGTCAGAATTCCCATTTAAAACAGGACAAACAGCTTCTGTAAGTTGATAAATAATGTGTTTAGTTGTTTACAATGTAAAAACTTGGAGCTGTTTGACTTACGGTGTAATTGGAAGTTGCAGTATATATCATTACTCCGTGAGTTGCTCTAAGTTCACCCCAAGTTAGCATAAAGAAAAACAAAGATACTATACCATTCCTGTTTTCTAGGTGTCACTCTATGAATTTATACTTTTGTAGCTATATTTGCTTTTTGAAGAGATAAAAATACTGTGGATCACTGCAAACAATTAACAAAACGGTTCGTACACCGTCAGTGTCTTTGTTAGTGTCTCCTGCAGCTCATGGATTGAAGCATCTTTTCAGTGGTCACCAGTTTCAGTGCTTCTCTGTATGTCGGTGCCAGTAATGCAAAAACCATAGTGTGGGAAAATATGGGAATTCTAGTGCCAAATGTGCTAATTTTTTTCTCTGTTGAAATTGCGCAAACAGCTCACCTATGTTGTGTAATTTATGTTGGTTGTGCTTACTGTAACAATAAACATTTTAAATAAAACTTTTTCCTGATACAATGGTTTGTGTTTATTTGTAATCAAATGTTGCTTGTCACATCCAGTTCTTCAGAAATAAAGCACGACTCCCAGGCCAGCAGTTAATGTTATGTGCCTGTTCAGCTCCACAGAACAAAAGCTACCAGATGTTTAATAGGTATCTGGTCCCAACATCCATAGAGGTCTGTGGCCTACAAGGCTCTGCTGATGGCACATATCTTTAAATCTTTTAATCTTTTCAGAATTAAACATCTGAGTAAAGTATTTGTGGTTTTTGGACATACAATGCTCGTCTAGACATGCTTTTACCATTGTGTGTGTGCTACGTCAGGCAATCACTGAATTTCACATGGTGTAGGTTGTGCCTCAGACTTCCTCTGGGCAGGCCGTTCCAGGACTTCATATTGATTACAGCAATTGATTTCTTTCTGCGTATTTACTGCCCAAGTAATTTCAAATCTGTTTTTTGGGTTTCCCTGTGTAGACTGCGTGAAACAAATTGTAGCTGTATCCACAGGTAGCAGCGCACTCAGATGTTCTGTCTGCAAGTGAAAATCAGCTACCTCCACCTATACAACTACATGCAAATCAAGTCCTGGTGAGTTAGGTATCTCTGGTCTCTGCCAGTATGGGTCACTTAGAAACTAGCTTTCATCAGTTACATTGGCTGAATCATATTTACAAAAGTCTAACCGATTATTTAACTGATATATTTTGCTTTATCCAACACTTGTTTCCTGAGGGAGAAACTCCTTAACAGAAGAACGTACTTTTTGTGCAGTTCAACACCTGTGAAGGTAAGAAAGGAGGGAACCCTACTTGTGTCAGGGTAAGAGCAGTGTAAATTTATGTTAAACAAATGCTTATGTAGATTCTGCAGGGCCAATGAGCTGTTGCAGTGTCTGCAATTCTTTCGTGTGATTATCTGTTTGTATACTGAATCTTTGCAGTATTCTTAGACCAGTTTTTCCATAACTGGGTAACAAATCAGGCAAGTGTTCTTGCAGACATTTTTTTCTTCTCTTTCTCCATAAAAGGCTATGTGTACATCTGACAATCTCTTTCATAATGAGCAGTACTCGCTTGCCATGTTTTTAGTGTGATAGATGCTCTTTTCTATTCCTATCATCCCATAATTTGGAGAGTCTGTAGCAGAAAAACCCTTAAACGAAACACTACATATACCAGGACTTGTTACTAATTAGTAAAACATGTTCTGATAGATATACAGAAAAATAGCAAGCATTCACTGTTTGATGCAATTGACCTGTGTCAGGTTAGAAGGGATTGCTCAGTATCCTTTAGTACAGCCTCCCAACTGGGTCTGGTTGCTCGGGGCTCTGTCAGCTCTCCAAGGATGGAGATATCTCAGTGCCTCTGGTCAGCCAGTTTCTGATGAAAAAGATTTTCTCTACATCTGATTGGAATTTTCCATGTTACAGCTTTTGTTGGTCGCCTCTTGCCCCGTCCCTGCGGCCTCTCAGAATAGTCTGTCTTCTCTATACCCTCCCATTAGGTAGGCCCCTCCTGGGACCAAAGGCAAGGTCAGAGTGATCTGTAATGGTCTGGATCCTCATGGCTCTCCTTGAAGATGGCCTTTTTCCAGTCATTGGGAGCCTCTCCTGGTTCCCATGATCTTTTAAAAGAGCAGCCTTACATGAAATCAGCCAACTAAGGTGCGGCCTGTCTGGGTCCATGGACTTGTATATGTCCAATTAGCTTTAGATGTTCCTGATCCGATCATTGTTAGTTGTGGATAATCCTTTGTTCCCACAGACTCTGTTACTAAGGTGAAGGAGCTGGGAAGCCTAAGGAAAAATCCTACCAATAAAAATGGAGACAAGAAGGCATTGAATATCTCAGTCTCCTCCATTTACTTTATAACTTCACTTTATCCTGCCCTGTTAGGCAGTGGTCCCACCTCTTCTTTAGTCTTTTTTTTTGCTGCTGGTATTGAAGCATTCCTCATTTTTGCTTTTCACATCTCTGGCTAGTTTGGGCTTCAGATGAGCTTTGGCTTTTGTGTGTGCACATCTGCAGACGTGTGCTCCCAACTCCTGTTTCATAATTAGTGTACATGAGTCTGCAATAATCTTAAATAATTGACAACTACATGCTAGACCCTGAACTGGAATGACTCGGCAAACCTTTGACATTAATAGAGCCATGTGCTCATGTGGTTTCACCTAAAGATCTGTCCTCAAGTCCTAGATGGTTTTAAAGAAATTATTTAGGCATATGACTAAGTTTTGATTAGAAGGACTGACTAGATCATCAGGTTTAGTCATCTGCTATCAAAGTGTGTCATATGAGTCCATTCACATCCTTTCGAGAAGTTTTTTCTTTTTTTTTTTTCCTTTTGCTGCTACTGAAAGCATCTTTGACAACCTTCCAATATCTGACACTCTTTTTAGTATGCATTTCTTCTTGGGGGTCTAAATTATCCTTTAATTTAAAAACTCTACTTATCTTTTGGCATGTAGTGTTCTGATACCTACAGATACCCCAGTCCTATCCCTTCAGGCCGTTTTGCTGTGATAAACAATCTAAGCTGGTTTAAGCTGCTACAGACAGATAGGCTCTTGTTTCCCCTGTAGATGCCAATGTCTGGTCTCCATTTTAATTACTCTTTCTTGGGTATGAGTGATAGAAATCTACACCCAACTCTAGATAAAGTCTTTTTAGTGCCTGAAGAGAGTTTCATACGCTAAAAATTATGCCTGATTTGAAATCACTCAAGGCCACTTCATTCAACCCTCTTCACTAACTTGTACGTTTGTGGTCGTATGTCAACAGTGACAGCTCTAGATTTAATTGAAAAATCTGAAAAATTTTGTCACTGCTTCTTAATACCACATTTTTGCTGAATATGGCAATACATGGTACTAAGAGTCATAATTTTCAGTGGAAAATGGGCAGTAAGGCAGCATTACATAATCCTTCAGTCTTAAGCACTGAGCATTTCTGTATAAATTGACCTGTGGATGTATGTGTATTTAGTGGCACAGACATAAACATTGTCTTTCTCTTAAAACTGCAGACAGTAAGCCTTTGAAGCAGAGAAATACATATTTTTACTCTTGTATTGGGAATTGTTCTGTGCAGCCACTTCATTTGTATAAGTACCTTGATAAAGTGTTTGTAGAGTTTTTCAAAACATTTACTAATTAAAATGAGAGGACCTAGAAAAATGAAGTAGAAGCAAAAGCATTGTAGCCTTTGCATTCTTTTATTTTTATAAATATTTGCATTTTGATTACACTGTACTTAATACCACATGATGAAATGTGATACTGGATCAAAGCTGTTGCTCTTGCTGTAGCTGAAACTTGTTTAAAATGGCTGATTTATTGGTAGTATTCCATTATGCTTCATAGTACTGGGTTACAAATTGCTTTAGACAAATATGTTCCAGTTAGCTCCAAAGCAGAGTAGGTGATACTGTCCAGTATTGTGGACAAATCAGGGGCTTGCTATGACACATCCCTTAATGTATAGAGCTGGTGAGGACAGAGTTGTAAGAATGCCTAACATAAATAATAAGTTACTCTGATATTCTCAGAGTCTAAGAACATGTGGGCTAGATGATAGTAATGTAAGGTGGGGCTGAAAAGGGCTGGAAAATTTTCACCTGACCTGTGATGGTAATTACACTAAAACTTGTCAGGTTTATCAGCTTTGGTTCTGCTCTGCAGGGATTTATCCTGTGTCTGCTATGTATTACTATTTGTCATTAAAAATCTGGATGATGGAACACAATATGCTCTCATTTGTTTGCTGGCAATGCTGCACAGAGGAGGAGCAGCAGCAGATACCGGAGGGTAGGATCAGAGTTCAAAATTAACTTGACAATTAAATGGTCTGAGGAAAAAAGTAATTCATAATCCCAAATATGATGTGGTGAAAGGTAGAATGTAGGCAGGGAGCACAGCAAGGATGATGAGTGTTACAGCAGTTGTGGTAGTAGGAGAGGATATATAGGCTGGTGTAATGTGCATGTCTGTTGTTTTCACAACTACAAGTAATTCGCCTGATCTTAAAAACATGCTGGTGAGACAAAGACGTATTACTTTTATTTTTGGGATGATTAACTGAGGAACTGAGCTCAATAATGTTTGAGTGTCCAATCTGAGAGGCTCATCACCTGTATTATAGTCATTAAAATTTATGTAGTATTTAAATATTTAGTATATAGCTTCTGCTAACTAAACTTGCACCTTTAATTTAGAGGTCACTTCTTTTGAAAATCAGACTTCCCAGATGTTTCAAATTACACAGCCATGAAATAAAGGACTCCAAAGTTGTGGGGTTTCGAGTTGATCTGGGATAGAGACAAAGATAGAATCTACTTCTCCATGGCAGCATTTAAGTGTTTGGACTAAAGAAATGCTGTTTCTCCTTAACCCTTCCAGTTCTTGTCTCCTGTACAATTTCACTCTCATGTACAAGTCTTTGAGTTTCCATACCAATATCCCAAGATCCCTGCTCATTCATAAAGAATTATGCAATACTTAATATCAGCACGTATGTTAATATATACATGTACATAAATGCTGACAAGGTTTGATGGCAACCTATATTCTGGAATTTCTTAATGGGTACATATTTAACTTTTAAAATCATAGTATATTTAAATGTGATTTTTATGTATTTTTAACTCAAGTTCTGAACATTTGGAGTGCTCTAATACTCCTGTGAAATATGGTGATACTATGTTTTTCTTCATACATTGTAAAAGAAAATATCTAAGCATTAACTTTTTCTTTTCCGTATCAGATTGTGAAGAACAATCCGCACCTACTCCCGGGTACCACCATGATAACTGATGGTCGTCCTTGAAAGGCACAATCTTCTGGGAATTCTGAAGTTACTCGGACAGTGGATGCTGAGTTGTGTTCTAAACTGAAATTTTTTTTTTTATTAAAAACTCCTATATATTTTTCATGTAGCACACTGGATTTAGAATATCAATTTTCATAGTCACATACAACATAGTTTTTATTTCTGTAGCCTCGCATCATATGAATAACATGTTGTAGAGCCTTGAGAGGGCTTGTGCCTAGTTTTGTTCAATTAGTCACTGTAAAATGAAGTGTCTAAAAGAAAATATTACAGATTTATGCTGGATAATGCTACATCAGCTTTGTTCTGTCAGTGTTGTTTTAACTCCTACTGTTTTTCCACCTCCCCACCTCTGTTGTTTAACATGATGGGTAGTGGTTTTGTACAAAATTAGGAAAATAAGCCCGTACCAAAATTAACAACCTGAAAGTAATAAGACTTAATAGAAGCCACGTTTCTGATGGACTGCTTGTTCACAGGAATCTGTAGGATCAGTGCAAACGTATCATATTACAGATATCTCATTGTTAATCACTGTAGGTTCAGAAAGTTGCTTTCAGAGGCAGGGGAAGGGAATAGGAGCAGAAGAGACAACTGCAGACATAGGGGAAGAATCGTGTCGATTTATATTTTTTATGGTATTTTCAAGTTACTTATAGATTGTAATATGTTGTTTATTACTGTAAATGGATTAATTGCTTGTCCTTATTCTTTCTTAAATAATTTTATATTTCAGTGATGAGTTGTCGCTGACCTACTGTTGATTGTACAGTCCACATGAGAAAATGAAGTAATTGCTAATGCCACCAGGATACTTGCTTAACACAAACCAGTGCTGTCCAGCCTGAAAGTATGGAGATTGGTCTTTAAAAATGTATTCATTTAGCTGAAATCTCTAATGAAACAATGTACTTGTGTCTAAGGTATAACATACATGTACTTTTCTTAAGGGAAAATGCAGTAAGCACAGAATATTTGACTTGTGTTGATTTCTCTGCCTCTGTGATTGCTCTGTTAAGCTGAATAGATGATGTATTTTGGGCCAGATGTTCAGTTGGCATTATTTGTTATGCCATCACAGTGTACTGCTGCTTGTTATTTTCATACCTGAAATATCACATGAAATATAATTTGTGTGTTGAAGAACTATTACAGCTTTGGGAGATGATCCCTCTTTTTTCCTGCTATTAACAAACAATGCAATTTTATATTTTGCCGTAATTAATTGTGAATACAATAGATTTAGAAATTTGCAAGTTAAAATTAGCAAACTCAAATATGGGTTCTCAATAATTGTATTAATAGGTCAGGAAATAAATACCTGAAGCAGAAGGAATAGAAGAATTCTCATCGGTTGCCACTTGGGGTATGAAAACTGTAACTTTTTTGCCTTGTATGAGAAGCTTTCAAACTTCTCCATCTCAATGAAAATTATGTTTTTTTCCCATTTTGAAGTTTTCAATTCCACCAGCAGGATAAGCACAAAATGGGATGCTCAGAGGGAATCTTGGAGTACAGGTGGGACTCTCTTCCTTCAGCTTTTGGGATCTCAAGTAGGAAATTTCCAGTGGCAGTGGGGCCAGTACGCCCTGGCTTAATAAAAGTGTGAGAGAGTCTAATAGGCTAGAGAATGAAATACACGCTAAGCCCACTGCTGTGTTTTTGCTTAAAATAGATGTATTTTAAAAAGTGGAATAAAAATATGCAGACTTTTGTCAATTGACAAACGTGACAGTAACGCCCGAGTTTCTGAAAGAATGGAATTGCAAGAAATAAGATTGTAATTGTACACAAACAACTTTAGGTCATAATTTCAATTCAAATAGATTATTAAAATTATGACATTTTAAAAACTGTACTTGCATAAGGAAATACGGGGCTGAAGACTACTGCTCTGAGCTACTATGGCCTTAATTGTCCTCACACGTGACAGTGATGCCAGTTTATAAGAAGAGAATGGTTTCTGAGGCCAATCCAAGGCTATGTGTACAGTGTTGTAGAGTAGGGCTGTTGCTCAGCTCTCCAACTTATTTCCAGCAGGAGACAGAAGAGAATTTATTGTGTGAAAATACAGAGGTAACAATAACAAACTAAAAACATTGCAAAGGAAGATGTAGAAAAACCTATCATACCATATCCATGAATGTCTCCTCTTACTCACAAACCTACTTCTTTTTCTTTTTGCATTTTTTTCTCTTTTATTTTTTCCTTTTTCCTTTTTTTCTGTTTTCATCCTCTTTCTTTTTTCCTCCTTTTCCTTATTTTCTTTTTCTCTTTTTACATGATTTAGTGTTATCCATTAAAATGTCAGGTATTTTTGACACCCTTCTTAATTCTTTCCTTTGATTTTGATATAAATACCTATTTTCTGGAACTTGCTTCAACAGTAAAGGAAGATTAATAAGCTCTTTATGTATCACTACTTGCTGTTCACTGTGAAACTGCTCTTGTGCAGCCTGATCAGCTATTTCTGTTGGCACGCAATGGAGCTGGAGTTTTGCCTAGAGTAGCAAAATCTTTTTATTCGCTGGAGAAACAGCTAGTCACCACCTCGGCTATATGATACTCTGCCTACTGCTATGCAGGGACATAGTTACTCACTGCTTGTGCTAGTGCCCACACCTCTAAAGCTCTGCGATGTCCACACTTTATCATTTCTTTTCCTAGCACTTCTCTGTATTCCTGGTTTTTATATGTTTCTGTTGGTTTCTTTTGGCTTCTTACTCGCAGTCGGTGCCTGACTTGACTACTTGCTTACAGTTGTCATGCCAACTCTCGAGCCTGGAAACTCAAGTAGAGAGAGGATTTCTCTTTTTTTCCCCTCTTTTTTGTGTGTCAAGTACTCACTTCACAGTTACCAAGTTGCATGAACTGAATGCATAAGTATGGCAAACAACTCTGTGACTTTGGTCTGACACTTAAATTTCTGAATATCCGTTTCTGCTTCGTGAAGACTTTTTTCAGCTCTTACTTAATCCTTTCTGCTTGTCCACATGCCGAAAATCAGGAAAATTAGATCAATGAAGCGGGGAAGGGATTTTATGGACTAGTCGTTGCATTTTTCTTACTTAAACAGAACTGCAAACGTATTTCAAATACCCAATGTAGAAATGATTTTTAAAAATCCATGAGTCTGTTCAATCTTTCTGAAAGTTAGATGTTACTGAATTTAATTAACTTTTCATGCCAATTCATGCAATATTTATGTGTATCAGCTTTCCAAATAACCAAGTGAAAAATATAAGAGAAGTACAGGAAATTAAAAATGCAAACTCTTAACTCCTTATATTGAGGTTGTATGCCATCATTATTCCTTGTTAGCAATGTATGTAACAAAGACGTAGTTCTGTGAAATAACTGCTCTCCAAAATAAACAGTAGTTTTAATAGGTTTGCTGTAATTGACAGCTACATTCACAGGTTAATTGTGTTGGAAGACATAACGTGTTTAAAGGGAATTGGTTTAAAGAGGAAGAAAACATGGAAATTCCATCTCAAACAATAGGGCTCTTTGGAGATTCCTGTAGGTGAGTTTGTTCTAGGTTTCACAGGAAGCACCTGTATGACTTGTGTAATAATGCATCTAACGTGTGTCTTGCTTTTCTCAAGTTCAAAAAGGTGTGTTTATCATTGAAGATATTTCGTGTATAAATACTTACTGTAGTTCATTACAGTTCTTACTTTAAATTGAGCTTTCCTGGCTGCAGGAACATGCATTGAGAACATGCATTTATTTTGCATGAAGGACTTGAGAGAATCAAATAAACTGTCTCAGCCTTTTCACAGTTGGTTAATAGTAATTTCCTTTTCTTCTACTGTATCAGACAAGTATGTTTACTTTAACTGAGCCCATTCTAAAGTGGAAGGCTTTTATATCTTACTGAAAAAGGCAAGAAACCTCAGATATCTAAAGAAGCTTTATCCTAAGAGGCAGCTGTTGCGGATCAGGGTTCCAGAGCTATATTAAACGTTATCCTACACTTGGGCCACCTTGTAATAATCATAGGTAATTTCACTCCAAATACTGGAGATTCTGCAGTTTAGCTAAAGCATTGAGTTTCTTGTAGCTACAGCCCTCTGACTAAGAGCCTAAAACTTGCATTGGCCCTTTATAAGGACAGAGGAGTAGAGGTAATTGCATTGGTCAGCAATTCCAGGTCTTACTGATTGTAGATAACTGTGCAATAGATGTTTAATCTAAAAGGATCTAGAGACCATCTGTACCTTTTGCCACCACACACTCTACAAAAACCTGTAAAACAGGCAAAGAGTTATAAACTGCCATATGAGGAAATCCTGTGGTAGTACAAACTTTGATCAATAGTTTCTGCATGATCTTTAGAAGTATATATATGTAGTGTATATACACATGCTACAGGCAAAAAAATCCCCAAACGGACTTGTCTTTCTGATCCTAATTTGGATGACTTGTTTAAGTGGGCATGTGAGCAAGGTGAAACAGGGTGTCCTTGAGAGGTTCTAGCACTTTGAGGAGCACCAGCACAGCCCAACTTGTTTGTTTCTTCTTGTGCTTTCCTTCCTAATACTTGCTAATGGTGAGACAGGATATAAGACACACAAAAAATAGATGATCAAGCTGCAAAATGACCAAGAAAGGTTGTTTACATTCTACATCTGCCAAGAGGAAATAAACTCTTGGTCTTCTATGCTAGGAATGTAGCTTGAAAAGCAATGTTACTTTCACATCATCTCCCTGGTACTTCCTTGATACTGCATTTTATGCGTTTCCTAACTAGAGTTATTGTGAGAAGATTCTGGGATGGGAGGAGATGCAACCAATTAGAAGAACTAATCAGCTGGAATGCTGAGAACCAGTGCTCTGGGGGCCTCCCATCCGCGCGGCACCATCCAATGCACTTTGCTGAGGAAAGGAGAACTTGTTTGTTTTGGCCATGGCTCATGTGAGCAGAGATAGCGAAAAGCCAGGGAATCCAACTGGATAAAGAACATCTGCAAATGATGTTCTGTTAATGCATATTCTATCCAAAGAAGCCTTGATGCTTGGTCTCAACTCTGGTCTTGGCCACACATGTCGCTTTGTCAGGTTCGTTCAGAATCAGCTTTTGTTTCCTGTAAATAAAGGGGGTGCAGAGTCTGTTTAATGCTATTCCACAGTAACAGTGTAAACTATTCAGCAAAAATGAAGATAAATTGTTTGGTATATGGAAATCCATTCTTGAGCTAACTTAAAAAACTAACTGTGGATTTAGAAGCTTAGTCAAGTCTTTTGTTATTTGAATTTTGCCTATATTTCTCTATGTTTTCTTTTACTTTAGTAACTAAAGAAGACGGACTAATGTGGCAGTCCATCAATAGAGTGTGAGAAATAAGGTGCCTGATGATTCATGTGATATAGAGGCCAAAAGCTAAATATAAAATTTTGAAGAATACACTAGGTGACTTAGAGAGGAAATGAGGTCATATTGCTTCAGGAGGGGCTATTTAGTGCTCTTTGTAAACTCTGATTTTCATCTAGACAGCTAGGAGGACTGATTTAGGGTGGACTTTTCAATAATCTCATTTCTGTGGGTACTTGCAAAGTAAAGACACCTAATTCAGTATTTGCTACCAGTTATGTGAACTAAGTTACATTCTAGGAAAATGTAATTGGCCCTTCAGTCTAATAATATTTTTCTGAAGAAGAAACATCTCTTTAATTATTCACTTTCATGGTCCTAATGTATTAATAATCATGAATAACTGGTTATTATAGTTGTATGATTTCTTCATTCATTTATTCTGTTCAGTTTATTTCTAGTAAAGTGGGATAATCTTGAAGTTGTTTCCAGAGAGAAAATTATATACTATTTTGAGAACATAGAGTTGGAGAAAATTTGCATTTGGGACAAACTTGCTTTTAGTTCAATTGCTTGAAACCACAGGCTGAATTTCATGTTCTGCACAGGTGCTTTGCATGGACTCATTGGAATTGGTAGCTGATATCACGTCCAAGAAGGTATTGTTGTGATACTTTTTACAAATCTTCTGCTTAAGGATTCAACCCTTGATTTAGGATATCTTTGCAGCCATTTTTTAGTGAAGAGAAAAAAGATTCATCATTCTTTTAATTTTTGTGGTGCGTTCTCCAACAAGGTAAGCAGTAAGTTGATGGCCAGTATTTCACTAACAAGTGCAAAATTTGTATCTGCAGAGTCCCCTTACAGGAATTTGGATTGTTTGTTAAATTAAGATAATACGGAAGTAATATTAAATTAAGATAATAACCTTTATTTATTTTACTACAAATTAATTTACTCTTGAAGCTACTTAACATTTATACAGTTGTTTCAAACAATTTTATAAATGAAAGAGTTTTAATATTAATTATTACTTGCACAATAAACCATAATAAACCAATCAATTAGCTTTTTTAATTGACTTTTTGGACTGACTGCTTTTGGGTTAATGCAAACATTTTTTTCTCTCTTTTTTTGGTTGCTTATATATTCTACGTAATGGATCTGTGTGACTTGGCTGACTGTGAGTGTTTCTTGGTTCTTTTTTGTCTCATCTGAAGTTCTTTGATCCTCTACTTTTATTAAACTGATTCTGTTGAACTGATAGGGAAAGAACACACATGCTCTGTCTTGGCACTCAACGGCTGTTAACTAGACCACGGTGCATGTTTCTACATTATGAAGAACATAGAAGACAACAGTGAGATTTCCATTTTTTCATCTTTATGTATAATTCTTGTTCTCCTCTCCACTTTTTCGATATTAACATTATATTTAAATAATAAAAGATTGTCTTTTTCCTTCATGACTATAGTGTATCTGACTGATTTGTCAGCAGCTTGAACACTTTGGGAAATAAGAAAGCTTAAAATTGAAGAGATTTTGCTCTTTATACATGTATCACTAATCTATGAAAATTTCCTTTCGTAACAACACAATTCTAAATCGGCCTGCTAAAATTGTCAAATATCCTAAGGAGGAGAATGGGAACAAATTGCACTGGTTCTCTGTGAGCTGGGAGTTCCAATTGACCTAGGTAACATTTTAGTTGAATATACCAGGCTGCTTTCCACTTGAGAAATGTAATGAATCTAGAAGGCAGTGCAGAATGGACCTCATTTCACAATGACAGACCAAACTAAATAGTTTCTGGTGAGATATGCTCCCTCTCCCCTCATCAAATGAACTACTTCAGCCTAAGAGAATCTTGGGGAGTTTGTGAATTCGCCCAGGAACTTTGCCAGTCTCAAGATACATAAACTTGAATCAAGATACATGGCCTGAAAATGTGCTGCTTTGTGGACAGAATAAGAAAAAGTTTAAAAAGCATTTATATGAATATATTAAATAGTGAGTCATAACAAGTCAGTTTATGGCAAACTTCAATTTACAAGCTCAGACTAAGAGCCAAAGTCCTAAGTCTAGAACTAACTACCTTGCCTTCAAAAATTATCCATACTTGATACCATGAAACTCCAGGAATTAGGGCTCCTATGCATGTATGTAATGTTAAGTAGTTTTTGTGATCTATTTTATATCTTTTGATAGATTCACTTTTTTTTTCAGATTTAAGCATTTTCATCATAAGTCTAGACAACTTCAGAAAGTGAGATGCAGATGTTGTCCTTCCTTGCATTTTATCGAACTATAATTTTAATCACAGAATAAAGAAAGGAGGACACTTCATCCACTTAATTACTATTGTTCTCATTTTAGTGATATTTCCACATGACAGTGCTGTCTTTAAACTTCAGTCATAATTGCTCTGAAACCCTTGGAAGGGCAACTGATTAATACTGTCTTTTTAATCTTCATTTTACTATCGTCCTCCAGGCCAAACCTGTCCATCACATCCAGTGTTCTTTAAAGGTGGCCAGGGGTAATGCATGTGCTCCATCTTGAACAAGTACCTTTGAGATGGTGTGGGATGGGTTAATACTAGTTCTTTAGCATCAAAAGGTACCTTTTCAAAGTTACTTACCAGTTAGTTACAAGAATACAAATTTTGGATAGTTTGATGATTGATGATGACGCAGAGTCAGTAAGTCGCAAACACACCCAGTTTTATTACAGTTATGGTATGCTACACCCAGTAACATTAGGATAGAAAAATGAAAAATTGCAACTGATACTCTTTGATGCACCACAATAAGGACAAGGGTTAGACTTCAGGTTAGGTTACCATGTCAGTCTAGGGAATGTCATGATGTTAGCATTAATTTTGGGTGTGGAAAGAACTTTTTGAGCCAGAGCTGGACCCGGTGCCAGTGGGCTTCCTATAGTTAGTGTTTTCTTTTCAGCTGGGCAGATTTAATTTAAAGGGTAAAATATTTTTAAGGGCTAGAAGTCAACCTGATGTGGTGGTTGAGTCCACATTACTGTGGGATTTAAAGGGGAATATTAAGAGTTTTTGAATGTGTTTTAAACAGGAGCTAGTAAACCATGGTTAGCTTCTGGTGCAGCAGGGGATGCTGGTGAAGCATAAGGAGCTGACCTACAGAAGGGCCTCAAGGTGAAGGATCGGGTGATGTGAATGATTGAGTCAGTGTTGCTGCCCAGATCTAGGTGTTTTCTGTGTGTCTCTCAGCGTCGTTACACCTGCAGCGTGACGCAGTTCAGCGTTTGACAGGGATTGCTAATCTAGGTGTAGCTTTAATTTCAGGATTAGTGTTAATGTTAGGGTTCAGGCTGGCATGAGCAGGAAAGACTCTGCAACTTCTTGATCTAATCAGGTCAGTGAGGTCGGATATGTGTTTTTGATGGTAGGATGCAAACACTGGTCCAAATGTAACAAAAGACCCTTTCCTTACACTTGGCCCCATAACAAACCTGAGAGCCCTGGGCTGTAACCTCGTGCTTTCTGCCCCACTTCATATGAGGGCAGCTCAGTGACAGGACTCCGTGGGAGACTCCTGCCATGTGAAGATGTAAACTGGGAGAAGTGTTCCTGATTACAAATGGTGTGCATAACTGCTCATAACATCTACCCCTTGTATTAACCTTCCAGGCTGAAGGTCAGGAAGAGCCCGCTGCTTCTCTCAAACCTCACAGCTGAGGCATGGTTAGGTGATCTCTAAAGTATGAAAGCAGGGCTGGCCCCTAAGATGAAAGCAGGGCTGGTCCCTAAGATAAAAGCAATGACTCCTATCAAGCCCAGAAGCTATATCGCACTGATCCTCAGCAGCTTTTTGTAGACTCGGCAAGAAATCAAGTTAAAGTCTTCCTAAAACCCTGCCCTTGTCAGAGGACAGTGGATTACTGTCACTCTTAATCACTACTCCAAGCACAGATTGGCAACTTTTCCGGGTTCTGCAGCAACTCGGGTTTGCAAACCAGTATCCCCTTGCCTAACCAGGACTATGGTAAGGGAATCTGCAAACAACTGTCCACCCACCCCAAATCAAGTTGTCTCTCTCCAGCTGCAGGGATTGCAGCTCACCAGTTTTTTTCAGCCCAAATTCTAGTGCTACACCCTCTCTGAAATGGATTTTTCAGCCCCAAATCTCTTACAAATGCTGCAATTAAGTGCAGTCAGGTGGCTGTAGCAACTCTAAACACACCTTGATCACCCTATCTGTAGTAACCTGAACTCTCCCATTCTTCCTGGGCTGAAATCCAGTCCCCTCCTACAACCTCTTTGCTCAGAAGAGTAGTCACAAATCTTTCACTGTGTCTGGGTGGCATTAGTAAGTAATTCAGTGCCTCCTCATATCACACAGAGATGTTCCTTTAGTGTTAATCAGGGACAGAATCCTTCTGATTGAATAGGCAATTATTCTGGTGAGCTGCATTTTAACACATAGTCCTGAATATGTCTTTTGCAGCCTACTGAAGTACCAAGCAAATTTTACTTACCCCCAAAGCACCATACAGTACAAGGGTGTGGGTTGAAGTTTCTGGATTTCTTTGATTGGTTAGTAGGGGACTTTGAAGTGGAAATTAGAAAAATGGTTTCACATGCCTTTAAACAATATAAAGACTGAAATTATCTTTCTTTTTTTTTTTTAAGTGGTTTATGCTATGCATCCAGCTTGCTTTTGAGAATAGGATATTACTGGCTTTTGAAAATTTCTCCTCATATTGTTAAGATATATTTTTTTTAAAAAACCCTATACTTTACCAAGTAGATATCTGCAAATTAATTATTCCTATACCATTTGCTCTGCTAAAAAAAAATTTAACGGATTAATCATGTTAAAAAAGTCTGTATAGTTAACTCAGTACATATTAGATTGCATACAGCTTCAGCACAGCTAGATTCATCCAGCATCAAATGACATCTGAATGATTAGTCCAACTGTATATAAACATGAGCAAGGAGGTCTATTAGCTAATATTGATTGTTTAAACAAAAGTAAAACCTACTGAAGTAAAATAAGGAAAGATCTGATTGACGTGACAGAATGACAATTTTTCTTTAATCTCTCTGCTGTGTTCTTGTCCTACAGCATGTAAGTTAAAGCCCGTATTGTTTATGTTTTGTTCTATTTTGGCACAAAAGACTCTAATCCAGAGTATTACCTTCAATTCATAAAGTTCATCTTTAAAAAAACAAACCACAACTTTTGTCCAACTCATTTTACCTGTTTAATTAAATTCCACAATGAAAATTTCTGTATATGACTTTCTAAGGTATGAGACTCTCTTTTCTGGAGATGTGTTTAAAATTTGTAATTATTCCCATGGGAAGATTAGTAGATTTATTAAAAAAAAAGTCTAGGTTCCTGGATTTCTGACATTCACATGAAACAAGAAGAAAATCCAGAAAGAGAAACATTACTGCATTACTTTGTCCCTTCACCTTGACGTTGTGTAGGAAAACCTGGACTTCAAAGGGTGAGAGAAAGTTCAGGTTTCATGCTAAATCAGTTTTGGGCCTGGCTCCCAGGATTTGCCAGCTATGCCCATTTTTTTTAGGACATAAACTGTAAGATAATGTTAACGGAAAGAAAACCGCAGCCACCACACTCATTTTCCTTTGGCTGGAGAATCAGCTTAAATCCCCAGGGCGGCCAGTGCTGTATCCTTCCAGATGCCCTCTCTCCCCTAATCCAATCACCACCATGACCAGAAGCTGCTAACTGTGCTGTGGATTTCCAGATTTCTGCCTTAATTGCCCGCCTGCAGGAACTTGTGGCACGAGACAATAGCTGGCTCAGTCAGACGGGTAAACATCTGCAACTCCCCTGCTCCAAGCTCTGCTGCAAAGGACCACCAGGAGAGAGTCCCCCAGCAGAGCCCGCGTGCTTCGGCTACCGAGGGTAGCGGTGGGATGCTGTGACCCTGCTTACGTTGGCTGTGACCCAAGCTTCCTCCTTGACCTCTGTGTCTCTTGTAAGAAGGGCACTGGCTGTAGGATGTAGCTACCCTCTGTAGCTACATATGATCACCCTCTGTGATCATATCAGAAGCAGCGTGGCCAGCAGAACTACAGAAGTGATCGTCCCACTGTACTTGGCACTGGTGAGGCCCCACCACAAATACCGTGTTCAATTTTGGGCCACTCACTACAGGACAGACATTGAGGTGCTGGAGCGTGTCCAGAGAAGGGCAATGAAGCTGGCGAGGGGTCTGGAGAACAAGTCCTGTGAAGAGCAGCTGAGGGAATTGAGGTTGTTTAGTCTGGAGAAAAGGAGACTGAGAGGAGACCTCATTGTTCTCTACAACTACTTGAAAGGAGGTTGTAGTGAGGTGGGGATCAATCTCTTCTCCCAAGTAACAGGCAATAGGGAATGGCCTCAGGTTGTGCCAGGGGAGGTTTAAATTGGATATTAAGAAAAAATTCTTCACTGAAAGGGTTGTCAAGCATTGGAAGAGGCTGCCCAGGGAAGTGGTAGAGTCACCATCCCTGGAGATATTTAAAAGATGTAGAGCTGCGGTGTTTAGGGACATGATTTAATGATGGACTTGGTAGTGCTAGGTTTATGGTTGGACTCCATGATCTTAAAGGTCTTTTCCAACCTAAATGATTCTATAATCATCTGATTCTGTGACTGGGGACAGTCAGGGATTTAAATAAGACCAACAAACATCATTGGTTGAATGACATCATTGTGGTGTGTCTCAGTGGATGTACTCCTGTTACCTACAGTCCCAATTAAAATAATCCTGACTAAACTAGTGTAGTCTCTGTTTTGAGTTGTATTAAGACTTGCAGGAGAGATTGCATGCTCCCTTGCACGCAGCAGACCATACATGCGTCAGGCAGAGAAAACTGCAGATAGAAATTGTTGCTTTCATCATGTGTCAGGGTTACCATGTGCAAGGACAGACAATGGGTTTAGTGTTGTCGGCCTCTCTACAAAGGAAGGTACAGCAGCTGACTGACCTGGTGCCATGGTGGATCCCAGGGGCCAGTGACATGCTGGGCAGGGCAATGTTTCTTTCTGGCTTACATTATCTTCTGTTTACTTTAAGCTGCCTTTTGCTCTTTTATGAAGAACACAATTTAAAAGGAAACTGAGGCACTTTTTTTTTTGCTTTAACCTGCCTTTTCCAGTAGCTGAAGTAAGTGCCTCCAGCTACCTTTTTCAAATCCATTTCTCTAACCCTTTCTTCCCCCCAATACTTCTGACAACTATTATCTCCTGGCTGAACCTTTCCAGTAGTTGCGATCAGTGCTGCTGTAGTGAAGAGCTGTCAGGTGTCCGCAACATACGTCTTGAAGAGAAGCCAAGATCATTATGGACATAAATACTATTGTTACTTATCGTACTCAGTTATGGAATGAATCCTAACAACTGTCTCTGGTGACTTGCTCTCAGGAAGGCTTTGGAAAGTCCTTGCAGCACTTCTGCGTATGGAAGAGCTGGAGGGAAAATATTTCTCCGCAGTGGACTTTCCCAACACAGAGCAGCATTGTCCCACTTCTCAGACAAGCAACAAAGTCGGCATCCTGCAAGTGATGACTTCGAAAGTTTAACCTAATTTGTTAAATGAGTAAGCCTATTGTTTAGAATAAGTACTAAAACAATCAGTGGATGTAGCCAGTCTCCCTAAAGGATATTCCTAGAGAATTGATGGATTATTAAAGGGGCAGTATGTTTGTCCTGGGTCTCACCAAAAACAAGCTATCGTTGACATCCTTCATTTTCTCCAAAAACAGTCATTGCTAAGGGTGAGTCAGAGATTTAGAGTGTAGATTGCAGACTTTTTAAGTAAAAAAAAAAAAAAAAAGGAATTAAACTTGTGTGTGTAATTAGCAACATCTGCAAAGAGAGAATGTATATTTATTTCTGTGATGTGGAAATAAAGATGACTTTACATTTATTTTTGTTAAAATGCTGATATTTCTTTGTCTTTCTTTTCTCCTTTCTTCATTAGCTAGCTTTATACAAGTGGTTCCTTGTGGTTTGTCTAGGATATCGTTGAGCATGTACAATTAAGCCAGTGAGAGGAGTACTGCGAAACAGATGTGGTCAGACCCCAGCAGAACGGGGCGGGTGAACTGCTGGAAGCACTGAGCGGGGAAGGCCGAGCGTGTTCTTGTTTTCTGATCTCTGGCAGGGGAATGGAGTTGGCTGATAGTGGGTGTTTTGAACAGCCCTGTGGCTTTGTGGTAGTACAGTGCAATATCATCTGGGAGAGCAGCTGGATTCCTGATGTGGAATTACTCTTCCCTGGCTGGGATGTGCTGTGGAAGCAGCGAGCTCTGCTCCAAAACTCCAAGGGCAACCTGCCTTGCGTAGGGAAAACTGGAGAGCAAACTGATAAGAGACAGCTTCACTCCTCATGCAGATGGGCTGGCAACTGCAGGACACGGAGAGACTCAATGTGAAGTGAGAGACAAGAGCTGTGGGGTGAGTGGAGATCCAGGAGCCTCAGACTGATTTTGGAATAACTTTGAATGAGTGGCATGGGCGTCTTGGCTTACAATCTCATCTGCAGTTCCCAGTAGCTATAGAAAACCAAACTGGAGTACTGAATTAATAAATCTCAATATCCCATAAATCATATGTTAAGGTTTTCACAACCAGATTTTGTGCAAATATTAAACATTATTTGCATACTGAACTATGGAAAATCTGTATTTTTAGATAGCGCTGTATAAAACATTTCAGAGACATGTTTGTTTTCTTCAATTTAAACTTTAAATGGAATATAACCACAGCAATTAGTTGCTTTTCTTTTAAGACTATATCCTGGAATTTCTACAATGGCTCCAGACTAATAAAGATAGTGAGAATTTAATGTGAACTGACTCACATACCCAACAGGAAAAGATGAAACAGAATCCTCAACAGTCAAATATCATTGTCAAATCTAAACCAACTGTACAGTTTAAAATAACAAACCCAGTTTTTTATGAACCAAACAAGTATGTTTCCTTTGTTGACTCCCTACATCAGCACTGGAAAAGAACCATTTATTGTCCTTTGCTTCTTTACTTTTTGTAAGAGTTAATGCAATGGAAGAGGATCCCCCTCTCCTTAAGGAAGAACGATTCACTCCTCTCTCCACAGCACACCCCAGAGAAGTTACCACTGACTCGTAATCAATGCTTGCAAAGGCAATATCTATTTTGTGTTGGCTGTGAACATTAGGCAGTATAAAGGCCCTTTTTATTTGCTGTTGTTTATGACTATGAAAAAGAAAATTGTGCTATTAAAAGCCCCGTTTTTCTCCACAAGCACGAATGACAGTGTCTTCTCAGCTATTTTCCATACACCAGTGGCTTGTGCCTGTCCAGTTTGACCCTCACCAGCCAAAATGAATGCAGCAGTTCTTCATTCTGTACATACTAATGGCAGCACATACCACGTTTGGAACGCGCCACATAGGCTCTTCATTGTGGCTGCCCTTGGGTTGTATTCGGCAGTTGGGTCAGCTGCGCCACTCGCAGTCGGCTTCCAAGACAGAGAAGTCGCCGGTGATTCAGCAACTAACTGGGGGAATTTGGAGCTTCAGAAATAAAACTGAGGTCACCAAGAGTTTGTTTGAAGTTTGTTAAAACTGTCAACTTTAAATAAATGCAGTAACAATCTTGGAGGGGGAGACGAAAAGAGGAGTTGCTTGCTTTATGAAGGCGGCCACATCGATGAACTAGATTGGGGTCAATCCTACTTTTTCATGTGAATATGATTCAGAACTGGATCTTGTAATCATAAAATATTATTTTACAGACATGTCTATGAAACACCTAGTTAAGACTGCAGTTTTCTTGTGCTACAGATGTATGTGTATAGGTGTTTATTTGGAGTCCAAGGCAGGTCCTTAGACTTAATTTGCAGTCCAATCTAAATGACTAATAGCAGGTCATTTCCATACTGTATGACAGTATGGTGCGAGGATAATTAGTCCTCTGTCTTTTCAGGAAATTGTCAACATTTGCTACACATTTGCTTGCATGTTTACCTCAACCAGAGACTGCAAAATAAGGACCACTCTATTTTTCTTGGTACTTGTGAGTAACCCAATTGATTAAGTTACAGCTTAGTTGCAGTGTAAGTAGCCAAAGTGAGGTGTTCACATCCACTTCACAGGGTGAAAAAGCGAGCAAGAAATGGAAGCAAAAAATGTGTAATTTTTATATTTTCATTTTATAAAGGCAAAAGTTAAGGTAAGTTGCATTTCAAAGTGTTAACCACGTAGGAATTTGTGTTACTCAGGCTACTCTTGGAAGGCTCAGCTGCCCTGGAAGCACAGTAGGTGATCCAAGAAAAAACTCAGTTACCATGTGTGGGCCTGAAGGCATATAATCCCAATTTCGTGAGCAACAGTTCAGGTGGAAAGCTACAAATCATTTAGCATGTTAGTTTTTTCAGTGGCTGCACAAGAAATGTTTATTTAGCACATTAGGATTACAAAGGCTGTGAAAATAAGCAGACTCACAATGAAAAATAAAACACGGATTTTTACAGAATGGACAATCAACAAAGATATTTTCAAATTTAAATTTAAAAGGTGATATTGTTGGCAAGAATAAGCTACTGTTCTGCCACGTTCTAATTTGCAGAATTGTTTCCTATTTAAAATCACTGCTATCTTAAGGATGCAGAAGATGAGTTAATTTCCATTGTATTTGACTACCCAAACAAAATCCTAGTGTAGTGAAGCTTCTCTGGACTCAGCCTGTGTCAACATGATTGAATTTTTTGGTAGTGAAATTGCGAAAGGAACATGCACCAAGGATTATATTTGGGGAAAAAAAGGGGAATCTAATGTTGATAGAATGTGCACCCATCCATCTAGTGGGTTTGCACACACATGTATCTAGCAAGAACTGTTATCAGGGGGCCTGTGCTGCCTATGTGTTATAGCCAAACTGTCTACAAAGTTTTGTTTTCAAAGAGCTGTGCCTAAATAGCAAATGTGAATCCAGTTCCGCGCACTGCAGAGAAGGCATCTGCATTTTTAATTTAACAATGACCACAATAAAAATCAAGGTTTTCTTCCTGAGAAAGAACTGCTCCAGCAATAATTACTCCAAATCTATTTAGCAGTTTGCAGATTGACTAATATGATGTAATGCAATGGGGAAAAGCAGAAATATTTGATTAGGATTTGTCGGTTTGCTACCTGTAGATTTTGTCTTTAAAAGAACTCACTTAGAAAGTTAATAAGGATTTTCTTTTATTTATTCAATTGCTTTGGTTAAAATTCTGTACTACTTCCTCTGAGGTCATTCCATACTGTAATATTTAGGCTTTAAAAATTATGTTGCAAATATTAAGTTTTGATAAGTATCACATTTGCTTTATTGAATTTTAACTGAACTCTCTAGGCAAAGGGATTCGGATTTGTTTGGGGGATTTTGGGTTTTGGTTTGCTGCCAGGCCAATATATTTAGACCTGTTCTAGTTTGGTTTAATAAACTAGCACTTTGAGGGTTAATCAAAATCCCATTTTCAATATACAAGTATAGCAGCCTATTACTAAAATATGCTTTAAAGTGACTTTGCCTCAAATGCTTTGACATTCCAGTATGTCTGTCTTCGCAATGTATAATCGTTCTACAAGTTTTATTTTCTTTTTTTTACCAAGGTATTGGCATAGGACAACTTGGCAACTATTTTCCATCTCTGTCACGTATTCCCACAAAGGTTGAATATTGCATGAAGTTATCTTTCTATCCCCCACTTTCTCCTCCACTTGAAAGGGTTAAAGCATAACTGAGAAAGATGCAGAGAAGGGCAGGAAGAACAAGGAGAAGAACAGAGCAGCGTCCACATAAGGAGTGGGTGAGCAAATGGTCTCTCCTCGTTCTGAGGGAGAACAGGTGAAATAAGATAAGCATCTAATAAATCACAAGAAGCACAAAGAGGGTGGACAGCAATTGGTTGTTCACTGTAGTGAATGCAAGCACTACAGAGTACCTAATAAAGCTAAAATGAGACAAAGGTTAAAAAAGAAAGGAGTTGCTTCATCTAACTCAGAGGCGGGCTCTGAATCCCTTTGTCTTGCGGTATTGTGAATACTGGAAACTGGTAGGGGGTCAAAGGGAGCCCATACAGGGATAGCATAGACAGCCCGTTTGATTCAGACAGTCCCTGAGCAATCAGCAGTTGCAGACCAGGACAGCCCTTGTGCAGCTTCCATGGTCTTCCCTAGGAATCTGCTTTTGGCCAGTGTCAGAGGCAGGACAGTGTTAGGCTAAACCGACCTTTAGTATTACCCAGTTCCAGTAATGTCAGCTGATGTATGAACTACTCAGATGTGCCAAGAACGATATTATTGTCAGTACTAGTGACTTAAGACACATGGCTGTAGCATGTCCTTGAATCTTCATGATCTCCTTTCCTTGGCCTCATCTCTACAAGATATTGTTCCAGGTAAAATACATCATAAATCGAGTCAGCCAATTTTGCAAACTCCAAAAGCGTACCTACACTTAACTGTCTTAAACCTGACTTCTCGCAGTCCAGCTTAAGTTGGTAATATGCTGGCTTTGTCTCCTTTGAATAACGAGCTTGCACTGCATTGAAGATCAAAAGCTTAATTGTACCCAGTTATTTGGACTTAGGTTTCTTTACTCTTAATTTTATGACTTTTTTTTTAAAGATAACATTTTCTCCCTTCTAACATACTGAACATTTAGCAGTAAGCATTTATCATACTGTAATTTGTTTTAAACTTAAGAGCCAAAGGGTTTGGCAGAAAAAGTTTTCATTTTGGTCAATACGAACACACGCTTCTGCTTTATGTAACTAATGCTAAAATGAAAGTCCATGGCAATTACAGCCCATTTTTCCATTACCACACACTTACGATTTGTAAAGTCTCTACAGATCCAGGTTTCATGCAGAATGCTTTTTTATTACAATTGCTCAACAATTGTATTTGATTTTTGGCAGTAAGAAGCCAAAATTTTTAAATCACCTATATAAAAATCCAAAGGCCTGGATATAGAATTAAACACTTCTTACTTATTGCAAACACATGTAAGTTTCTTTTCTTCCCTTTCTGCATGTTATGAAATATTAGAATCTCTTCTCAACATATGCATAGAAGCAGTGGGGTCTATTGGATAAATCACTAGGCTTTGACTTCTAAGACCTGGATATTCTACTCTTGGAAGTTGTGACAGGCACCAGGGAAAATCCTATCACATCTTTCTGGACAAGCTTTTCACAGAAAAATATAATGACAATAGAGCAAGCTATAGGGTATTTATTTATGATCATATGCTTTATTTTATGGGAAGAATTAATTGCATGCTGTAATTTGCCAGTAGTTTCCAATAAGGCCTTCAATAAACTGGTTTTACTTGTCTTTTCATATACCTGCAATTGGCTTATTCTGGTTAAAATTAGACCCAACTTCCAGGCTGCTTCCAAGAGCACCAGTTGTCACAAAACCAGGCAGAAATGTGGGAAATTGCATACACAGAAGGAAAATACAGGAGAAAAACTGAGGATTTCCTAAGATCTTGTTTTTGAAAGGGCAGCTTCTTTTGCCTAGCATTTTTGTTCTACCTACTGTATATCTCTGGACACAAAACAGGAAAAAAACCCAACACAAATCCAACTTTAAAATTATATATGGGTTACATTCTCTGTAGTAGATTGAACTCCAGGAAAGCTTAGGTGTGTTTCACTGTAAAGTACACAGCAATAGGGGCCATTCAGACAGGCTAAATGGTTCAGCTAATCCTTCAGCTGCTGACCTACAGTAAATCCATGGCCCTTCAAAGAATCACTGTGGAGACCCTTGGGGACAGCTGTACTACAGATGCGGAGTAACGCTGCAGGCTGCCCAGGGGCAATTCAGCACATTGAGGACAGAGATGCTTGGAGCACAGCAGAGCATAGAATCATAGCATGGTTTGGGTTGGAAAGATCATCTAGTTCCAGCCCCCCCTGCCAGGGGCAGGGACACTTTCCACTAGACCATGTTGCTCAAAGCCCCATCCAGCCTGGCCTTGAACACTTCCAGGGATGGGGCAGCCACAACTTCCCTGGGCAACCTGTTCCGTTGTCTCACCGCCCTCATGGTGAAGAATTTGTTCCTTATATCTAACCTAAATCTACCCTTTTTCAGTTTAAAATCATTACCCCTCATCTTCTCACTACATGCCCTTGTGAACAGTCCCTCCCCATCTTTCCTGTAGGGCCCTTCAGGTACTGGAAGGCTGCTATAAGGTCTCCCCTTCTCCAGGCTGAACAACCCCAACTCTCTCAGCCTGTCTTCACAGAAGAGGTGCTCCAGCCCTCTGATCATCTTTGTGGCCTTCCTCTGGTCAGTGTCCTTCTTATGCTGAGGGCTCCAGAGCTGGACACAGTACTCAGGAGAGCAGAGTAGAGGGGCATAATCACCTCCCTTGACCTGCTGGCCATGCTTCTTTTGATGCAGCCCAGGATGTGGTTGGCTTTCTGGGCTGCAAGCACACATCATGAGCTCATATTGACCTTCTCATCAACCAAAACCCCAAAGTCCTTCTCAGGGCTGCTCTCAATCCGTTCTCCTCCTAGCTCATATTTGTGCTTGGGGTTGCCCCCAGCCTGTGTGCAGGACCTTCCACTTAGCCTTGTTGAACTTCATGGGGCTTGCATGGGCTCACATCTCAAGCTTGACCAGGTCGCTCTGGATGGCAGCCCTTCCTTCCAGTGTGTCAACTGCTCCATACAGCTTGGTGTCCTTGGCAAACTTGCTGAGGGTGCACTCAATCCCACTGTCCATGCTGTTAACAAAGACGTTGTCAAACAGCGGTGGTCCCAGTACCGACCCCTGAGGTATACCACTCGCCATGCATGTTTCTGTGTGCTCCTAGGGCAGGAGCAAGGGCAGGAGCACCCCCTGCCAAGGAGAAACCACATGTGGTGGGACAGCTGATCAATACGCTCTGTGCAATGAGCTGCCTAACAAATCTTTCCTGTTGGAGAAGGTCTGTCATCAAACAAAATATTCAGAAGGCATTTCTGTGACTTCCCTGAGGCAAGGAACTGAATGGCCTTCAGCCAAGAGCTGTGCTATCTCTAGGTGGCAAATTGAATAGAAGACTGTGTGGGTGGAGGGCAGAAGGGGCAAAAGGGGGGGCAGACACATGGGAAGCCCACAAGAGCAGGGCAGCACAGAAACTTACGGACCTATTTTCAAAAGAGATTACTTCAATTTGCACAATAAAAAATGTAGGTACAGACTAAATTCAAAGCGAAGCACTTACAAATCCATAGGATGTCTGTGCTCTCCAGGGGCACCATTTTTATGCCTCTCTGAATTGGATCCTGAAGGTCGCAGACAAAATTATTCTTGGCTTTAGCTACAGGATCAGTGTGTGCTCTGGCTCTTTTCTTAACTATTTCGTGTGTAAGTGGAATGGAGTCAAATCAAGTTTCTTTTAAATATATTTAGTTTTCTCATTATAACTAAGAAGCAACTACAGACAATTTAAAGCATATTGTAGCAAGATGGAGTTCTGGCAGGATATTCAGAAGGAAAAGAACCACTTTGAGATGATATTTAAGAAAATAAGTGTTTTCTCTTCTACCCTGACAAACTTGAACTCATCCCTAACACACCTCTGTATGTATTTTGCTGTTTTTAACAGAGGTCACTGAAGAGATCAAAGAAGCTATCAGTTGTGATAGGAATCTCCATCTGCTGCCAGCCCCCTTCGAGAGTTAGTCTTTCATATTTAATGACATTTATTGGAGCATTTTGCCAGCTTCTTAGTATGACCATAAGAGGCCTCAGACTCTCAGCTTTCATAGCTATATTCCAAAATTAGAGTGTTCTCGCAAACTGGCAAGGTTCCAGTTCCTGATACAAAGTATGGCAAAATCCATCACTGTGAGCTATTAGCACTTGTCCGCAACATCCAATGTCCGAGCACCTCTACTGGTGTTCTCCAGATACCCACAAAAGTTACCTGTACTGTGGTAAAGAAATTGCATACAGTTAGAACTGTAATTTGCTTAGTGGTAAATTTAGGAAGGGCCACATGAGGTCATAGTTAAGAAGAAAAATACCACAGGAA
The DNA here is from genome assembly GCA_033628505.1 of Tringa tobata. Taxonomy (NCBI): domain Eukaryota; kingdom Metazoa; phylum Chordata; class Aves; order Charadriiformes; family Scolopacidae; genus Tringa; species Tringa tobata. The sequence continues at coordinate 508,074 of JAHREE010000593.1, read as the reverse complement.
CCTTATGAATATGCTTCAAACTAGTAAAGAACCCAGATTATTTTTATACTTGCAGTTCCATTGTTAATTCTGGGATAATTTGTGTGGAGATGCAGTGAAGAATTTAAAGAAACTGGTCTGGATCTCCTTATTAAACATTTTTTTTTTCAGCTGGAGACCAAGATCTTGCTTTAATGTGGGGCAAGAGAACAATCCTAGTGAAGAAACATCTTGACCCTCCAAGTTTCTTGCTGAATGCAGGGACGGGCCACAGTGGAGTTGTGTCCACAGCTGTGGGCTGTCTCCTGCCCTCTGCTAAGCTGTGTTGGTTAACAACACCCAGCAGTGATTTCTCTGCCTGTTTCCTGGGACCAGGGACTACCTTTTCCCAAACCAAGAAGATGCTGCGCTTGGCTAACACAAGCATCCTGGTTTGCCTTCATTTTCAAGCAGAGGCCTTCTAAAGCCAGGTGGGCTCATTCAAATGCATTTTGTTTCCTGGGGAAGTTGCCTGTGTTTTCCAGAGCTGTTGAGAAGCCACTTATCAGAAACCCACCTTAAAGAAGACCACAGAGCAGCAGTGGATTAAACTCCTGATCCCAAAACCCAGCTACAAAAGAGCACAAAAACAAGATGCAAAGTTGGACTGATGTCATTCACCTATCCTAGTTCTCATTTAGTGGTTCCTAGAGAAGCTTGAATCCTGAGGGATTTCTCTTTCCAGTTTGCACTCTTTCCAATTTTGTATCATCAGCAAACTTGCCGTGGGTGTAGTCTGCCCCATCATCCAGGCCGTTAATGAAGATCTTGAACAGTACTGGACCCATAGGGACCCTGGGGAACATCACTAGTTCCTGCTTGATTACTTCGTTAGATTTATCACCTTTTGAAGCAAAATTTCAGAAGTCAAAATTACTTCAAGCCACCTTTGCCCGTACACTTTGCCTTTCTCCTTCACCAGGGCTTCTGCAGGCCATCAGTTCCCAGCCCTGCTCCTCTCTCTTAAGAAGCAAACCAGCTGATGATCACTAGTACGTTTGCAGAGTCTGTGCTAGACCCAAACTGCCATCAGAAAGACCTAAAAAATCCAGATATAACAAGGCGTGTTTGACTCCAACATTCTCCATAGACTCCTAACAACCTCTAGAGACTGAATAAAAGCATCCCTTTTTGAGAGGCAGCATTTTATCTGGCTATTCATTTTCATGTATAGTGTATAAGTATTTCATATTTCAATGACAAAGGAGGAATTCACAAAAGTTCACTTCAATGGGAAGCTGCGTCAACCACAGGGAGTTGCGGGGGGTGATTTAGAGCAGGAGCTTAACTTCAGACACTCTAAATCGTACCTCTGAAGGAGCCCCTTTCTTTCCACTGCCTGTAGAGGAAGTGCAGAGAGATTAGCCTCCATCAACACCCCTCTAAATGTCAATGCAAAAGATTGCATATGACGGCTGTTAGGAAATCAGATAGTTTAATACCGCCATTAATTAAAAAAACCATTAAGGCAGTCCCACCACACATTTTCATAACTGTATTTGAACCAAAATTTCAGTGTTTGGAAAGATTTTTGTAATTAATTGCATCTGTAGAAGCAACAAAATACTAACAGCGTCTGAAAAATTATCCCTTGATGCCCTTAGTACATCTAAGCAAAAAAAGGTACCCTGTCTTTTCATAAGTGCACTTATGGTACAAAAAGAAATGCTTTGAACAACTGTCATTCAAAACATGGTATATAACTGTTGCAGCATATAAATAAAGCAGGGTGAAAACTTTGTTAAAATATTTATGCTCACTGTAAGATTTAATGTTTCCTTAAAAACACCATTTACAAAAGTGGTTGATATAGTAAAAAATGCACTTAACCCTTGGACTGTGTTTCTGAGCATTTCCTGGTATAGGTTCACAGTGGCAGCACAAAGAACCATAAATCCACAGAAGACACCACGATAAATGTGCGAATCGGATGTTCTTGGACTCCACCATGGGTGGACTCCATCAATCTGGGGGGAAGGAGACTGATGCTTTTTGTTCTCCATTGTCCAGGGAGCAGGAGTAAAGAAAGAATTGTACCCATATGCTGAAAGCACACATCACTTTACAGGAAACATATTATCAATAGTCAACAAACCAATAGATTGGGTAATATTCCTTTCTCTAAATTCCAGGTTGAAGTAGTAGTTACATTTTGTATCAGTCAGGAGCTAGCAGCAATTTGGTAGGATTTAAACCAAGATAAAGATCTTTTTTGTGTGTAGAATATAGACTACGAATGTTTCCTATATGAGTTACTAAAAATACCAAGACAGGCACAAGGGCTTTTTGAAACGGCTCATCCCAACCAGATGAAGAAATACTTGCAATGTTTATATATGTAAGTGGTGTTGAGAGATCTGGATTTCTTATAACTTTAAGAGAATTTTCTGCAGTTGCTATATTTACCAGCACAGACACCATCATGTCTGTGTTATATACCCCATTATGGGTGAGAAAACAGAAAATTACAATATACCCAAGATTATGCATTTTAACTGTGATATTATTCCACAAAGTATTCTTTCTGAAATGTTAACAAGCACTCAGATTACATTCATTGTTAGTATTAATTTCTTCTATTGTTTGTTACTGCTAAATGTTTTTATTACAGTATACGTTGCTTTATCTACATTGGAAATGCATTAAGATGTATTCCAATGTAATGCAAATATGGGACTACAATACAATTCAGCTAGAAATCATAGCCCTTTTCCATCATTTTCTCCATCAGTAATTGTTGCAATAGGAGCTTATTTGACACAGGAGAATGAATTGCTGCTTTAATGATTTTTACTGAAAAGAACAAGACCTCTCACATGCAAGAAAACTCAGCAGGGCTGTATGTGTTAAGCAGATTATTAAAAGAATACAATATGGGAAGATGAGCTAGACCATTCCAGTGCATATAAAACACTTTCTCATTAATGTGTTTTATTCAGAAGCAGACAGAGGCTTATTAAATGCATTACCAGTTTACCAGAATTTCCTTTATTTTCAGTTGATATAATTTCTCTCTCTTTTTTCTCTCCTCCTAAGGCTCTAAGATCTCTCAGTGGTAATTATTAACATAATATCAGTATTTTGGCCCCTAGTATATAAATGTGTATTAGATATGCAGGTACTGAGCCATGCAAACACCATTAATTTTCAGATGAGGAATTCAGGGGGACATATTCATGGCAGCTGAGTTATGGCAGATTCGATATTACAGCTGGGCTCTGAGCCAGCCTTACGATCCTTCCCGTATTACCAGCCATCGAGGGCACGCAGTCGCTGGTGGGGCTGTCAGCTTCAGGCTGTATCAGAAAGCTGAGATCCCAGGAAAGCCAACCATAGGAAAGGCAGGTCTGGGGCAGCTTGGCAGCAAGTCAGCTTCGAAGTAGTAATGCTTATATTAAAGATATTCTGCCTTCCACGCTTAGTAGTAATAAAGTTTGATTGAAGACATGTTCAAATTGCACTCTGTCTGATGCCAGGTATTTAATATTAAGCAGTTTTGGGAGTTTTGCTATCTGAAGCAAAAGGGATTTAGATTTATTCCAGACTTTCACAGTAGAAACTTGCTCTATGGCCTGGAGCCGCTGAGCTAGAGAAGAAAAAAAATAAAAATGCTACTGGAGGTCTGATCATCTTCCTTTTGGCAGAAAAACTCATGGTTCTTTGCATGCTTTTCAAAATTGTTCCACTGTAGGAGTTACCCTTTGCTGCAGCACCAGGAAATCCCCGTTTTGCCTTGAAACTGCTGCAGGGTCCAATATGATGATATGATTTTTTTCTGAAAGTGTGGAGCTCAGGACTCCTGAGACAATGAACTCCCATCTCCTTCCCTCCCTCCCTTGTTCCTTCTCTCCCTTCCTCTCTCGCTCAGAGGTGCTTCCTAGCCCTTGGGTTTGCAAAGTTAGGTTTGCTGCAAACAAGAGGATAAAAATAACAGAGAAGAAAATTAAAAGAGCCACAAGTTACATATCAGCTTTTGTTGTTGTTATTGTTGTTATTTAGAAAGCCTCCCGATCCTACGGCAATCCAATTATATTTGAAGCCTGGCTCATGATTTTTGAATGCTCGACGGCACATCAGGTATCCTTGGGGATCCACAGCAGACTGTGGCTGTTCCATGAAACCCGTATTAGGTTAATACACAGTTCTCCATTTAGACGAAAAATACAGGGACAGCCTTGCCAGTACAAATTCTTCATTTACTTTTAGGTGATAGGAAATACAGTGCCTGTACTTGAAGCTCTGATGAAAGAATTTATTAGCTCAACATTTCATATCACTAGCTAACAGCGCACATGCAAATAAGTGTTATGTTCATTTGGATTTGCATTTGCATGGATGGTTTCACCTATAACGCAGCCACAGACATTTAGAACGTAAGAACTGTCAATAAAGTAATCTGTATATTGAAGGAGATATAGCCCTACCTGGAGCATAAACAAAAAATGTGAAATTCAGAACCATTGGTGTGAAAGGTTTTGAAATGTGTCTAGAAGACAAGTGTCCTTTTTGAAGCTAAGCGCGGGTAGCAAGAGGAAATCAGGAGACATCCTTCCACACCGAGCTGTGGCCTGTGAAGGTAAGTAAGGGGCCAAAGTGTGCAAACAAGTCACATCTTCCCGGAGACCCTTAGCTGCACCCTTACAGCAACAGCTGGATGTTGTTTCAGGCCCTCTGCTTGATGCATGGAAAGTTTTACTCCTCCATCTCAACACCTTTTGTGTTTTTAAACTATTTTCATTGTTACATCTTGGTCTGTTTCTAGCAGAGGATCGTGTTTTGCAGACAAACCAATGTGCCTTTCCTAACGACCCAGTGACCTTCATCTCTAACATTTTGTGGTTTCCTGTGTGGGGAAGCGCGAGAGCAGCAACCTCAGCTCTTTCAGCAAATCGATCCCAGTTGACTGCAGCGCATCTGCATTTTGATCTGCTCTTCTATTCACTCATCAAAACAAGCCAATAGTCAGGATGACAGTGAAACATCTGCAAGGAAGAGCACGTATTTCTTCCTTCTCCTGCTGGAAATTCCTGGCTAATTTGGGAACGCTTCTGGCTACAGCACGGCAATAGTTTCAGCTTTGTGCTGGTTTGTGTCTCCTGTGTTTTTTCCTTGCTGCAGGGGAGGAGCGGAGGAGTTACCCTGGTGCAATTGTTTGTGTCAGATAAACTCTCCATAAATCTCTTCTTGAGGAATTCAGTTCATTAAAGCCCAATTAGACACCAATGGCTTGATTTACCTCATTAAGGGCTCATTTATGGTAGCAGAAATAGCAAACTGCTGTTAGGGATTTATAGCTAGAGTTTTAGTGCTCTGTGAACAGACAAATACCAAGGCAAAAAGAGTTCCTTTAACTGTACTTTTCATTCACTCATATTTTTGAGCATAAATGCATATTAAAAGAACATTTACTAAACCTAGAGTAAAACTCTGAACATGTGACAAGGAAGACGTTACCGAGTACAACAATTTGCCTGCAATTCTTTTTTTGATAGTTTGTTTAAAGCAGAACTATGTTTTCCTTTGGGCTATATTTGGTGAAAAGACTAAGAAAAAAGAAAAAAATCTGAATAAAGTCTTTCCTTTCCCATAAAACTTGTAATCAAAGAAAAGAAAGTTTCTACAGAATTAGCATTTGCTTGCATTGCATCTACCAGCACTGCAAGAACAGGTTTATTCAGCTTCTGAAGCAATTAACAGGAGCCTGTGCGCGCCTGAAGGAGAAGGGTACGGACATTATGAAATAGTCACAATTTCAAGAACTTTTCAGAAAAAATATTTTAGGTAAAAATGACCCAGTTAGCATAACCAGCGCTTTCAGGTGTCCAGGTCCCTGTGAATGTGAACTTTGGTTCTTTTCCTTACCAAGCTGAAAACATGATCTGATGCTTCAGACAGCACTATCCCAGAAACGGCTGCACGAGCACTGCAGGCAAGCACCAACACACATTTATGCGCAACTATAACTCTATTTATTTGGATTCATAAACTCAACCTGTGTTCCTAGAGGCCTGAAAGCAATCAAGAAGTTTATATCTAATCTACACTGCTCATTCAGGCTCCCTTTAAGGCTAATATAGATGCAAGAGGACTTTTATAGGTCCTCTACAAGAGCTGTGCAGCAGTTGTCTTGTCTTTATTGCCAGATTGCATGCTATACAGCTGGGTTTGCTGAGGTGCATTGCTTTAAGAAGGTAGACGTTAGGTAAGGTCCCAAGTTTTCTTTTTTTTCAGATTTCAATCAACCGTGGTATTGCACAATACTGCAGAGGGTTTGCTGGAGGCAAAATTTAAAGATTTTGAGTAGCCACATCAGATGCCAACCTCTAAAAGCTGCACTAAACTACAACATGGGTATAAGTATGTGTGTGTGTGTATACACACACCTATGATACCCCATTTGACAAACAAAGGATGGGATATTACATTCTCTGACTTACGTGAAATAGTGTTCCCTGAGATGAGACAATCTCAGGAATTATTTCAACCCAAAATTTATACTCTCCTATCTAAGGTTAAGTGTGCTTTAGATAAAAGTATTCAGATACATCATTGCCCTCAGTTTGTGCTTTTTCAGCAAAAGACCCTTAAAGGTGGAAGGACAGGTCCCATAACTCAAGTGTTTGAGCATTTGAATTTAACACTGAAGTTCATTATAAATTGTACAGCAGAAAAACAGTGAGTTTGAACCACATTTTTCTCTTGTACTAGAGGCATTACAAAGATGTGCTCTATCAAGAATGGTTTCAACTTAAAATGTCAGTTCTTTTCAGTTAAACCCTCAGATAAGCTACAGACTGGGAGTTCATCAAAGCCATCGAGCCATGTCAGACAAATCAAAAAAGATAGGTATGCATTCAGCAGTCATGAACGAACGCAAATATTAAAATAAAAATATTTATCCATCTCAAATAGAAAGTTATTTCTGATATTCTGAAAAGAAGCTAAAACACTAGCAAGAGAAGATAAAAGATAACTGCAACCTCAAGGTCGCCAAAAGTTCTGTTAAAGCCTTATAATCATGTCTCTTAGTAACAAAGAGATAAAACATAACCTTTGACTTTTGGAAATTCATCTTCAAAATATCCACAGTTGCCATAGCTCTCTGTTCCCATCGCTCCCTCTGACCCTTCTCAGAGAGCTTGACTAGAAATGGGATGCTGAAAAAAGACAATTGCTCAGATCTGGAAGCTTCTTTGTATTTTTTAAATCTTCCTTCTCTGATTTCCCTAACAGTCACAGCTACAAAATGCCCATCTCTTCTGTGCTAAATCTCAATATAATTTTGAAAGCAATGTTAAAATCTAGTTAAGATGCACTTCATCTGGAAAAGTTTTCTTTGGTGAAGTTCACGGGAGAAATTTGGAGATAATTTTACATGGAAAGCCTGAAAGCTGTCATAGTCATTTAAGCAACTTGAAGTCAGTTCTTCCACTTAAACTGAATTCCCACTTTTCCCACAGAAGATTCAGTATCTGAAAATTTGCACACACTAGCTAAGGGGAGTTCTTAAAAGGAGCGGCACAGAACAGCTTTTCTCCAGCACTGCCTGGACTGTGAGTGAGTCTACATTTACCCCAAAGTTAAAATCAACAGTTAAACTCTTAAAAACTCTTAACAGTGTGGTCTGGTGAGCAGCTGAGCTGGTCTAAAAGTCTGCTGTTGCCAGAAAGCAACACCTTCACCCCACTGTCCCTCCTCCTCCTGCAGCCCCAGCATCCCACCCGCAGGCTCACACCCTCGGCAGCGCCGCAGCCCTTCAGGCAAAGGACCCGCAATCCGAGCAAGAAGGGAAAGCAGAGGGCGAGAAGCTAAATGACCACCTCAAGATCACGCAGTACGTAAGGTAGAAGAAAAGAGCAGACCCGAATTCTGATTTCTCAGCTGCCAGCCCCTGCCAGCCCTCTGTGCTGTGCCTTATCGAAACAGTCACAGATCGGCCGGCGCAGGAAAACAGGAAGAGGTAAAATAAACCGAGGGCTTTTTTCTCTCTCTCTCCTTTCAGGGAAAAAAAAGTGGTCAAATCAAAGGAGCTGATTTTCTGCTTGTGTTTAGAGGAAGGCACTGATATATAGATCAGGTTTCAGTTTGTCAAGTAATACCAAATAATACCCAATTTGTGCAAGTCTTAGAGGAGTGCAGCAGTCTCATTTTCAGGCTGATTTCTGAGGAATCCAGGACTTCTGCAGTGGTGGTGTCCATCTGGCTCTGCCCACCTTACCCAACTGCTTTTGAACCCATTGGCTGACTTCAACCCAATGTTCATGAAAGACCGTGTCTAAACAGAGAAGAAAGAAACCTGAATTAATGCTCTAAGAAAAGCAAGGCTTCAGTCTGTGCCGATTCAGGAGGCAGAGGAGAGAGACCACGGTACTTGTGGGAGGATTTAGGAGACACAAACTTCATTTAATGATACTGCAGCAAGGAGGAATGGCGAAGAGCTGAGACTATGACTGTAAAGGGTCATAGCAAACAACACCATAAGCAAATGGGTTTGTTAATTCTGCGGTTTCTTTCATGGATGAACAAATATCTTCATGGGGTTTTTAAACAACATCACGTGTTTGAATCTTTCAATTCAAAATCTTTTCTTCTGAGTGATCACCTGCTTTCAAAAAGGCAGGAAGAGCTGATAAGTTTAAATCTTTTGTGGAGAGAGGTACTGCACAGAAAATGAATGATCAATGCACTTATATAATTTTGAATCTTACATGTTCATAGTTTTCCAAACCACAAATAAACACACAAGCCCGCAATAATGTCTGTATTCATTTTGGCCTTTTCAAAGTGAAGTTACTTTTTTTTAACCAGTGTGTTCCTAATTGGTAAAGTAAATACAAAATTACATCCAAAATCCGAAATGAGACACCATAGTGCCTGACCTAATTAGGAAAAGAGATGCTTCTGCTAATTGTTTTCCAATGAGTCAGAGACAATGCAATAATGCTCCTGAGCAGCGGGACGAGTTCAGAATAAAGTGTACGGTCACAGGCAGTTGCACATCATGGATTTTGTCCTTTGGAAATTATGGAGCAAGGTAACCGTGAAATAGCTTTAACATTTTCCAGTTCGTTCCAAAATAATGATGACAAATATTCCTGCGTGATTCAAGTCTAGGAAAGAAAGTCCAGCACTTAAGTAAATGTTACTGTGCTCCAGAGCTGTCACTCCTGTCATAACTATTCGAGGCTGCGAGTGGCAAGTGCAGCCCTGGGGTCCTGGCACAGGCTTTGCCAGGGGCTTTCCAAGCCCCGAGGGACCAGCACTTTGAGCAACACTGCTTCCATCTGCAAAGGGTTTCACAACACAAAGTGCGTTGCCTGAAGGAGCAGAGGAACCCCAGCTGGCCCTCAGTCTGCCGCTCTGGCTAGTGGGACTTCGGGGGTTAAACAAACCTGTGTGAGGGAGACCCACCACCTTCAGATTCTCCACAGTTGTCTAACAGCTGCAGCATTAGTTACAAACAGAGCCATTTCAGCAAGATTGAGCAGTATCAGCTTTGAAAAGAGTAATAGCATGGGCATGCTTTAGTCTATAAACCAGGCTGCATGAAGAATATCCCGCCTGGAGTGCTCAGCGGTCCTGTCCCCTTCACACGAGCCAACAACCAAAAAAAAACCAGAGGTCTGAGGGAATATTTTTGGCCTCCAACAGTTGATAAATTAATGTAAATTAATAACTGATCTGTGATGAACTGTAAAATCGGGGCTGAACATTTGTATTTCGGTGTGGAGGTATGCAGGGGCAGGGCGCCTCAGCATCAATCAACAGAGGAAGGGGAAAAGACTCCAAGACGGCTATCGACCAAACAGCCACGCGAAGCCCTTGCAGGCTTTCCCGGGGAGCTTGGAACACTGCCTCATTTATTCCAGATGTAACCTACAAGACTCATTTGTTCTGATGATGGCTAGATAGCAATATTTCATATACGGGTCTCAAATGGTAAGTGACTAGCGGGTAAAAATAGCAGTCACACAAGCGCTGCTCACATCAGCGAGCAGGAGACCTGGGATCGCACTTAACAGGACCATCTTTTGTTCTGGGTCCACGAAGGCTGAGAATGTGACACTGAGAGTGGCACGAGATGACTCTGCTTGGTCACCACACAAGCTTTAGCACCAGCTCCTCGATATTTTTCTCTGCGATTTGCCCGATGCTAACCTCTAGGCTCTTGGGGGCTTTCATCTATAAAATGAAGAGACTCCATACATCTCTCATGTTCTGAAAGACCCAATTTGTTAGTATTTATAAACTTGTTCTAGTATGGAAAATGTGCATCTCATGAGACAGTATTGGGGTTTCAGAATTTCTTAGTAGTAGCTACTGTACTGAGATCATCTTGGATAATTATTACCCAGGCATCAGTATTTATTATCAGAAGATTCATGGGCAATCTTGCAGAGCTGCATTGCCACTTTCTATGCATAAAAGGGTAGCTTTTTAAAAGATAAATACATGTTGTATTACAACCTAGAGAAATCTTATGTTTGCTAGATTTTTAGATTAACTGCAATATTTATTTTTTTTTTACCTTTTAACTTTATGAGTTTTCCCCCTTCAGGATTGATCTTTATCACTTTCAAAAATATAGAGTGTCTGAAAATACAGCCCATAGGTAAGTGTAAAATAATTAACAGAATCAATCTAGGTTAACAAGTATAGTAAAACCTAGTAAAACCAGCAGCAAAAGCTAATGTTTTAGCATGCTTACTCACAATTTCAGCTCCTCATAGAAAATCACACAGTGAGAACACATCTCTAACATGAGATTTAACTACAAATTGAATTTATTTACCAAAGTGGTTCGTTTGAAAAGACACTTTGAATCTTGCATTTCAAGGTGGAATAATTATGATAAAAATGCCTAAACAAGCAGAAGTTTCATGCAAAAAGGCAAGAATTTTAAATTTATTTAGTGATCTAAATGTAAATTATAATGGAATTATTCCTATTGCTATAAAAATTCTTAAACTTGCATAGCAAATATATACACTACTTACAGGTCTTACACACAAAAAAAAGACTTCTCTCAGTTGAAACAGGCAGTTTTGGAAGAATAACAAAATAGCTATATTTGCCTCATTGTCACATATGCAGGACTGAAAGTGACTGGTTTCTTTAACCACAAAATAAGAGACCACTGTTCAAACAAGGATAATACTACGCTTGGTGTAGGCTATCTCCATCTTCAAAAGCCCATTTTGGAGGAAAAAGAACTCTGTTACAACTATCACTCATGGATTGCTCCTGAAGTAAACTCATGTGAAATTATGAGTAATTGTAAGTTATAACTTTTGCTTTATTATAATAGGAAATACCCAGTTTTGTTAAAAGCATCTGAGAATTAGATGCTTTTTATATCTCAAGTACAAGATCTGATACATTCCAGCATGCTTTTTAAGGTGGATGTTGGCAGTGGAAATTTTTGGATGTGAAAATATACTTTGAATGTTCTAATGAAATTGAAGGGTATATTACTTATAGCAAATAACCACTCAAAATTTTTTCTTGTGATTTTGCTTATGAAATATTTTTTTGGTTGTCAAAGAGACATGACTCTTCCCAGCAAATCATATGATGACAAAAACATGATAGATAATTTATAGATAATTCTTCGGAGAATTATTCATGGGAAGGAACAGAAGGAGCGAGAGAAATACAATGAACAATAAATGAAAAAGAAACAACTTTATGCACAAACTGGAGTATCTTGCACTATAAAAATGTAATTTTCTCTCCATTTCCAGCCACTTCTGGGAATAAGCATTTACATCTTCAACAACTGAACTAAAGGATTGAATAACCAGGCTGCAATTTCTACTTTTCTGAACAAGTTTAACCTCTACAGTCCATTGCTTTCTGTACAAGAAGTGACAAAAATAAGGAAAATCAGTTGGATTTTAGGATTTCAGTGTGCTAATTAGGCACAGAAACATTAGGACCTGGATACCAGGGTGAAGCTGCAATTAGCTGAAATTTAATGAGCTGTGTAATGACAAGTGACAGGGCTATGTAACTTTACAGCCATAATTTCCTGACTAGATGAACTCTTAAATGCTGCAATCCTACGTCCTACCCCAAGGCACGCTGACCTTTCTAGCTGCCCAGAGGAGAAACAACTGCCTGCAAAGTTTTTAGGACCTACACAATATTTTAGCAACAGGAAATTCCTATAGTTTCAGGGCAATTTCTCACTCTGATCAGAGAAAGCACCATGTTCCATGCTAGTCTAAACATTTTTTTCTGCTCCTCATAATCTACTTTATTTGGCTAGAAGAGTTTGTCTGATGACAAAAGGATCCTCTGAAGTAGCCACAGTCGGATAGGGTATCAAGGGCATCCAATATCCGCAGCCACATCAAATACAGTTTGGGTGATGGAGATGATGCAAAAAGAAAGCCTATAATAAAACACCTCATAAAAGAGGGCCAGAAATGCAATTTCAGAAAGAAAGCAAAACCCAACACTAGAAAAACTCTATTTGTAACATTCACAAACACCAAGGAGAAAGTCTGCTAGATAGAGCATGGGTCTAAGAATCAAGTGATCTGTAACCATTAATTGCCTCTGATTGTCCGTGACTTTTGACAAGTTAAATTCGCACTGCCCATCTTAACGTGGGGAATGTTACAGATAAAAAATGTTATTTGAAACAGGCAAAAAATATTATTTGAAGATGATGAAGTCCTCAGATTCCCCATGAGAGACACTAACTTATTGCTAATGCTTTCAAAAACCAATAAAGGGAATATTTTCTTTTGAATCTTAATCTTTCTAGGATAGATAAACTCTAACATGTGCCATACCCGTGTGTTCACTTAATATTTTTTTTTCTTCCCTCATGGTTTGCTTCCTTCAGCACAGAGCATACTGAGTGAAGGAGATACACACTCCCTGGAGCGGAGCCTGAATTTTACCCCTATTCCTCTTTTCAGCCACCATCCTGTTCTGCCCATCCTTTTTAACAGAAATTGTAGTGAACAAGACTGAGAGAATGCAGTGAAGAAACACCTGGAAAGCTCCAAAATACCTAGATTCTGAAGCCGGATACTGAGATTTTTGCAGAATTTAATTATCTGGGTCAAGAAGAATGATAAAAACCCCGCTTTCTTGCAACAAATGTCCTTGAAAGGCACACAAGACCTTGGAAGACCCTGACGCACAGCAAAAGGCTGGACTGAACAGCATGAGCTCCTACTCATGCTCAAGCACGGTCCAGGACTTCTGCATAGGTCATTGAGGCTTTGAACACCTGGGATTTGGCAGAAAGCCCAGCAGCATGGTCACATCCACAGAAGATGTACACAAACCATATATATACACAGTGCATGGCCCTGCTTGGGACTTCAAAACTGAAAACACCTTTTGAAAGTGGGTGGCTAGGGAGGAAGAGATGAAGAAAACAGATCAAACACGGCGTTCCCCAAATATCATGTCTGTTATCTCTACTTTTATATACGTGTTATGGAGGGTGTATAAAGCTAGCAATATGATACTAACGGTATGCTTATCAGAAGTCCCGAGGACATAATGCTTGTTCTGACATGTAGTTCAGAACCTCTGAGGCTGTGAAATGTGTGGAATGTTATCAGGCTGTGATATCCCTCTGACTTTCTCCACCGCCTGTCACTCTTTGCTTCCTCAGTGGCTTGACATAGAATCATAGAATCATCTAAGTTGGAAGGGACCTTTAAGATTGATTATCTTTTTTTCTGGGGCTGACAGCAAAATAGACACTTTTTCACTTTGCTGTTTTTTTCTTATGCTGCTCCCCTATCTGGTGCCCAGCCTGGCTGACACATTCACACAGCTGAGAAGGCACAGCTGATGTGACAAGGGAGCGGGAGCACATTAAGCCAATTTTGCTACAAGAAGAGTAATGTGTAATGAGGTTGTGTGAGAACCGTGGCCTTATCTAGCTGTGAAAGGAGTCAAATACAATTGCAACTCAGTTAACATCCTTAGGAATTAATTACCAACTACCTTTTGTGCTGAAAAGCTGGCCTAACCCTGGACAAATGTTACCGATGCTTCATTGGCACTGTCGCCAACACCCACAACTATTCAAAACAGCCACACACTCTCCACTCTTTCATTAATTAGGCAAGGAGGAAAATGATTATGAAAGACAGGTCTTTGCATTTAAAGACAGCAAGCTCTTTGCTGTGGAATTCTGCTGTAATTAACTTTCTTCTGTTTTATCCTACCAATGGGATGGAAAGCAGGGAGGTGCAAGCAGGGCTTCAGGACACAGCTCCCTTGTGACCATCTTATTCTTGAGGACTTGCCTCTCACTAGCTTTTTAGCTGAAAATGGGCAAAGACAAATAGCAGGAGTGGAGAAGGACATGGATTTAGTTGCAGTCTTGGAGGCCACGCTGCACAACCGTGGGCTGTATCAGGAAGTGTCTCTGGGGAAAGGCAGAGCCATGATCCACCTGCCTCTGGAGAAATCCCAACTCAGGACAGGCTTTGTAAAGAGGAATCCTCTTTCCAGCAGCACTGTGCACTGTGTTCTGAGGAGGGGAAGATAGGAAAAGGAAGCAACAAGATGTCTGAGACGTCTAGTTACTACTGCCTTTGACCCTGACACTTGTATCTACCTACTCCTAATGCAACTTTGTGGGGAAGCTGCATTTTCACAAAATCAGAGTTAATGGACTGCTGATAGGCCTTGCTTTTCTTTATTTCCTCACTTATCCTTACACACCACTCGCTTGAGCACTTGTCAGACTCTAAAAAAGGCTTTCAGAGACGGGTGGATAATATCCAACTATGACAAAAGCTTTCAACAGTCATCTAATGTCCCATCTGAATAACTCAGTCTGGAACGCAGAGACCATAGAATGAAGTGCCAATGATTATTATATCCAACCTTTCCCAAATAACTGCCACAACATGTGCAATTATCCCTTGCCAACTAAGACAAGAGTGAAAAGTGGTGTACCATCAGACTTTGGGAGACCAGGAATAATGCTATTCACACCCGCAGGCCACCTAGTACCTGAATTTTACATCATTCTCAAATACCAGCACTGAGCGGCACAGCACAAAAGACTTTGCTGTTACTTGCTATGTTATTTTATGAAATCTTTTTCTCAGCCAGTCCCAGGGATTTGAAGAATACAGTGTACCATTCACCTTTTTTTTCAATTAAAGTAACAGCAGCCAAACACTTAATGCGAGAAGATTAAACATATGTGAATTAATTCCTGAGGTCTTTTTCTGATTTCTGTATGAACAATACAGCCAAAGTTGTGGGAGAGCCTTGAAAGATGGCCAATTTGTTCATGTGCCATATTTCAATCACTGCCTAAACCTGTTGGTATAATATTTCCTTGAAAGTGGCAGTATAAAACATCTTCTGGAAAAGCTTGATAAAAATCTGTAAACAATGCAATGAGATTCTTAAACAGCTGCAAAAGAGAAAGCTACCAAATTCTTTCTACTTTAAAGGCAGCTTGATACAATCATATGTTGAAGTAATGGAGAAAAAAACATAGCTTAACCTCCAAACCATGGCCAGAAAATAGCGCAATGAAAAAAATCCCAGTCCTATGTCCAAGCAGTGAAAATGTTTTCATAAGATTTTTCACACTTTATCTTCAATGAAATAATATGAATTAATTAGAACCCCTTCTGAAACATGCTGGAATATAACATGATTTGGGAGGATGAAGCAGCAAGGAGTTCACCAGGTTTTTGATCCCTCTAGAGGACTGAATCTGATTTAGTCATCTGTTTGGCAAGACTTTCCAGCCAAAAGTCCCCCTAACGCAGCAGCTCCCTCATAACTGTAATTTATCAAATAGATAAACTGATGGAAATTATCCACCCCCTGTTCCAGCATGAGCAGTGCATGATGAAGTGTCAGTGACCATTTGGAAACAATCACCTTCCCTCTCTTCCCTCCAGTTTCTTCCAGTAATTCCAGTAGTCCTCTTAAAATAAAATTTATAGCCAAAAAAGGGTTTCCCAGAAATGCTTTCATTCAGTAATGCTATTGCATTCATATATAGCAAAGAGTTACATACGCTGAGAATCCTCCACCAACAAGACCTCTTGCATCTAACTTGTTCCTGCTAGCCACAAAAGCAGCTTTCATATTAATTCCACCTGGTTTTCCTGCCACGCAGTGAATAGCCTGCTATGATCAGGGCGACATGGAGCTTGAATCCCAATCAGCACATTGAAAGCATTGAAGGCGTTTTTTGCTTATGTGCTCCAAGCCAATGCAAAAGTTGTTCATCTATGTTCTTCTGTATCTGTTTCACTTCCCTTGAGATTTAATCTTAGTCTGGATTTCCTGAGGATGTAATGCTTACTCTGGTGATAACTAGGTTAAATGACTGATTTATACACAACCTCGAGTGCAGTTTAATACTGCTTTCAAATAGAAGAACTTCCTTGTGTTTTTTAAAATGAAAGAATTTATACATATAACCTAAATTTTAAAAGTCAAAGAAAAAAATTTTGGTGCAATAGTTGTTTGAAGATATGTACCATGAAAAAACATTTGCTCCTGCAAAGTGATGGGTTTTATAGCTCTGGCTGCTCTTTGGTGCTTTAGAGCAGCTTGAAGCAGTGAGAACCCAGCCACATGGATTTCTAGCGTTGCCTGGCCAGTTAGGGGAAAGAGGTGAGCATTGTGAGGCTCACAAGGCTTGGAAATGGTGAAGGCAACAAACTTCAGAAGTTGCAGGAGACTTGGTGGTGAATTTGGGGCAGGCAGATGGCTACAAAATTGCTGACAGTTGTAGCAAACAAAAATTGTAGTAAGAGCCAAAATCACTGATTCCAGGGCATTCAGAAGAGTGAATAGCATTAATTACAACAAACACTGAGATGTGACTGAGGCTGGAAAACAGGTACTTCCTTCCTTCCTTCCTTCCTTCCTTCCTTCCTTCCTTCCTTCCTTCCTTCCTCCCTCCCTCCCTCCCTCCC
>JAHREE010000593.1:445156-490719 GCA_033628505.1 Tringa tobata | reverse complement strand
CTTCCTCCCTTCCTCAGTCTAGGAGGGCAGTTTGGGGACAGCCATCCAGTTTTGGGGAGGAAGACATAATAGGTACAGGGATACAAGAGAACATAAGCTAGGATGCTTTGCTGCAGGGATATTGAACAGCCTCTGGCCTTTTTAATTCAATCATGTCAATGGTAGCTATTGAGTCTAGGAAGCACATAAAGAGGTAATTTTACATGGGATTAAGAAATAGAGTCTGCTGCATGGGAAGTGAAGTCTGTGAAAGGGTAGCTTCGTCTCAGTGAGAAATGGGAAAACACAACCATTACACATTCCCTAGAGGCAGCTAATGCATGAGATTTCACTGATTTTTTAACTAAATGAGATGTTTAAAGGTCTATATTGTTATTCAGATCAAAGATGTTTTTAGTAAATAAGATTACATTCCATTAAAGAGATTTATTTCTTCTTATTTAATTTTTACCCCAAATAACTATTAAATGCAGCCATATTCTAAAGTTTTCTCTGTAAGTTTGAAGAAGTATGTGATGTCATTTGTGCTTAATGAAATGCTTGAAAGCAAAATTTGGCTCATAGATGAGAAAAAAGAGAGAAGTGGCTGAATTATTTCTTGGTGAATAATTTGCTCGGAGAGAAAGAAACTCACACGCAGTAGCTGGAAAGCATGACAACAGCTGAAAATTAATTCAGACACGTGGAAGATAAAGGATATTGCACAAGGCTTAAGCTAATTGTAATCACTAAGTTAAAACCCCTTCTGGCTTCTGGGCCAGCCTCGACCAGTTGCTTCGCTTTGTATTTGCATTCTGCAGATAAGCTGAGCGACACCTGCCTCAGCAAGTATTCAGTCAGGATTTGTGTGCTCGGCTCAGTCCCCCACTTCCAGCTTGCGGCATGCAGATATACTCTGTGACAAGGATTATGCTCGGTTTTGGAGGACAAAACATATATCACTCACCGGCACAGAAGTTGTGCAGCTAAGAAGCTTTGTAATTAAGAACCCTCACAATTGCATTCCATAATTTATTCATAGTATCAATTACAGAATTCCTGGTAGAGGAAGTCAAACTAATTATATTTTTTAAAATTTAAATTAGTTTCTTCTGTTCAATTAAGGGAAGCCAGAAACTCTTCAGGGTCTCCACACTGCCAATGGCAAACTGTAATAGCTTTGCAACTAGGCGGTCAGCTGGAGCAGCTGCTGGAAGAACACTCTTTGCAAAACAAAAACTCCAGTAAAAGCCGTGTTAGCTGTTTTAGTCTTAGAGAATGACTGCTCAGACTGCTGATTGCATAAACACTACTGGCTTTACGTATGATGGCAATTCTGCAACTTTTAAAAGCAGAAACTACGACCAATATATTCAAGGACTATGGTCCGCCTTTCAGGATGATGAATGAACCTATCGGCCCAGATGCATAAATATGGATGATTGCTTGTGAGCTGTGTGTTATGGACACAGTCATCCTAGACCCAGATCACCTTCTGGGTGTGCCTGGTCTTCCTTGTTGCTGAGTAAGAAATGGAGAACAGCTGCTTTCCTAGGTCAGGCCCCTCAGATGCATGAACTGAAGGGGTGGATTTGGTCCTGCATTCCCAGAGAGCAGCCCAGTTGAGTATTTGTATTGCCCTGATGCAATGTGCATCCTGCTGTGCCCTCCACACTGGCACTGATGGTTCAAGGGTCTGAATTAAGCCAAACTCCCCCTTGCAGCCCGGGATGCATTGCTGCCTCCTCCCGGTTCTCATTTCACTGAGCCAAGGACATTGTTGCAGCTCTTTTTTGGGAAAGGAGGGTCGAGGCTTATGCTTTCACCTAAAACCAAAACCAGTCTATTTGTATTAGATCCTCCAAAGACAAACATCACCATTTGCGAGGAGAGCAGTGCTCCAAGCAGTGTTTCTGGCACAGAACGCTGTGGGCATTTTCTGGTGTAATATCAACTGCCAAATCAAAAAGCGCTGGGCATGTACTTCGTCCGTGACTGCTCATGCCCTGATAAAAGAGCAGAGGGCCCCAGGACCCATCACAGCAGTTATTACAGGACATTCCTGCACATATCCCACACTGTGAGTTACAGCGAGCTGTATTATAAATCCAGCTGTATTTTTAGGTGCATTAGTGGTCGCTTGACTACAACTGAGTCTGGTCAGTGTTCAGATGTTTGGTGGACTTTTTTTTTCCCCTTTCCTCCTAAGAACTATAAACTAATTTTCCAGATATTTCAGTCAAAAACCTCAGGGCTGCAACTTCCATCTACTGACAGGGGGTGGGGGTGGTTCCTTCCAGAAAATTTTCCATAAGGATTGCTATTCTACCTAGTAGTTTACTGTATTTCCTAACTATGAAGCAGCATTAGCAGATCTAGCAAAAACAATGCTTTATCTTGGATCCTTTTCTTGTGAGACACCAGTAACCTTTGGTAGAAACTTCCCAATGTCTGGATCAGTGATTTGTGGATGGCCAGGAGCTGGGATATAGACAGCGTATAAGCAGCGGGGAAACTTAGTTCTGCACAGAAACAAGACCAGAGACTAGATGGTTAAAAGCTCTTGTATGCATTAATGCAGCTAACAAGGCTTTATTGTCTTCAGCATATTTTCAGTTAAAAGCTATGCAACTACAGTCCCGTTGTGGAAAATGCGGTTTCTCACATAGGTGAATTTATTCAGTTCTGGGACCAATGAAAAGTTTGCAAAATCTCTCTGGTCTTCAGGTTCCTTTTGTAAGGGAAATTTTTTGGGAAAGTTGCTGTGAACAGAATAAAAGGCACCTCAAATAACACAGTCAGCACCTATTGCCTACATCTTGATGCAGAAAATCAATGGCATATTATGAAAATTACCACATAAATAAAGAAAAGCCTCCTCTGATTTTTGAAATGTCTTCTTAGCACTTCAAAGTCCTAAATTATTTGACATGTTTCTTCATCTTTGGGTCAGAAGAGAGAAAAATAACAACAGCCAAGTAACCCAAACACATCCTGTGACCTGGACGAGGACACTTTTTCTAAGAGGCGAGAAGGTGGAAGAAGATTTTCTTTGCAAACCCGGCATGCTTCAGATACCATGGCCGCAATCCCACTTTCTCCCAAGAGAAAAAGCCCTGGGGAAGCAAAGGTGTCACATGTAGTCTGTCTTTGCTACCCCACTGTGAGAAAGGGAATGAGTAGCTACTTAAATTTACGTTTTATGCATGCCAGGCAATGAATTGAACTTAATTGTATCAAACCCACTCCCAGCAGTATTTTAGCATACTCCTGGTCCGTTGAACTCCACGCTTACAAGGTCAGATAATAAGGCTTTGCTTCTGGACTATATGATGGGATGCAAAAATATACTTTATACAAAAGAGATGAACCACTTGAGTTTTAAATTTAAATGTCAGTCTTTTAAATATCTCTGTGTAGCAAAACATACAGAGTTTCTCCATCAGTCATTTATATAAAAGACTGCTATCGGACGTGTCAAATATCTGATCTCCTCCCAGATGCAGCACGTACAGCTAAGACTCTTTTAAGAATTTGTTTTCCCCTTTTTAGATAATTCCATGGAGAGTATATACATTTTTTGGCAGACTTCAATACACCAGTAACCAACAAATGATACCTGTAATATCAGAATCAAGCAAAGTCTCTTAAACGAGTATTTTCATGGGGCCCAAACATCCAGTTATGGCATACTCTTATCAAATATTTTAGCTCATTATTGTAAGAATTCAGAAAGATCCTGGCTCTAGAAGGGATTACACCAGTTATGGAGAGCGTAATCAGATACATCATTTCTGTGTCTAATTTCATATCCAAATGCCAAAAAAACTGAGCAGCAATTTTCAACAGTTTGACTTCAGGCACCAAGATCTCAGATCATAGTCCATATTATTTAAGCTTGTTCACAGCATTTGTGAGTAAATCCACTGTAATCCTCAAATAACCCCTACAGTAAGGGGAAGTGTCTTGACAAAAAAAAGTGGAGGAGAGGCGAGACCATGACCATGCAATTAAGCTGTCCTCTTTCTGATCTACGTGGAAAGCAATTCATCTCCAGCTGGAGACAAAGCTTCAGTACAAAACATCATTGGGCTTAAACACAAGAGCTATCAAGAAGCTCACTAACATCTGAAAATGTCCTTCCTAAAGATTTCTTATAGTCTAAGTTTTAACCTAAATGAGGGCACAAGCCAAATGTTATTTGTGAGAGTAGCCTCTTCGAAATCAGTGGAGCTGTTCCTACACTTGCATCAACCTACTGTGAAATGCATGAGTAGGTGGCAAGGATAAACTAAATTTTACACTAGCTGCATTTAGGCTACTTCCTAGTGCTGGTATAAGAATAAGATATCTATTTACATTAAACTATATTTTTTTGCTTGTACACAAACTGGTTTGAATTATACTGAGAGCTTCCTGGCAATAAAAAAAATATAGACGTTAATATATTCTGTAACATTCTTAGAGAGGTAAGGAAGATGGTTTTCATTATTATATAGCCAACCTGATAATATCTGGAGAAACAATCACTGTAAACAAAGATGAATGTCTGTATTTAAAACACAAGCCCTGTAATCAAAATTGTTTTCTGCTTGAATTTTTTTTTTAGGTCATTTTCTGATGACTTTTATGTTTGAAGCTCATTCTGGGTATTAATATTAAATCACTGTTTATCTTTCTCATACTGAACCCACAGTGAGGGAAGAGGACGCTTTCATATTATTGTACAAAGTGCTCCCTTGCACCTGGAAGGAATTGTATTACTTTTTAATTTAAGCAGTTTCAAATTTACAGCCTAGCTCTAGTACAGAGAGGAGTCAAAGGTTATCTGTTCTCCCGGGAAGCTAATTTAGGTCTGTTTGTACAGTGTAGGATGGGTCTGTTAATATTTTTAACTACTTGTGTCTACTCATAGTCATTAAACATTCCTTTTGTCTTCCATTTTCTATAGGAAACTGAGGTCTGCGCTTGACCACAGAGAAAACTCAGTCTGAACCAAAATATTCTGCTCTCCCATGAATAATGGAGTTTCACTTTCTTTTCCTCCACCTTAACACTAGATTCTGTCTAGTTTCTGCACACAATTGAATTCAAAATATTAAGGTCTTCAGGACTTCATGATGTTTTTTAGCCTCCATTCAATAATACCTGAATTCATGCCCAGTTCAAGGTGTTCTCAGAGACACTTTCCATTTTGTATTTTAGTTCAAAAGACTTGAGGCCAAAGGTTTTTCAAAAGGATCTCTGCTTTGTTTCTACTCCGAAAAAGAGGGCTAAGAGAAGGCTTATACATGCATATGAATAACAAGGCAGTGCAGGGCTGAAAGTGGACTTATGTGTGATACCATTGCAGTTCAAAATACTCATTGGGAGACAGATCCCATTATTCCAGGCACAGTGCAAATAGAGAGCAAAAATGCAGCTTTTCCAACTAATTTCTAGGTAATTTAAGCTACTATTTATAAGCCCCTATGGTACCCACGTATTGTACTATAAGAAAATTGGGTTTAATTTTGGTAATTAAAAATTTGGTAATTAATTGGGTTTAAATTTGGTAATTGGCTAATTATCACAAAACTTCTCATTCAAAGTAACTGCAATTTATTTTCTTTAACAGTAAGCAATAAGTGCTGAATTATCATTTGCCCTAAGGTTCTACCATAAAAGCAAAGTCATCCTTAAGTTTGAACTTGTCTTTTAAAATGGCCTGGCATGTATGTCTGTGAAGCCTTGCACCTTGTTTAAATTTGGTCTCTGTAATGATCTGAAATTTAAGCTGAGTGATAGTGCAATTTATTCCACTGTTTTACTAGAGTTTTATCAGATACATTAAATCTCTTATAAAATTGTTCATTTTTTCACCTTGGCTCAAATAGCAGGCCTTCCATTTCTAAACACCAAGGCTTGTGGTCATATGAGAAAGCACTGAGTTGGGTTAAGAATTGGTCTGGAACACCTTGTATTGCTCTATGACATTTCTGTCACAAATTAGTTCACTTAAAGTGGCAGCCAGCAACAGTAGGCTCAGAAAAAATAGATTAATGATAACTTCATAGCCACTGAACTTCTGGTCTGAACAAATACCCTTTTTCTAACATACTGTGATAGCTTTTATTACTCACATTGATGTAATATGTGAAAGAATCTCTCAAATATACTAAATCAGAGACACAAAATTCTTACTTACATTTAAGAGTTGACACATTACTTCATTTTTACTGAGACAAAGATTAATGGAAGAGATAGTGTAAATCAGCTTTGTAGTCCAAGATTTTTTTTATTGCAAGGTTATGAAAGCCACCTTCAAACATTTGTTTTCTTTCTACTTGACACCTTGTTATTCAAAACATTTATTTTTCATGTGTGTTGTGACATTAAGTTAGAGCACATCAACATCTCAGCCCCTTTGCAGTATTCAGAACCCAACAGGACTAGGCCTTTCTTGTCATGTCATGAAATGCTGTCCTTCTCTAAATATCTACCACCTATTAGGATTTTACCATAAGATCCTTCTCTTCTTTGTTTTGGTAAAGAAGTTAATGGGCTGGAGAATAAAGGTGAGATTTGGTGTTCCCAAGGCATCTTAACTTCTGGGTTCAGGTTATCGTTTTTTTTTCTTTGGATTTAAACACTAACCCATGACAGATCAGAGAAGCAGATTACAACATTTTATTTCAGAGATTTTGAGAACAATATCCTGCCCTACTTAAGCAGGCATTTGTGTGAGTTTTGCCACGTAGCTTTGCTTTCATTTGCCTTAAATTTATTGATCCAAATTCAACCCAGGACCTGCAATATTCTGAGCAGCTATATGGCAACTTTCCAAGAGTGCTAGTCTGAAGCAAAGAAGAGAAAGACTGGTTGGGAAAGGTAAAATCCTTTTTTAGGAAAGTTTGAAATTGGCTTTCTGTAAGCAAAGATACAAGCTAACAAATATGTAGGCCTTTGGTGAAAGGGGAGAACGTCCCCCATCCCACTTTCAGAGATGGATATCCCAATGTTACCTAAACATGGATGTAGATATAAAGGTATTTGTCGGACCATGTTCCTACAGTGTCTGAATACCACATTGTCTTTAATTAATTTGCCTTTGTAGCATCCTTGTGAGATGAAACACATGGCTTTTCCTACTTTACAGCGGGGACACTAGCGCATGGGGCCCTATGGCCTCATTGCAGACCTTTAAAGGCATGCAGGTAATTGGAACCAGCCAGCACCAGGACTAAGAGGGAATTTACGTCAGGTGAATCTGCTCCTTGCCTGACTGAGCGATGTTACAGGTTTTGAAACACGGGAAGGTTACAGCAGTGGAGCGTTTGTGTGGATGCAGCTGTATCAGCAAAATGTATGCCTTATGCAAACAGGCCCTCCAAAGCCAAACAAGACATGGCAGATGCCTCTAGCCCATACACAATTTTGCGGGGCTGTTTTCTTCCCCTCCAAACTTAGAGGCAGAGTTATATCAACATCTCATTGTCCCCGGGATAGCTGTCCCAGCGTTATGGACAGGCTGCTCCAGGACCAGCTGTGCTGCAGCAGGATGCCCTGCCCTGGCCGCCAAGATGGCAGCCACTGTGCCCCTGGGCCAGCAGAAGCTACTTTCGGCAGCAAGGGACTGGTTTTCTCAAGACTTACCCTGAGCAGAGCCTTCATGTTTTAGCTCACATAAAACGTGAAGTTTCTGAGGACTCGGAGGCAGGTGTCCAGCTCCCGGCACACACGCCGATTGAAACTTTGCACCGTGATGGATATGTTTCAGGCTCCAGCCTTGTCGAACTAGCTGAGTGTTCCTCTCCAAAATGAGTACTGTGCTGCCAGACCTCTCGGAAGACTTATAATAGCACTTCATGGGTTTTTTTAAAGTACAGCGTTTGTCTTATTTTATTGCTTTTCTCTTGAAAATGTTAATGAGGGAAATATTTCTGCCTATTAAACATGTTGTAGCCCAGCTACAAGGAATGGGCAGTACTTATACATATGATGTGCAAATATTTACCAGAAAGCGAAGTTAGACGTTAGACATACAAATGATAGAAATCTATTAAAGTACAACTTGCTGTAACTTATTGGGAGTGTATGACTTTGTGCTTAGAAAACGCCTGTACAATGTTGGCAGCTACGGCCTGGTGTCCATCAGAGTGCACAAGGCTTCCTCACAGGCCTGCTCGGCCCTGCCTTAAAACAGAGCCCATACTCCTGAATGTCAAATTTATAAAGCGTGCGGTCGCATCCCCATCAGCTCTCTAGGCTGCGTTTCTTCTGATTTCCACGGGATAAGTCAAACCTTCAGGGCCCGCAGACATTTAGTTAAAGAAATTAAAACAGCTCATGAAAGACAGGATTGTGTAAACAGTGTCTGAAGGCGCTCTGTTTGAAATTAGGCCAAAGCAAACGCCGCGGCCAGCTCTTCCTTTCCCTTTGGTTGTTTCTCTCCCCCCCTCGGCGCCGCTGGGGGGGACACCTTTGCCAGACGGCTCCTGACCTCCCCCGTGCCCCTTTCTGACTCCCAGCCGCTCAGCTGGTTTTAATTGCCAAAGGCCAATGCAAGGTTCTTCAGCGTGTACTTTAGTGGTATCTCTCCATCTCTTCTGCTGGATGTATTGAAGGGCCTGCCCAGCTGGATTACTGGACGTGCCCCTCTACCTCTTGTCCTGTGAGCCCGTCAGGGAGGGGGCCCTGCAGCCATCGCCTTTCAGACGGGCACGCAAGATCCAAAACTGGTTCCTGGGGAAAGGATATTTTACTTCTCAAGGTAATTTTTGTTTGTTTTGAGGAACTCTAGCAAAAAACTGAATGTGTTAGAACACACTTTATATTGGACAACAAAATGAATAATCAGTTCGGTGACATTTGAATTTTTTGAAGGTTACTAGAGGTTTAAAGCTGTTAGAAAATAATTTGCAAAATGGCTTTTATCAAAGTAGGACAAATGAGACTACTTAATTGCAAAGAAGAGAATAGAGAAACAAAGAAAAAAGTAAAGCTTATACTAACCACCTCCATAAGCAATTCCTTTGAAGTTGATCATAACCTGGAAGATGGGGTTGTAGGTGTGAATATAGCACTTGATAGTAGGTACTGATTTCCCATCCTAAGACTGGAGAGAGCACTAGGGTGATTGATTCAATGAAATTTAAAATTATATTACATGGTCTGTGGTGTGTTAGGGCTGGAGGATTTATCTGTTAGACTGCCTAGCAATATTTTTAAAATCAGCTTTAATGTGGTGACTATACATTTCTGGTCTTTTTATTTTCTACTTCTTTGCAGCATTCTACTAATCATTTCCTAATGAGCAAATACTATACTTGGTATCATAAACACAGGAATTCAAAATTCTGTGGGCAAAAATGTCATTTGACAATTCTGGAGGATTTGAATAACAAAATCTCATTACTTACAATGGAAATTGAGCAGTCC
Organism: Tringa tobata; assembly: GCA_033628505.1. Lineage (NCBI taxonomy): Eukaryota > Metazoa > Chordata > Aves > Charadriiformes > Scolopacidae > Tringa > Tringa tobata. The sequence goes on along the minus strand of JAHREE010000593.1, from coordinate 481,320 downwards.
AACCACATAGAAATCTAATCCTTTAAAAGTATTTTTTGCTGAATGATTTTATGTCATTACCCAGGAACACAGAGGCATGACATACCAGCTTTGTTTTCAAGATCCTAGCTGACCGCACACAATATTAAGTTTATTTAACCAGCATTTATGATGGTTATGGCTGCAAAGAAAAAGGCCAATGTCTGAGCAGAACAGGTGCAGAACACCTGGAACAGTAGCTCTAGGACCAGTGAACTGCCCTATTCATCCCTGTCAGCCCAAGGTGTAGTTTTACGATACAGCTGAGCCACTCTATGTGCAAACTGCTTGCAAACTGGCCTTACACTCCTCCACCACTTCCTTAGAGCCAGCTCTGGTGTCTGCTTGAACACAGAGTAAGGCAGATCAGGGAAATGGCGCAGAAGAAAACTCACCTTCCATGCCATGTCTACACCCTAGAAGAGGGAAGGAAGAAAGAAAAGACTCTTTTCCATGAACTGAGAGGATGAGGAGAGACAGCTTTGAAATCTGCAGCCTGCAAATGTAAGAATATGGCAAATTATTCCTCTCCTAATGTAAGGTTCCATGTATGATCAAAAATCTTCTAGTCATAAATACTAGTTACCTTGTTAAATATGGCTGAGCAAGCTCTGATGGTGCTAACATACCTATGGGCTGCACTGGACCAGGTCCCAGCAGCCCATTAGCCACAGTAGAGTTTTGCTGCCCCTGGCCCTGAGAGCCTGCCTCCAGTGAGCAGCCTTGGATGGAGAGGAAGAGAGATGCAGGACCATGCTGACATGGGAACCTCACTTGCGACTTTGCTTCCTTTTGGGCAGGCATGGAGGTCATGATGCTGCAAAGGCGTTTTGGGGGTGACACAAAGTACACTGCTGTACCCCAAGAGGCTTGCACCTGTGGTCTTCTTCTTCTCCCCAACTGAGAGTGCCCACTGCTCTCCTGGGGAAACAGTCATGCTCATTCCCATATTCACCCCTCCCTGCATAAATATTCACAAAGCCACCCAGGCTGGAAATGCACAAGATGGAGGATTGGATGGCCTGGACTCGATTGGATAGCTCTTTTCAGCAGTCTTTAGATTGCCTTAACCCCAGGGGATATTCCTAATGTACGCAGGTGTGCGTTCACAGTGTAAATGCATTCTAGACTGGACTGGCCTGTTAACTGACAACCAGCTTCCAATGTGCTGTCCTGTGTTGCTGTCATTTAGGATATTGGTTGCTCCTGTTTGCTTAGGAGTCAAGGCCAATGGGCCAAAAGAGAGCCTGGACCTGAGTCCTGTTAGAGTAGGGTGTGGACATCTTCCTTGTATCTCATTTCAGAGTCTTACATGGGCAGAAAATGGAAGGGGTCCACTATTTACTCCCCTCCCTCCACAACTTACCCTTTGGGCTATCTGGTAGGAAAGTTTTGCTGTTAAGCTCAGTTATAATCAGAATCAATGACCTACCAAATAATAGAGGGAGACTTACTTGTTTCTGTTATAAAATTTCCTATCCTAGTGACTCCACCAGAGCATCTTCAGGAAATCAAACACTGAATGAGAAGCAGCTGACACAACCTGAATCTGGCAGGAATGTGAAAAAGTGAAATGCTTCAAAAAGTCTGTGGTATGTAAACGTTATCTTCCCTTGCCTCTATCTCTGCTCATGGCAGCACACAGATCCTAAATCATGCTAATCCCTTAATCAAGTTTAGAAAATCATTAAAGCATCGGCAAAATATGTCTTTGACTTTCCTTGCAAGCAAAGATCAGATCTCAAACTATTATATGGTTCTTGATGCTAGAAAAGTGGGGGCAGTGGTGAAGAGTCTCATTCTGGCAGAAAAATATAGCCTACCTGTGCTGGCAGCTGCAGATGTCCCTCCTGTTCATCCATCCTTTTGTCTCACAAACACTGCTGGTCAAATTTCAAAAATTGTTCTTCACGTTCCACCATCACCTCAAAATCTCACTATCTCGTTTCCCAGGTTAATTATACAAGACCTAAAGAAAGTATTTTTCTTACCAAAAGGAGTTTAGTTCTCACAAGCAGAGACTGTGGAGTAAAGTTTTAGTAGTTAAAATGGAATTAATCTACCCTTAAAGCATTCCTTATCATTTCCTTTTGGACAAAGATTTTCTCCTTAATATTATGTGCATATTTTCATTACCATAACTCCACTTCTGCCCAAGGCAGGAAGAGAAGACATTTCCTGAAGCACAAACAGAAAAATAAGTTCAAGCATGATTCCCTTAAGAGAATGGCAAGGAACAGTGAACTGGGGCTTATTTATTCTCATAAATCTGAAGAAAACCATACAAGTTCAATACCATAAAAATCCAGGTATCCTATGAACAAAAAATATGAAGGCATCATATCATGATCTGGAGGTGAATAGGGCTGTACAGGAATGCAAGACCAGGTTTGTGTATCAGGAAATGGGAGACTGATTTTACACTAAGTCGATGTAAATGATGGGCTATAGTGGTAGATAAGCAGAATAACAGCGTACTTCACCTTCTTTGCAAAGAGGAGAGAGTGCATTTTACTTCTTATTGAAAAGAAGCAGCATTACTACCTTATGTGTCTTTTCTGGCCCGTGCTGTATGAATTAAACAATTTCTGTGAAGACAGGCTAACCTATTTTCCAGAAATGCAAAGCCTAATGAAAGAGACTCACCCCAGGTGTTAGTGTTAGACACTGTCTAAACCACGCTAATGTTTTTAAACAAAAACAACCATTGTCAGGTTTTTTTGTGCTTTTTCTGTTGTTCATTACTACTGAAGCAGTGGCCTTCCTAATGAAGAAATTAAACTGGAATCCGACACTTCAGAGTCAGAGTAGCTGCAGAGAACAAAACTATAATGAAAACAATATCCTTCGACTGGAGTTTCACATGTGTTAATGGTTACTATCGCCGCCTTCCTCAGCGCTGCCTATCTACATAATCATGGGCTGCAAAGAAAGTTCAAAGGGCTTTTCTACGTAGGAACCCTCTCACTGATTTGGTTACAGCACAGCACATCCTCACGTGGACATCTGGCAGTTTAAAGTTGAGGAGATCTCGCCTTGTTTCTGTCACAGGGAAAAGCAAAACTTGGCTTGGTGCATGCAGAAAGGTGGACCAACACTCTTTTCTTGGCTTAGATGCTTAATTATTTTGTCAAATAAGTATTAAACACTCCAACTAATTCTCTCTCTGAAGAATTCTCTGGGCTTGCTTGTCCTGCTGTTACTTTCTTTTGCAGGTGTTTCTATTCCTCTGCTGCCACAGGCAGGATCATGGGCTGAGCAGGCTGTATATTCTTATATTCACTTGTTCATACAACTCTGTATTTTGACCAGAGATGAACACTTGGCTCTAGTACCATAAATTATACTTTGCCATTAACTTTAGGTGGTCCAGGATTTCACCTCAGACCTTTAAAATCAAACAGTGCTGACTGGGAATAAGTTTCAATTAAAAAAAAATAAATGTTCTAGACAAGAACAAAAAATAAGAGAGCAGATCAGCCCTATCCTTTAAAAGTCACCACTGTCAAATCAATTCTGACCCAAACTATCCCACATGAAAAAAAGTCTCTCAGATGTTTCGCTGGGAAGTTAAGTGAAGCAGACATAATAACTACCATACTGTTTCTTCTACAAGTCCCCTAAAATCCATTGTGCTGTTACTGAAAAGCCGATGGCTTGTGCTCCCTCAGCTGGTTAATTCATGAACATTTCCCAGAGCTACGCTATTACTGATGGCTGAATTTTTTGCAGCTCCCTAATATCTTTACATGTGCAAAGAGACTTCTCTCTACAGAAAAAGTTACAATAATGATAACAGTACAGTGTGGAGAAGCAAAAAGACTGACTATTAGGGCCCTGCATATTATCTTGAGTTGTCTGACAGTAGTATCGAAAGATAACAAATAAAAGCAAACATTGACTCTTCCTTCTCATCTCCACACACTTAATTAGACTTTACCCTGACAAAGCCCTATTCTTTGAATAAATAACAGGAACCTATAATTCTGTGTTCTCCTATAGCACTTCATATGAGACTGTAATTAATTCTGGAAAATAGTTTCTTCTATTATGGAATTCCCTAAGGCATGTTTATACTATTATTGTCAATGGATTTTTATTATTTAAGCATTGTCCTCTCAGTGTAAAGCATGCAGGACTGACCACATGCTCTCAAATATGCAGCCTGTGGAATCCATTTGCTGTAATAACCCAGTGTAGGCTTAAATAGACAAGTAGAGAGCTTCTCATCCACCCAGCTGTGGTTGGCTTCAGGTTTTACTTGGAATACCAGGAAATTCAGTTTTGTCTCTGTAGCAGGTTTTTTTTTTTTTATCAAGGAAAATTATTTGCCATTATCTTTTTTTCAATTATTTCCTATACTTATTACTCTCTCTTCTTTGCCTTCCTTCTTAGGCAAATCTAATTGAAATGTGGTAGGTCTACTTTCTCTTATTAAGTTACTGTAAAAATAAAATGCTGCTTCAGTACGTTTAGTGAAAATATTTAATAAAGTGTCAGCAAAGGAAATTTAATAATTCTTTTTAATTTACACCTTTTGAGTAGATTAAAGTGTTACATATTTGCAGTGTAAGTGGAGGTGTCCTTTAGATGCCAAGAGAAAAAGAAGGAAAAATAGAGCTTCTAGGAACTACAGTTGTCCGGTGAGCAATACTTTCATTATTTGTGTTTCTTTATAAATAGTCACATATATTACAGGTGTCTTTCATGAGGAGTTGTGTTGGGTTGTTGGTCCTTTTTTCAGCAGGGACCTGATATTTGCCAAGTAAGGTGAAACAAAATAATAGGAATCTAGTTATTCCATTCACCCATGCAAAGCTGACACTGGAAAGTGCTTCTACAAGAGCAGCTTGCTCTTATAACACCAACCTGGAAAAAGTAAGCATCTATTATTTTTTTTCCATATCTGAGATACAGGTAATATTCCACAGATATGACATAATGTTTTGCTTGTAAGGGATTTGGTACAGGACTTCGCAATTTAATTTAGAAAACTTTGCAGGTGCAGTTGAATTTAGAGGAATGTAACCATCTGCCTGAGAATCCTAGTGAGACTGATTCCTCACTCTTCTTAATTCCAAAGTCTGTAAATTCATGAATAAATAGTTGAAAAGTCTTCAGAAAGGACTCAGAATCTTTTCAGAGTTTCCTGCAATGTCCTGAATTGGAGATAGGGCCAGTTTGGTGCAGGAGAATAATACGATGTCAAAGTGAATTGAGTGCAAGTTGATAAAGAAGACAAAGTAGCAGCCCTGGCAAATGAAGAATGTGCTTTTCCCTGGGTCTGTCAAGGCAGTGGTGATATCAGACCATGGATGGATGTGTCTCAGCTCTCGCCAAGGAGTTTCAGCAGGAGACATTAAATTCCAGCCATCTCTGCACTGTTCAGGGTGTAAAACATGGTGGTTCAAGGGGTGAAGGCTGCAAAAAAAACCTTAGCCTTCACCTTTTCACCTAAATTTCTGTCAGCATTTTTAAGACTGAGCAGCTAGATAAAGCATCTATACACCTCTAAGCCACCATTCCATATACATCATAGAGTTTCTCTAATCAGAGAAAGGAAGACCAGCAGAAATCTCAAAGTCTCTCTCACCTTATGGACTGAATGATGGAAAATAAAGACCTTTCAACTGGCAGATGTGGTCAGGAGCCCAGCTTTAGAAATCCAAGTTTCAGGATCCAAACTTGTCTAACAGCAGGAGCTGTTGCCTGTTCTACCAAAATGGGAACCCGGTGAAAATACGATAATATTGCAAAAGCTCCAATGACAGTTTCATGGATTTACTATAATAATGCATCCCATGAAGGAGCTAAAATGAAAAAAAATCTATTCCAGGCAGGTCTCTAATCTTACAGTGTAAATCCAGTCAGTAAAGAAACAGTAAAGCAGAGCTTTATCTAAAATTTATCTATAATAAGTTTTGCGAAGTTGGTTAATAATTTATCTCATAGACTTTAAAAGTAATGGTAGCATCCACTGATAGACTGCTTCTCTGAAGTAATTTTCTGAAGGAACTTGGGAGGAATGTGTATAAATAAGAAAGATATATGTGACTATTCTCCCTGTGAGGTACATAGAGAATTTACATCCGCCCTTTTGTCAGGTGCTCTTTTGTTAATCTGTTAACAAAAGGGAAATACACGAATAGAAACCTTAATGAGTGGACTCTGATCAGAGAATTATGTTGCATTTCAAATGCTTCATATTCACCTAAAAGAAGGAATACAGGATTTAGAACAGAAAAGTGTTCCTACCCCTCTTTACCATAGGAAGATCCTAAATCTTCCCTTTCATCATTCTGCTCACTGGTCTCTGTCACTGAGTGTAAGGCAATGAAGATTTATTTCTCAAGCTCCCAAGTAATTATAAAGTAAGATAGTTTCCAGGGACTGGGGGCAGTATTATCCGAAGTAATTTCTCCAGTAACATAGAAATCATTTTTCTGGTAGCACAGAAATCATGGGAAAAACTGGATAAATGTACCAGACCATAAATAAAAATATAAATCAGGCTTATATAGGAAATGTTCACCCAATTCAAGCAACACATTTTCAAGTACATTTACTTGAAATACACATCAGGGTTCTATATAGACTTTGCAGGACATTATTGTTTGGAATGGTAGTCTTATCATTAGAAAACTAATTTTGCTAGGTTTATGGCACTTTAAAAGATACAACTGTGTCTTTATTTGGTTTTCAATATATAACTCCAGCCTGAGCAGACATCTCATCCAGAATTCACATAGTTTCTGGGAAATGCAGCCAATACTAAAGGACATCACAGGTCACAACATTTCTAAATTGACCTTTGGAGACAGCAATTTTTTTGCAACGAGATGATATTTAGAATTTCCTGGCTCATTTGAAGGAAATTTGCATGGTGTCTATGCAAGCATTAAAGTTGAACTAAGTTCTGTTTTCTTAATCCCGTATCTAGCCAATAGATATCACTCAGTCTCAGTGGAAATGGGATATGACAGTTTTCATCTGGTGAAGCTATAAACAGTATTGTCGAAGGAAACAGATCTCTCCTTTCAAGAAGACAAAGAGAGGGAAGTGTAGCTGGCTTTGGCTTGAGCCCTGACCGTAAAGGCGGGTGTTTTCTTTCTGAAATGCTATATGTATATTAGTCCCTGGTTACAAGTAGGCAGTAAACATGTTTAAGGCTGGAAAGATCAGTCCCTGGCTTATGCGTGAGGAATGTTTGTTAGTCCTGAAGGCAACCATCAGCAGCAACAGCAATGACTGAGTATTTAAGTGAAGGAATGGAGGGCATAAAGCTAAAAATGGCCCACTAGCCCTTAATTTCCTGTAGCTAGACATGCCTTTCTGGAACTTTAAACTTGCCTTTGCTTTCCTCTTGGTTCTAGGGAAGGGGACTGTATTAAGGAGGGGGGGAAGAAGCCTGAAAAAATGTGAAACCTATAAAGAGACAGCTGAAATCATTTTTCTGCACTAGCCTTTGATTAGCTGCTCCCCAGCTCTAAACCCCTGAAGCTAAAAGAACTAAAAAACCCAGCCATAAACAATGAACGCTTTGAATTAGCTTCTCTTCATATGTCATGCAAGAGGAGAGGAGTGACGTGCCCGCCGTGAATAGCCACACAGAAGGTCAGCCGGAATCAGCAACAAAATCCAAGGGTGGAAACTAATAGCTGAAAGCATCTTTGGGACTCTTAAGAAAAGATGCATTAAAACCAAGGCATCTGTTAATTAAGCAAGTAAAACATTTGCTAATGGAGGAGAAGAGCCACAATGTAAAGCTACCTGAACATGTGGAGGTGCTGGGGGCTCCAAACTCTGTCCCCATGCGGCCCAATGCTTCTGATCTATTTCCTTCAGCATTCAGCCTCCCGGAGGATCATGTCTCACTGCTCAGGGATGCATGGAGACAATGGATCTAGAGGAAAATAAATACATGTAATACAGGAAATTCAATCCATCCACTCAAAGATTTTGTTCCTCAAAACACCAATAAAGCCTTGAAACAGCAGGTGACTATCTGCTTCAACTAGGAGTTAAAAAAAAAGCACCAAACAACAAAAAGATCTTATTAGTTGATAAGAGGCTACGCATTCTGAAGAAACCATTAACACTCTGAAATCGTAGTCCTGTTCGGAAAGCCATTCAAACAGGCCTGTAAAGATCCAGGACTCAAGTCCACAAGCAGGCTTTTCACAGTGTGTTTATTTAAACTAAAAGATCAAGGCAAATGCTTGCAAGTGAGCTAGTAGAGAAATTTTTCTCTATGAAAAAAGGAAGCATTTACACCAAGATAGTAGGAGAAAAGCTTAAAGACATAAACCAGATAAATCTTATGAAAAATTAATTTTTTCCTAGAGATAACCTGTTCCAAGTCTTGTGAGAACCAGGTACTATGAAGCTGAACTATGAAGAAAGTGATTATTTTTTTTACCGTTTTGAATCATCATTTAACTATCCACCATTATTTTTCCCTTAAGTTTTCTATTTCTGATTTTCTTTCAGTTAATAATTTATATTACAGGTATTACAGACAATTTGGTGCCCCAGAGAGATTTCTTAACACCAGCGATTATCACTAAAAGCAGTAACTTATTCATAGCCCCTTTTTACATAAATTTCTTTAAAATGTAAAGGAGAAAAATATGAACCATAAAGATTTTAGAAGCTCCCCAGGAGATGTTAGCAGTACCAGCTTCTGGGAGTCCAGAGGGCGAGTGTTTAAAAAAGATAAAAAATATAAACAAGAAAGCAGCATTTACCAGTACAAAAACCTTCCCACATCATCTTAATTTACTACACATCCTGTTGCATTAGCATAACTAGATCTAATCCCAACCTAACAATAAAAGAAAATCTGGTACACATGAAAAAGAAAAGCCTGCCCCTAGCTCTTCATCACTAACACTACTTGTAGGGTTTTGCCCACCTTTCCTTTCACCATCTAGGAAAATAATATCATGTTGCTTCCTGAAATTAAGATAAATAAATTACACTTAGGGCCACTAAATTTTATAAAGCCAAGATACACTTATGTTTTTTTTTCATTTGGTATTCTACACAAGCCCAAGAAGAAGGGAATCCATATTTCATTTTATAGATCTCTTTTAAAAAACAGAAAGAAAAAAACAAAACTGCTTTGGGTCACCTGCAAATTTCTGGCTACTCCTCATCTGTTATGCTCACTGTGCTCCAGGAACAGAGAGTCTTCCAGAGGCTGCAGACTTGAGTAGCTCAGGATTGACTTTTTCTTTTTTTTTAAAAAATGATTTCCTCTAGTAAGAAAGAAAGTGTATGTTAAAGTGCAGATGCTCATTTAGCCAAAGAAGTGCTCAAACAAAATGGTTGGATGGTTAAAAATAGATGTGTACTTTCATGGATGCAAAAGCACAGGCAGCTGCCATTTTCCTGGTGCATGCACATGGTTCAGAAAGCTCTCCATCGCCAAAGGTCTCTTTGTGTCTGAAGAGCCTATTGCTAAAAGGTAGTTGGCAAGTACAGACCATCGACTTTCAGGTATGAAGGAGGAAATATGTATTCAGTGTTTGCACTTACAAGATTATCAACGGAATGCATGGAAAACCTGGATGTATGAGGAAACTTGTTTATTCGCTTCTAACAGAATTTTTTTTGTCAGTCCTTACTCTTTTTTAACAAAGGCATTTTTCCATAAAAATACTGCTACAGAACAATATAGTTAATGTTTCCTGCCATCCGCAAAAGCTAGATGTTTCCCTGTTTTCCCTTACATGTGCCACTAATTTCAGTGGCACATGTTAGAAATAGCTATAATACCAGTGTTATAAAATGAATGTGGCTGTGGAAAATGTGCAGAAGAGACACAGCAGCTACTGTATTTTCCCAGTATGTTTTGTATTATAAGTGCTGGACCCTTTCCACTGTAAGACCTGTTTCCAGTTGCCCAATTTCAGCCTTGTTAAGTTGAAATTTTCCATGCCAGGGTTCTGACCCAATACAATGCAGGGCAGAACATTTTCAGCTCAACTTGCTTGATCATTTCCAAGAGTCACCTTAAAGCATCCTGGTGATTTTCCCTTTAAACAGGTCCTGTGTTTCTGCACCTTGAAGCAAGTACTTTGGCAGGATGGTTACTCTGGCCACAATGTGCCAGAGGAGCCGAAGCTGATGCAGAAAGGAGTGAGGATGGAAGATGGGATGGTGGATGGGGAAGGGAAAAAGAGAATACACAGATGGCTGGGATGAGGGTGGTGGAAGCAGTCCTTCTCCCTGCTCAGGTTGGATATGGAAGTGTCTTAACATGGACAACACTAAAATTCGAGGAGAAACTGCAGGAGGGAGACCTTGGGAAGGAGGTAGTAAGTGGGAAGAGGAAAAGGTTGGACAAGGAACTTTGCTCCAAGGGAAAGTGGAAGTGGCAGAACAAAATGCACGAGAGCAGCTGACGAGCCCAAAGCACACTGATATGAGACTGGGAGCACTAAGGGGAAAATTTCAGATGGCAGGTCTGGAAGGATTGGCTGGGTGGGGAAAGATAGAACAGAAGGTTGGACTTGGGGCTGGAAAGAAGTGTCAAAAGAACCTATGCCTCACTGGAAAGAAAAAAATAACTGCCTTTTAAAAGAATGTTTTTGTCAAGTGAAGGGCTCAAAAGCCTGTGTAACCCCGGCTCAGTCTTCTCTGGGGTATTTTCATCACAACTCTCATTCAGATTGGCAACTGTTTGTTTTCATGGCACCTCATCATTACAAGGAAATCAAAAAGAGGCTGAACACACCATAATCTATTTTTCTAGAAGGAAAACCAGAAAAAATAAGATGTTTGAATTTCTTTCAGCTTTAGTCAGTCTCCTGTGTGATGGTACCTGTTCCAAAATGCACACAATACTAGCTGTATCAGAAGATAAATGTTAATTTTCAAAAGACCTCAACAAGGGATATGAAACACTATGATTACCTGTGTGCAGCAAAGAAAACAGAGAGGAGATAATGCTGATGAAAACATTTTTTCAAAGTGTAAAAATAACAGAGAAACAGGCATCACAGAGCTCATTGCAAAGAAAATGCTACAGTATACTCTAAGTAAGTATATGTCATACATTATATCGTCCTTTCCTGAAAATTATATACTAGGAAACAACCTGTATCAAACAACAAATAAGCAAGCAGTACACTGAAAGGCAGCAGAACCACATTGCAGGGACACTCATCCGAGGGCAAAGTGTAACTGTGATTTATGTTGGAGACAGGCAAGAAAATAGGCATTGCAGAGCTAGAAACATTTAACAGGCTACAGAAAAGTACAGAGAAAATATTTAAAAGCATTGTAAGCACTTAAAATTTCCCTCAATAGCCTATCTTTTAGGACCATTAGGATTCCGGGCCACTATACAATCAGAAGTCCAGTTAAGAGATCCCAGAAAATGTAGGCTATCTTTTATTCAACTGTTCCAAGTCAAGTTCTCTATATCTGCACTCACAGTGCAGCAAAGAAATGTGGATGCTACCAACAGTGCTGTTTTCTCCCTTATAAAGGCAACAAGTAATGCCCAGATAATAATGCTTTTTAATGTTCATAGGCAGCCTATTTGAATATACACGGGAATTTCTGAAATAGTCTGCCTTAGTTCCTAGAAGCTTTTAAAACCTTCTAAATCATATTGCCATTGGTGACTGAAGTATTTAGAAGTTCCCTCTCCCATGGCCTTCTCTCAAAGTCTCTTCTGATAACAAGGCTTTGGAGGATGAATGTGTTTTAAAATCCACTCTTTCTGTATCAAGCAGCCAGAAGAACCAAAAAAAAAAAAAAAAAAAATCAGCAAAATGTCATCCTCTCTTTTAACTAAGTGCATTCTTCAACTTCTTAAATTTAATGGTGAAGTACTTCATTTAAGGGTCATTATTGATAAAGAGTAACAATCAGAAAACGATGTTCAGTCTCCATTGAATTCTTTTGATGCCCCCTGCAGGCCATGTTGGATAGGAAGCCTAAATCCTCGTTAAAAAAAACCCAAACCAACAAACTGTAGGTAGCATCAAAATACCTATTTTATTAAGAAACTTCTCATCTCGCAGTGTTTAAGCTCATCTCATGAACTTACTGATATGCAGTCCTTCCTGTTCCAACACGCACAACCAAAATGCAAAACAGTTCTAGATTCCTTCTTGCTGACCTAATTAGGCAGAATAATGAAGGCTGATGGAGCAATGCAACACGGAGATGTGTAACACCAAATACGGGGGTAAAATTCGACACGCTTGTGGTACGTGAGACTCAGAGGAGTCTGCTCCAGCCCTCTGGGGACATGCAGCTTTGCTGTTTTCTAACCTAAAGATACCAGCTCGTTGTCAAACGCTTTCTCCTCCATGTGATAGTGACTCATACAGATGAGCAAACTTCTGAAATGAGTCAACAGTAGGGCTAGTGCAGAGCCAGTTGCCTTGGAGAAGCTGAGGGCTTCTCGTTCTAGTGGTTTCTCCCAACTAAATGCCCTCCAAGCCTTCATAGTACCTGCCTGAGAGTCAGTCCTTGCTGGGCTCTCTTCTCCAGCTTCATGCAGAGTATCAGGATCCTTGGGGACAAATGTGATAAAGCTGCACTAGCTGGTTATTTTTCATTATTTTCCTTTTTAACCGTGGAGACTGCACACACTATACATTTCTCATAAGGGATCTATTTTGCTAGCAGTTTGGAAAACATTGGCTTTCTGAGATGAAATATTCCACTTCAGTACTCAGGAGGAGGGAAAAACTGTAATCACACATCATTAAATGAATCACCCCACTACCCTAGCAGAATGTAACAGGATATAGTGTGCTGCGAAAATCTGCTTTAGAAAGTTAAAATGACTCTTTCAGTAAAAAACAGGATCAGTTACCCATCGTTTTTTGGAGAGAAGATACATAAGACCTGGAAGGCATGAGGCAAACATGGTGGGATAATTCCCAGCTAAGGAATACTAAGGGTATGGATGAAAGAAGAAATGGAAGACAGACATTTCTAAAGAGTGTTTGTGAGATGAGTTGCAGGGAAGAGAACAGCACTGAGACTAGATAATTAGCAGTGGGAAATTAGCACAAAAGAATGTAAGGTTCTCATAACCTTTTTGTTCCTGCTGTCATCTGTTTTTTAGAAAAAAGAAAAGCCCTCTGAGACAGGTCGTTGAAGTTGATGGACGCACACAAGCTGATCTGGGATCAGCCTGGACCTCTTACCTCAACCTGCAGCAGCTTGGAACCACCATGCAGCCGGTGAGAATGTGGTGGGTAGGAGAGAAAGGACACAAAGTGCAAGCGAGCCTCTCCAGAGAAATCGCTGCTGTTGTCTGGTCTCCATTACGCAGATGTTAACTTCAAGCTATTCTGTGCCCTTGTTTGATAGCTAGTGTCTAAGGTATAGTGCTTTTCTTCTGAAATGTCATCTTTCTATTGTGAACGGTAAAAGAACTGCCACGCTGAGGTTTGGGGGTGGCTTGTTTTGTTTCGTAGGGTTTATCTCTGCCAGCCTCTCGCATGATAACGCTGCCTTGGCAGAGAGGAATCGGAAGAGATTGCTGTTTCCAGTCTTACTTAAGGAATCCAGAATAACTTCTAGCATTTATTCCTTGGAGGGAACCAACCAAACTTAATTTCCTTCCCAAAGAGCGAGAGGAAATTAAAATAAGTGTTTAAAAGGAGTCAAGTATATGCGCAAAACATTTGTGACAAAGTCAGTTTTAGTTAACTCACACACACACACTATTGTGATAAAGCTTTCAAGGCATCACCTATTTTACACATACATGGAAAATTCAATATATTTACAATTCAAAGCACTTATTTGTACACAACATGGTTCACCTCAAGACTTGTTCTTATTTATTCTGCTGAAGTGACAGTGCTGATTCATACTTCTTCACACCACAAAAAAAGTGGCTGGGTGAGGAAAAGCCCTGGTTTCAGCAGACAGAAACAAGCAGTTGTTCAGCTGTACAGGGTGCCAGTGGACAGACACAGGCCATTCAGTTTAATGAGTCTGTCATTACAAGGCGTAAACTTATGGACAAAGGTTTCTTACCCAGGATGAATGGAAGGAGAATAAGAAGGGGGTAGTCCAACATTGCGCATCCTATTCCCTGAGCAAATATTACCATTTGGGCAAACACATCTAAATAAGCTGATCCTTTCTTTACAGACCGTAAACAAATGGAAAACAGAGAAAAATCCACACAATCAGCATCTTAATTTAGGGTACGTGCCACAAAGACATTGGTTCCTGCTCCAGTCTGTGGGATGTCCAGCTCAGTGTGCAGCGCAAGAGCTGCACAGTGAGCCCTTGGGATCCAGTCAAAACCTCCCCCAGGGAAAGTGTGATCCAGGAAAGGTCCTGTTCCTTATGTACCTCACTGGACCACTGCAGTTATCCTCCTCACCTGGCCCAGCTCTAACCAAGCACCTGTGAGTTGAGGTCCAGAAGGGAATAGAAGGGAATAGATTCTCCCTTAAAACAGGACGTGTAAAATGGGGGAGGGTGGTAAAGGGGGAAAGTAATTTAGCTTATTAACGATCTTATTTTTGCTGGCATGAGGCATTTCACTTGAACAAGTTTTGTAGGATCCTAGGTTTTGCTAGATATTTAGTAGTAATTTGGAAAAAGTAAGCACTTTTTAACTTGTTACAAGAGAGGATGAAAACTAAAACCTTTTTGGTCAATGCAAATTGTAACTCTCATGATTTTGTTTTCCAGAATTTTTCAGAAAGTTTTCAGAGCAGAGGTCTCATGTTTCCTTGAATTCCTTTAAAAATGAATTGCTCAACAGTGTGTTCAGTAATATTTCAAGCATCAGTACAGTTAATGAACTCTGCTGTTGCCATATGAGCAGTACATTAGGCTATATCATTGCAGTCTCATTTAATCTCTTGCTTTGATTCTTAATTCTTGCATCCACAGAAACTGGCAGTGACAGGGGCTTCCAGATCCCTAGTGAAGGCTAGACAAGGAGTCTGTAAAGTTGTTTTCCCTGTATTGCCATTTTCAAAAGAAGGGATAAGCAAGAGCAGCTGCCCTGGATCTCTTCTTGATGGCTTGCAATTCTTGATCTCTTTAAACACAGACCACTGCTGACTTCTAAGGTCCCACACCAGCTCAGCAAAGCCAGCAGAGCTGTAGCTTCAGACACCGTCGTTTAATCATCCAAGGTAGGAAAATGCATCACAGATCACAGGTCTGAGACAAGAAAGGAATTTGCTGCTGTGCTTACTTTGCTTTGCTTAATGGTTTATTGTGTCATTCCATTTTATCCCCATCTTAACATGGTACGAAGAATCCTCTAGGCACCCTTTATCTAATATCTCCTGCAGAACAAATTGCTTTCACTTCTTTAAGTTGTTCTCACTTTCACAGTAATACAGCAGAGGAAAAGAAAGTTTCTGATGACTTACGGCAGGAAGCAGATAACGTGCCCTCCTGGCATCACTGAAGGAGAAGCGGAAAGCTTTCATAAACACAATTCTAAAAGGCAAGATCAGAAACAGTACATTGCAACTTCAGAAAGGCCCGAGCTACACAGAGTTTGAATTTATGTCCGGAACCTTTTGCACTTTGGGATTGTTCAGCTCTCAGATACAGATCTAAGGCTGCTTTTCCATGATACTACAAGCTAATTCTGAATTTTAAAAACAGCACTTCTAAAAGTTTCTGTGTTGATGTCACAATTGTTTCCCAAACAATGGGAAACAAGGAGGAAAAAAAAAGCAGCAAAGACTAAGAAGGCTTCAAGCTATTTAGGTCAGAAGTCTTTTTCTTCTGTGTACAGAATGCCCTACAAACCTCTGCTCAGGACCTTGAGACTGTGGGAAGAATGCTGAAGGAACATTTTAGCTAGAAAAAATCTTCCAGGAAAAGCCCCATCGACATGGTAACAACACCAAAACATTTTTCAAATGTAGATTGGTTTCAAATAAATATTCACTTATTACAGCAAAATAAGCACCATCATTTTGACATTATCAAGGTAAAGAAAAAAAAAAAGTGTAAACACAGTTTCGTCTAAACCTGAAACAGCTTCTCTCGTTGTTCAAGAGCTTCCAGCAAATGAAAAAAAAACACGTATTTTGTGAAGCTTGCCTTCAGATGTTATTCTAATAAAGAATAGATAGAAAACTTTCCTTGAGGCCACCTGACACTAGATTTTGCAGAGGAAAAGAAGGAAGGATTTTTCCTAAGTTCATTTATATGTTTATAAGGATTTAAATGGTACAATACAGCAATAGGGCATCAGGCCCTGTAGAAGGTCCAATGTTTTCACAGCTCAGAGCTTGGGAAAAGGTAGTCCACAGATGGATGTCGTTCCACAACACCACATGTGCAAAGCTGGCAATAAAAGCTAAAGCCTGCTGTTCATTTGAAGACAGGATCTGTGGCGAGGTACGGCTGCTTGTTTGAGCTAAAAGACAGCAAAATAAACCAGCTAACCAACACCACAAGTTTGCACCCACACCCTAACATGTCCATTCAAGGCTTTAATTGCATTTGTAACAGAGACCAGAAAATGTGCTACAGGAGGGCTGGAACAAAGAGAAAACAGACATTATGTTTGCTAATTCAAAGGGCCAAGAAAACTGTATGAGGTCAGAAAGCATGGGAAGGAAGGTGGCAACAGCCAGAAAATAGTATTAATATGGCTCTGTGAATAACCGATAATCTTCTGGTGATTGTCTGAGTCCTGAGGAAAAAGAGAAGGAAAAGGTATTTGTTATTGCTGAAATTAAAATCTGAAAGAACTATTTGGTGAGCAAGGTTACTCGGTGGTTTTGGACACAGGGTAGTCCATTCAGTCTCAACCCTTTTGGATCTGGATCAAGAGAAACAATCTAAAGAAAGGGTTGGAGTCACACAGTTGCTAGTGCTGCTTAAATGACTCATTAGTTAAAACTCTAAGCCAGCAGAAGAGAGTGCTAGATTTTATTGATTCTCCCAGTTTCAGAGGCTGAAGCCAGTATCACTTGTTCCCCAGGAGGGATTTGTTCTGATTTTCCTGCCCATATGAAAGCGCTATAACAGGCAGCACTGAATGCTCCATGTTCTAAAATAGCTTACAATTATTTAAGTGAGAAAAAATTCAAGGTTTTCTTTCTTAACTCCATGCAGCAAAGAGCCATTCCAAGGGAAACAAACAAAGAGAACTTCTGTACTCATCTACAACTCTTGTTTACTGAAAAGCTTCACAATTTTACAAAATATTACAGATGGAGCCTCATTCATACAAATGCTGAGCTGCACTACAAATAAAGCTGTTTCTTTCATGCTGGTTTTTTTATATATTATGCTATAAGCCTAGACAGGTTAGGCAGAGACCTTGATTAATCTGTGGATTAATTTGGGTTCAGCAGTTATGTTGGAACAGGGCTGTTTTGTGTTTCAAAACCTATTGCAATGTTATTTTGGACTGCAAAGGCTGTAATAGAAGTAACTTGGTGGTTACACCTAAAAACATTTCTCAACCGTAAGAGGATGAGCATAAACTGTTTCCTTGATTTGCCTTTCCATTTTTAGCCTTAAAGAAAAACATTGCAGGAAAAAGCAGCTGAATTGCAACATTGCTAAAATCTGAGAAAAAGCTGCAATTTGCTCCTGTGTCTGGATTAGAGAAGTGATTCATTTGAAGATGATACTAACTATTCAGTGAGCATTGTTCACTCCCTACTTCTTTACAAGGCAGAAATCAATGTGTAGCACTCCATTTGCCAAGCACAAGTCATTCCAATTAAACTTGTGAGCACATTCTGATTTCCTGACATGACCATTACACAGACTGCTCTGAAAAGATATTTCACGCAAGTCACCCATGTCCTTTACCATTGGCTTAGTGCTAATTGCACTGCACGGACCACGGGAAGAAGACGCTTAAGAGCAAATCCTTGAGCTAGGACTTCTTGCAGTACAGCTGGCTGGGAAGTAAGGCTGGGAATACAGTAAGGCTGGGAATCAGTCTCCTGGGATTTCAGTCACACATGAAAGCTTAAAGAAATATTCGCTTTCTGACCAAGCCTCTTATAGTGCTCAGACTGATTTTGCTGACCCACTGTTTCCACAGTAAGCCTGCTTTGGAAAATTAATGCCCATTGGATAATTAACTGATATTAAAGGAATTTGACAGCAAAAGCAACCTGCTGGGCTCTTCTTGACCACGGTCCAAAGATATACCACTCTGGTTACTGTGATTAGTAGGACATCATCAGCCTACAGCTATACTGCTAAACCATCAGTTCACATTGTTGTCTCTCTCCCGGAGCAGTTCACTGCAGGTGAAATGGATGATTGCTATCAGTTAATATGAGTTATTATGATCTCATGACAAAATCATACACCACAGGGGGGAGGTTTGAACCAAATCACTTTCATATCGTTACAGAAAGCTAGTAATGATGTTACATGTGAAGGGAAGGTTAAAGTCACACTTTTTTTGCAAAAATAGCTGCTATAATTCCTAGTAAATTAATATCTGTTCAGATGCTCAAGAAACATCAAGTGCACAGTAAAAAGATTGTTTTTTCTTCTGACATTGTAGTAATAGTGTTCCTATCCGCTTATTAAGCCTGCAAAGGGGCTCTGAGGACTGAGGACTGTCGCCCTCATCACACCCCAGAGGCAGACCTAGAGCTCTCCCTCCCTGAGCTCATCCCAGGCGGGTGTGCAGGACAGGAGAGAGGTCTGGGAAAGCTGTGCTTCCCCTCGGCTCCAGCACACACTGAGAGCAGTGTGTGACACTGCCCGGCTACACACCAGGATCCAGCTATTGCTTTCCACTTGGATTTGTATCTCAGAAAGACTAAACTGGCAATGTGGCTTTCTTACACCAGCAATGCTAAAATCCATTTATCATGCTGATTTCAGTTAGGGTGTTAGTCACTCTGCCAGGACAGTTGCCAACCCTCAGTCATTCTTCCTGTATGAGTTTCCCAGAGGCTGACTTTTAGACTGGGCATATGTGGGTCCAGTGCTTATTTTTGTTCTTCCAAGCATTTTTCGAATTTCTCCCCAGTTCAGCACGGTGGTATCTGATGAAAAGGTGAGCAGGAGGCTGTTTAAATGCCCCTTGCCCAGCCGTGCAGCAAGGCTGTGCTACTTACTTGTAGTCTTCTGAAAGCAGACGGAATGGAAAATAACACTAAACTGTGCTTTTGCAACAGTATGAGAAGCGCATTAGTTCCACTCATACAAAACCAGTCGACCTTCAGTGAACTGACTGCCTGTCACAGGGAGTTTTTCAATGGATTTAAAGAAGGAAACAGCTAGCAGGAAGGATCAGTCTTGAAAACACAGATTAGTAACTAGACAACCAGGGCGGCCCAGGGCCACTTCCGATACAAAATACCAGTGAGTCACTTCTTCAATATTCTCAATTTAATCTTGCGTGTGGCAATACGGTCACCTGGCAGTGTTTCAGTCATCGCCCTGCGTTGTCATGGGCACAGCATTCTGAAAAGCCTGGGATGGTTTTGTTTCATGGCTTTTCCTTTTGGGAGGCTGGGGTGGCTTGGAAGGTCACAGGTGGGACTTTCACATCCAAACCTGTGGAAGGACTCACTGGAAACACAGGAGCACACTGGAGAGCAAATGAATGTACCAGACCAGAAAGTATGTGCAGTAACTTGTTGGATCAACACAAGTTATAGAGGTCCTTCCTTTTAATCCATTTGACACTGCTGCAGCCTTTTGACTTAGGAAGAATGGAGGCAGCAAGACGTTTCTGCTGAAGACGTTAAGTTTTTATAAAATTAAGTCCCTGATTCAAAGTTAGGGAAAAAAATGGAATTCACATCAAAATGGGAGCTCTTGGTTCAGTAGTTTGCCTAAAGACAAGCTTTCTGACATGGGTAAAATGCGTGTCTATTATGTCAGCTAGATATTTTGACAGCATGGTGTTTGTGTGTTGCTTGTTTTTTAAACCATCTGGTAAGCACATTAATTCCTCCAGAGAAGGGAGAGACGACGACAAGCACGGCAGAGATTTATGCAGTTTACATTACGGCTTTACACCCGACCGTGAGGTCGCAGCACTGAGCCCCCGGAGCAGAGCTTGGCAGCGAACACCACTGCGTCAGGGAAGACCAGACACAACCCTTGCACTCGCAGGGACCGCATTTCTTCCTCTCTTGGCGGCTGACACGGGTATGTGAGAAGAACAAACACGAGGAAAATAACCCTGAGCAGACCATCTGTGGGAGGTGCCATCAAGGCTCTCGAAAGTGCTACCACGGCACACCATGATGTGCCAGTCTGGTTCAATCACTGCTTCTACAACATAGCAGGAGCAAGCCACGGGAAATGGTGTGAACGGGGTAACAGCTTGGAGAGGACACCAAAGCCAACTCCAACACAGGTTAGGGGAAACCAACACAAATAAAAGCTGGCAGGCTGTATCCAGCAGGGTGGAAGATCTGCTTTCAGAAAACAGGCAGGAAAGGTGTGAGGGAACATAACTTCCTTTCATAATTGTTGGTTCTCCTACCTTGGCACAAAAAGAAAGCACGCAGATTTTATGCTCCGACTGACTGCAGGTCACTGGAACAAAACACTTCCTTTAATTTTAAACACAACTGCTAAACAAAATTCTGGTACTCCAAGAGGTGCTGGTAGGTAAGCTTTCCCCTTGTCAGCTCTGAGATGCCCACAAAAGAATGCATCAGTCAACAAGGCTGGGGATGACACAGTCTCAACCTCTTTTTTTATCAATGAATATTTCTGTCCTCTCCTGTTGATGTAATTTAAGGTTTTGCATGAGGCAGAAGGGCCAGTCCCCTAATTAATATCATCCATGTCTTCCCATTCTCTTCCACTGTTGCAGCCTAGAGCTTTTTATTAGGTCAAACAGGTTCAGGTGTAAAAGAAGGTGCACCTAAAATCCTTCACTGTGGTTTGTCATCACTTCCAGTTAAGGCAATTTTTGGTTTTGGTGGTGTCGCTTTAAGTCATCACAAATTTCACCCCATTTCAGCAAAAGCAGTCAAGTTTTTGATAAGGTGCACCAAGATGCCTAAACTGTTGATATTCAGGTTTCCACACCTCAGAGTGCAGGTGCCAGATGAGTATTACAGAAGGATCAGTTAAGTGACTTTCAGAAAAAATGTTTGGGTCTTTCCCATTGCCACTAAGTGACATGTAAATGCTTTGAAGTTTTGCTGGACAGCATGCTAAAGTTTAGAGAAAACGACAAAATTCCTCTAGCTTGTCTTTTGGATGAGTGCAAACCAAAATACTGTCAAGAGAGTAGGTAATAGACAAGGGCATATTCTGTCCATAAGTGACCACACAAGCCTTTATATTCCCAAAACTTTACATAGTTAAAGACAGTTATTTTTGCTGTTGTTTTTATGGCTATATAGAGGGGATGGAAAGACAACCCTGAGTGACATGTCTCATGAGGACTTCTGTGAAGGTGAAGAGGGTAAGAATTTGGCATCCAAAACTGTTCTAACTTTACTGCACATCTCAAGATAAGGCTAAGCCAAGACATTTCTCATTTATGTCAGAGTTGTTTCTCAGGAGATAACTAAAAGCAGAGGTCTTGCAAGAAGCTGGTTTAAGGAACTTCAGATTTTCCATATCTTTCACCTACAAACAATAAGCTCACAGAGAAGTCCTTGGTTTTCCATGTGAATGACACACTATTAACTTTTAAAATGAAGCTTCTGCTCAGAGTGGATGTGGCACAGTGAAAAATGGGTAGGCATGCTGCACTGCTATTAGTTCACATCTCTGACACAAATGCTATTCCATTCACTTCCATCCACAGTCCTAAATCATACAAAGAATCCAGTTTAGAGAAACTGAATTTGTATATAGTTAAATCCACAGCCATGGAGTTTGATACTGCACTCAAAACCAATTTATTTCCTTTGGGAAAAAGACGAGTATGAAATTTCATCATATGTGTTTGTCCCTGCAAAATTACTAATTAAAATTAAGGAAGGATCTTTTGGCTAAGACACATAACTAAAAGGCAGAAGTGATAGGGGCTGTTAACAGCTCCAGCACAGCTTACAGAAGTTCTGGTTTGAGTCTCCAGAATGAGGATAATTTAGTCATAATATAAAGTAGGCAAGATAATTTGTATTAAAATCCATCTGCAGAAATAATTCATAGCTGTGCATTACACCATATGCAAACACAGTCAGAGCAAGAAGCCATATTTTATTTTATTGAAAATGCATTTTACACATTTTAATGAATAGTAAAAGCATAAAGATGTTCAAGGCACTGCACTAACACTTGATTTGAAAACTTTCCTCATATTGAGAGTATTTGATTTAGAAAGTGTTTTGTTATGGTGTAAGCTACAAAAGTTATAGTACTGCTGATAGTAATTGATATATTCAGATTGTGAAAACCTCATGCTTCAGTAACCAGAAGTCCAATATCATCTCTGAACATGCTTCAACTGCCCTTACAGTAATTCACTGGTTTTCAGGAGAATGAAGTTCAAAGTCAAGATCTGAATGTAAATCCAAGCATATCTGGTAGACAGACAGTGAGGGTAGATTAGCATCAATTCAAGAAAAGAAAAAAAGCTAATTCTGTCCTGCATAATATATTTGGCTTGTTCGGCTCTCCTTTGAACAGCTTTAACCAGAGGACTTCTGTAGTGAGTGTAGTGAGCCAAGACTTGCAAATTAGAATTTTATTAGCCATAACAAAGTTTAGAAAGTAATATTCCAGTGTAATACTTCAGCATCATTTACTCTTCCATTTTATCTGACAGCAGTTCTCAAGCCCTTCAGGAAAGACTGAAATACTTCACTCTTAGTGGCCACTATCAACATGTGGCCCATTTACCTTCTTGACTGAGGACAACACAGTAGCCAAGAAACAATTCATAAACATAACTGCACGGCTTTGTGTCCTCAGGATAGACCTTAAAGCCTTAAGCAATGAAATTATTGTATATTTCTGCAGCAAAATCTCTAGACTAGTTTTGAATTAAGGTCACAATAACCAAATAGGTCACACCTGGAGGACAACTGCTGGTATTTGTTCTTACCTGTTAATGTGTTAATCTGTTAAATCTGTTCGAGAAAAGTCTGCATTTAAAAGCTCAGAAAAGTACACAGACTGCTGTTTGCAGGGGATGGAGCTACAGGCGTGGTATTTGTCATCAGCTTGCAAAGCATATCCGATATGATAGCGAAAGTTCCAGAGAAAATAGCTAAGCAATGACTAAATCAAGTGCTTACAATACAGTTGTTTATTCCTAGACCATAGAACAGGCTTTGACTCCTGTGCAAAGCTCTCACTCCCTACCCTGAGCTTGTACCCACTCTCCTTTATTTAAGAAGTCATTCTGGGCAGTAGAGACGCTTTTACAGGAAAGGGCTTATCAACCAGTTGGTTATTTTAAAACTGCCCACTTTCTACGAAGTGCCAGGATTCTTCTCTGAAAAGTGTCCCAAGAGTGACATTAATGGAGAGACTCCACGCCAGCACCAGTTTAACTGGTGTATTGGCTTCTGGACATGTTACAACATATCTTTATGGTAAACTCATCTGCAGGCTGTTTTTCGTCAGGAGAGACTGAAAGACAATAGTCTCCTCTTAAGCTTGCAATAGATTTACATTCTGGGATTTATTTGCAAAGCTAATTCCACCATAACTCCGTTTGGAAAGATTTGTTTGGTTTCTATTTTATTTTGAATGCTAAAAATGCTAGAAATACTTTCTTTTAAGGATAGCTTAAGATTCATTAATTCGTTCTTTCACTTACAATGGTATGAAAAAAGCGACAGAGCCGGGACTCCAGTGATGGTGTGGCCAGAATTAGAGAAAAGGAAGTCCCTTCCCTTCTCTCACCACACATACCCAGGTCTGAGAACTCTCTGCTCCGGGGAGCTTCACAAGGCCTGGAGAGCACCCGAGTAAGTCCTTAGCAATGTTTGTATTGCAACGGCATTGAACTGGCCAAGACTGTTCTGCTTTCACAAGTCCAAAGATCTCAGACACTGCAGGGTCCCGCTCCACTGTACGTGGCACAAAGCCCTAAACAAACAGATTTATATAGGTTGACATTATTCACAAGCATGAAAAAGGGTCGAATAGAGGAAATAAAACCGCACAGAACATATCTTACCTCTGTGATACTAAGACCATCACAGGGCAATTGCCTGACAGAAAATGCAGTAAAGAGAATAGATTGGCCTAGTAAAACAAATCTCTCATTCTAATCGCTGTAAACCAAGCGGACGAAAATCAGTAAACCAGATCTTACTCTCTGGACTGAATATCTGGAGTTTAATAAGATGGAAGATTTAGAAGAACATCCAGTTTTCTGGAAACTCTGGGTAGGACTTAGCTATGGTGGGATTCAGCTGCAGCAAAGCAGAATTGACTTCTCTCCCTAGAAGAGATATTTATTTCCTGGGCAGCCAAATGGCTCTTTAATATCCATTGATGATATTGACAAAATCTTGATCGACTATAACAGGACCTAAGTCACTAAAACATTGAGGTGCCTAAATGTAGGTGTCCTGATATTGTGGATTCCACTCACTATGGGGTGACTTGAGTGGTTCATAGCTAGTCTTCTCAGTCAGAATCTCTCAAACAAGAGCACCCAAGGACCGAGAAGGTATGTTGAACTCCAGTTAAGCCTGAAACACATTCAGAAGTCTAATCAAGGAGCAAAAATAAATATAATGACTTTTCATGTCTGTTTAGCTAGAAACTATAGTTTTGACTTTCCAACATGCTTTGAGATATACTATTGCAAATAGGGAGAAAAATGAGAGAAAATCTGAAAAGTACAACTAGATACCAAAAAAGTTTGTATCTTGTTGCAATGTCATAAAGACATTCTGAGGCATATTGAATTTAGAACAAAAACCACATTTCTGTATCTTAGGTCAGCTAACTATAGTTTCAAGAAAAAAAATCAAAGTCCAAATAGTTTATGAATTGCAGTGGAAAACTGCTGTTCATGTTACTAAACACTAAATAATAGTAAAAAAAAAAATATGCTGAGTCTGGATTTTGGTAAATCTATTTCTTATTATACCATTTCTTTTTTGATAGTTTTATTATCAGTTTTTCCCTGATAATACTGGCTTGATTCTTTGGTCAAGTAACTTCACTGATGTTTCTTGATGCTATGTATTGCATAGAAGCCAAAGTTCTTTTGGCTTCTTCACTTTTCTTAGCTCTACCTTAAAGTTGAGTTCACACTGATTTTATTCAATAGAGTTCTGTCAAATTATTTTTCCAAGACCGTATCTACAACAAGAGGTTTCTAAAATTACAGAATCCCCCAGTCTCGCAAGTGGTTGGCATTCTCCCAACCCACACCACTTCTGGAGCAGGTAGGCAGACGTTACCGACACAATATTCTTCTTCCATTTCAGCTGCAGCTGCATCTCCAGTTCTGTCCTATGAAGTTATAATGCTTAATCATTCCCTGCTACCGAGTGATCCATAGGGGATGCAGTTTCTAAGAAGATGGTCCAATTTGTTTGATGTCATCATCCCTCAGGGAACTGCGTTTATGACTGAGTTGAATGTTAATGTTCAGCATTCCATATTCTAAAAATGTCAGAAGGTCTACGGAATAATCTCTGTAGCTATGTCTTTGATGCAATGTCAAGGATAAATATTAATAGGTCTGCTATAAATATAAGCATTTGCCCTACAAAAAAACACTTCAAAGAGTATAAAATCCATCCCAGCATCTTACATATACCAAATCATGCACAATAATGACTCCCTGTATAATGATGATATTAAATTGCAACTCAAATTCGTGTCAGTGAAAATTCGTTTAATATTTTTCACTTACAGGCATCAGAGGAAAATGAGTTAAGACATTCCTGATACAGGCTGTGACAGAAACATTTGTCTTCCAGTGCTTGTAAATAAGAAAAAAGGAAATAAGAATTGATTGGTAAAAAGTTGACTGCTTAAGAGTTTAGCCATTTATTAGTAAGAAGCAACTGCTACTTACAGACCTATTCTGTATAATGCACCATCCAGGGAAAAAATGTTTTCGATCCAGCCTAAGGATGAAATCAGTAGTCACAAAACCATACCAAAACTGGTGCTCCACTCAAGTTCTGACTGAAGCTTTTGACAACTAGTTTCTGATTCTAAAAGAAGTAGGGTAAGTTCCTTTATTAAAAGGCAAAATAATTTAAGATTCATTTAGTGACTAATGTTCTCTATTTCCAATACCATGAGAACAACAGTATGTGAGCTAATTTTAACATGTGGAAAGAACATTTAATTTTATCAGAAGGAAACAATGAAGAATCTAATTTATTCTCCACATGTGTGCATAACCCCCATTGATATTAATAAGAGTTAAGCAGCCTATGGAGAGGAAAATGGGCCCTCAGATGTGGCAAAATGTTTTAAGAAAATTATCTGCAGCTTTCTAATGACCACAGAAATTATTTCTTTTTCTATACCAGTGGAGAGAGAAAAAGGGCTTCACATCCAGCCACTCATGAAATGTCTCTGGCTTTCCCAAGGCTATATGTATGTGAGCAGTGGTGTACACACACACACACACACTCACAGACGTGTATATGTGTGGTGTCTCACAGGCTCATATATGCACGTCCTTCTCAGTCGCTGCTTCTTTCCAAGCAGGGTGATCCATGGCACTGCAGGGACTGAAATTCTGCTGCTCTTCACACTTGCTGCTCTTCCCAACTAGGGATGAAATAAGATAAACTTTGCTTAATTCATGGGGTTTTTTTTCTTTTAATCTGAGAGTTTGACATGCTCTCAGAAGTAGCTGACAGGGCCAAGAAAGGCTGGTGAACAACCTTATTTGCCCTGTGCCACATTTTGCCTTAATTCTGCTAACTTGGTGAGTATGGAGGGTTAGTCTTGGCTAGTCATCAGGAAGTTTCCTCAGCTTCCCAGTGGCACTCCCACAGAGGGATGTGCTTCGACTTCATCCTTAACACTTGTACCAGTCATTGACATTTTCTTTTCAGGATGAATTTTGATATAAGGTGTTGGTCATTAGCAAGCCATTCCACCTAATTCTTCGTTCTTCTGAGGCATTTCCTTCTGAAGAAACACAAATACCTTGCTGTTTCTGTGGTGGAGCTCTTTCCCTTCATTCACTGAACTTTTGGAGAGCACAGTGCTCCTCATGCTCTTGGGCAAACCCACCATATCTAAATGGGACCTCCACAGAGCTTGAAAAGGTCATCCCTTTATTGGTGTTCACAGCAGGAGTTTAACTGAATAACATCCAACTTTCTTTTCACAGCATTCCCTGGGGAACTGCCCAGGACTTGAAATCCTGTACTGTATGTTCTCTGTAGCCAAGAACTTGCAATCTTGAACCAAATCATCCTCAACACATTTACAGCCCTCATTCTGTCCAGCTAAGCTCATTATTTATTAATGCTGCTTACACACAGATACTTACTTACGGCTCTTTTACATACCTTTCATCCAATTTTATCTTTAGTTTGATGTGCATTTTCAGAATCATATAATTTGAAGCACTCGCCTCCGATAAAATTCCCTAGAATTTGCATTTCACTCAATGTTTTTGCATGTTTCCAAATGTCAGCATAATAATGAGAGCAGGACTTCCGAGGTTTTGTTTTCTTTTTATATCTGTAGAATGAAAGGCAGGTTGGGCATGGGCACCTCTGTTTACTTTCCTTTTGAGTCATAGACAATAGGATCTTCAGTCACTGATGAAAGCTCATTTGTACTCTGAATGTTTTCCTGCCCACTTCAGCTAATTTTATATAACATGCAAAATAAGTATTCAATATTCAGTTAATTATGCACTAAATGAAGTAAGCCAAAGAATTAGCTTAATCAGGCATTCATTTTTCCTTAAAAAAACCCACAAACCCAAACAGAACCAACCAGAAACAAACCAGAGAAGAGCTGTGACAGGTGTTACAGATAGGCTCCTGGCTTGACTGTCAGGAGACATTCATTCTCTTCCTGGTTGTTTACCTCTCATGTTGATTTTAAACTAGAGGCTTCACTTCACCTTGGTTTACTTTGTCAGCTTTTTCCATTGTTGGTCTTAGATAGCTACTTAGCAAAGTTCTACTTACGGTATAGACCATATATATAAATATTTATAGCAAGCTATTTATGGTATAGACATATTCTTTACTACTTTTTCATTAAAATGTTCCCTCAGTTGTACTTTTATCTTTGCAGCCCAAATATGCCCTCACAAATAACAAATAACAGGTTTAGAAATACAGATTTCATCAAAGTATCACTGGGCCTTTCAGAGGAGAATGTTTCAGTGATAGTGTATTTGATAAAGGTTTGGTTTTAACTGCACTGGGACCAAGACCTGGCCTTCCCTTCAAAATCAGGGCTGTCATGTACTTAAAATGTATCTGACCTAGGAAATTAAAAGGGGCCAATAGCCCAAATCATAAGAGTTCCTGTCCCAATAGCTCTATCAATCTGTACCCTTTACAGTTTGCATACAAGATAACTTTACCTGAAAGGGAGACAAAGGTCATGATTTTTTCCTGGGAATTTGGACAAAAATTGGTTGCAGGATACAGGCAGTTTTATTTTAAACTTTTTTGGTAGAACTCCATCATATCATCCCTTATATATATTGGACTGGATGTTTAAAACTACAGCAAAGGATTTCAGGCAGAAAATGCATGCTTGGAAAAACTGAACTAAGTAAGCAAGGTAATCCATGATGCCGTATCTTAGAATAAAGTTGAACTTACTAAAATCTAGGATTCCTCAGGATGATGCTTCAATACCGAAGATCTGCAGAACTTTGATAATGGCCCCTTCCTCACAAACCCGCTAAAGCTCAAAATCCCGTTTCTAACCTTCTTTGTGACAGAAGAATAGATTTGTCGGTAAACCTGTGTTTACCTGACGGCTGCCCTTGGTGGAACGGTACTAAGCAGGTGTATGGGGAGGTTTTATTGCTTGAAAAGAATGTATTTTCATTTATAAAAACAACAAAAACTCTGAGCTTTGTGAGGAGGAACATTTGTCTCTCCTGGTTTATTTCCTCCTCCTACCACTACATAAAAATATATATTGACATTGCCTTGTGGCATTACAGTTTTTACTGTGGTGCATTATAGTTTCCAAAGCACATCACTTTTTATGATACATGGTAGCTTAAAGGGAAAAGCACTATCCAGCAGGGAAATGAAGGGTGAAACACTGGCCTCTTTGAAGTCAGTGAGAAAAACTATTACTGCCTTCAGCAGAGGCAAGGTTTCAGTTCAAGCATTAAGGGAAAAATGTGGAGCCATATATTGATTTTATCTCTTAGGTAAAACTGTACAGAAGAGAAATGCCTTCATCTGGAGTCTAGGATGCTTAATATCAGTAGGCCTTTAGGAAATCGCATTACATAGCTGAATGGTATGTTGGTCCAATGAAACATCCAAAATCTCTACCTTTCACCTCTGATTCTATAAATGAAGAAAAAAGAACCCAACTGCAAAACCATTACGGCCCATATGAATTCTGTTTACATATGTAATACAGAGCATCCAAATCTGAACATATTTAAGAATAAAACAGCCAAGCTTGAGGCTATCCCAGCCTATATTAATAAATTGCAAAGTACACAAAATTACATTTAGACAGAATTTTATAAAGGGGCAGAAAACGTTTATACATAAAAAACACATTAAGATGGGAATTCTCCTCTAGTAGCTGCCCCTCTATAATTTAAAATATTTATAGCTAATTAAGAGAATCTGGTATCACAGTTAAACAGGGGAAATATTGAGATAAATAATTCATGAACATCTGAAGTAAATAACTTCTAAATAGATATTTTGACTAATTTACTTTTGACAAATAAATGAGCAAAGCTTTGTTTTTGCAAGAATCTGACAAATGCAATTTCCAGTTCTGTAGCTGAAATAAAATCTATTTTGGACAACCGCCGATTTAGTTTCTAAAGACTCGTAACACGTGACTTAGATAACAAATCATGCAGTTCCACCACTATTTGTGAATTTTAAGTATCCAAATGTATTTTTGCATTGAACAGTTGTGAAACAAATCCATTAGCCAAAATTTGTCAGTACCAAGAAATGCAGTGAGGATGCTGGAACAGCGAATGCATTAATTAATTAAATCTTCGTAGGTTTGCATACAGTTCACACAGAAGGAAAAAAAATGACACAAGGGTTAGAGCAGCTCTGCTTTGAGCCCCACTCTTTCTTCCACCTTAATGAAAGAGTAAAGCTGAGGCTTTGATATCGCTGCATTGTCATGGTAATTGGGAAGCTGTGAATTCAACATGATGACTTTACTGTAGGTTCAAGAAAGAGGAGATGTTGAACTTTGAGAAAAAGGATTTATTTAAATGTGAGTCAAGATAAAAGGCCAAAGGTTAATAAAAACTATGCAGTGTACA
This sequence comes from Tringa tobata, assembly GCA_033628505.1. Taxonomy (NCBI): domain Eukaryota; kingdom Metazoa; phylum Chordata; class Aves; order Charadriiformes; family Scolopacidae; genus Tringa; species Tringa tobata. The sequence continues at coordinate 450,962 of JAHREE010000593.1, read as the reverse complement.
TCGTGGAGCTTCATTTTAAGTATGATCTATTTGGAACAATTCTATAAGAAAATCTCACTTTAGTACCAGCAGATCCATATTTTGTATTGAATTTGTTAATATATAGTGACACGGGAATCCAAATGCTCAGAAAAGGAGACTGATTGTTGTTAGGTCTTCCAGATTTTTTCTATGCTTGATTTCTACCTCTTCACCTACATCAAACCATGTGGTAGTGCTTTTGTTTCAAATAATTATAAAAGAGAGGTTGCGAGTAGCTTTTATACGAACATGGCTTCACACTAAAATGTGATCCATTCTATTCAGAGAAAGGTGGTACAGAAACATGGAGAAAATCCCTCTTTTCCTATATATGTTGGACTTGTCTGATATTTGTTGCCTGAACCAACAAAAGGCTTTACTGTTCAAAATAATGAGTATTTACGGTTCACTAAAAAATTAGACATCTGCTTAAATATTTAGTAGTCTTGGGTTCCATCCCTGGAAAAATTTAAACAAAATGCTGTCATATTCCAAAGTAAGAGCTTTATCACACTGTTAAGTAGAACTATACTGCAAGTAGTTTGGACTTTTAAATTATGTTCTCTAAGGCAAAGGATTTGAAAATTGCTTTTTATTAAGAACAGAAAAACACACTAAAGTTTGGTTTCAACAGATATTTTTCTGTATTTTTTTTTTTTAATCAGGTCTAATGGCAGTTATGTCGTTGACTCAAGTAATTTCAAAATCTTTATCAGCTTCCAATTACAGATTAGAGCTGCACTGTATAAAAAACTTTGGAAACAACATAACAAGGAAATTCTCTGCCCCAGTGAACTCTCAATCTGAGATTTAATTAAAATAGGATGTATGAGACAGGAAGAAAGATGAAAGGACAAATAGGATGAACGTTCATAAATTAGTCATGGCAGCAGGTTTAGCACTCACAAGTGACGACCAGCCTCCTTGCCGTATGCTTTTTGCAGATCTAATAAAATTCAATATATGTCTCTAGTTTGTTCTCCAATTAAAGGTGCAGAGCTAAAAATTGCACCTGGTGTTAGGGGTCTCAAACTTTCTTCTTTGGAGTGTGAGGAAAAAAGTGAGGAATCACAGAGAGTCTTGAACTACACCACCACCTGCTGTTGCAACCATTATGGCTCACATAATTTATTTATACTCAGATACAGGGTGCATCTGCTATTTATTGATATTTTGGTTTATTTTCCTTATTATGGCTTGTGTTTATATTGAGTAAAATTTCCAAGTACTGTGGAGAGTACGTAAATATGGATTATATATTGCTTGTAAAGGCCTTTCCCTTTCGCAACATCAAAGAATGAATAATGCATTTCCTCCCTTTCCAGCTAAGTAATATAAACATCAAAGGAAGGATTAGCATTTTAGGTCTTTGACAATGCTAAATCCTTGTGTCATATGTCTTGCTGTCTTGGGCAGAACATTTATATTTCTATACCTATTACATAATCAAAGCAGTGGGCCAAACATTTTTACTTTCCTCTAATTTGCATAATTAATTAAAACGCAACATTTTCGCCAAGCTATCTGTACTCACACTGAAATAATAACTGCCAGGTTTCATTCTGAAACAAATTCATTAGCTAGGTGTCAAACTCCTGTCCTCCCCCGACGGGCAAAAGTTTATGGCACAGAGTAAGCACTGCTACGCTCTGTAATAACCCAGCAGTCAGATATAGGGGATTATGCCAGATCCCATAAACATAATCCAAGATGCCATGACTGCAAAACCAGAAGGGCCTTAAAGATTGTCCTGCAGCCATCTGCGGAGGCTTGGCTGCTCAGAGGCAATGAGAAGCTTGGCTGTAGTATTGGATGTGGAGGGCTTATGGCTGAGGAGACTCAAGGCACACTGATTTCAGGCCAGATTCTTTTAGGGGGGCTCTTATGAAATGGCTCCTGTATAAAGGAGACTTCAGCAGGTGGAAGATAGCAATATAAATGATTGTCTACCTTAGATGAATTTCTTTCTGGCTGAGTAAGCCAGGCTGATGCAGAGATCCATGTTGCTACAGGCCCTATCTAGTGACCTACCTATTTCTTTTTCATCTATACTCATATTTCAGATCTCTTTTTCTGCTGCAGGAAGCATTCTGCCAAGTCAGTAAAATGAAAGAAGTTCTAAGCAAAGGTCTTTGCCTCCACAGTGACAGTGCCTACTATGTGTAAAGTTGAATGAGAGGAAACACGGATGTTAAATATGTGTGGATACTCAGATATGCAGTAAGCAATTTGGTCAAAGGGGAAAATCTGGCTTCTTGGAGGAAAGCAGCGCAGTTCTGGCCCGCTTTCCTTTATTTGTTATTTCTAGGTTTTCATCCTGCTGTCCAGGGGAAGGGCGACCTTCTGCTCATTTCCATGGCATGGGAACATAAAAACCTATTTATCAGCTAGGATTTGCCTTGCCTTTGCAAATTCGTTACAAGTTAGCTATGCTACTAATGGCTGTGCAGCAGGCAGGTGGCCTGTCTGCTCTGCAGAGCCTTTCTTTTTGAAAGAAGAACACAAACCAGTACATACCAGTTGGCTGGGGAAGCAAGGCCCCTCCAGAGGCCACTCCACAGCACAAAAGCAGCATAGACATGTCCTCAGCTGCCAAAGGCACCAGGGTTTGCACTGATGGCTCTCCGAATGCAGGTCCTCATCCTGCTCATACCTATAATTTTAACCAAAATACATTGTTCCACCAGAGTTCATATGACAATTAAATTGTTCATGTACCTGCACATCAACAGGTTCAGAATTAAACTGTGGAAAAGAGTTACTTCCAAATGTCGTTTCATTTAGTTTTCTATTGGATTCAACAGGACTTGGGCCATAAGACTTATTATTTCTTGTAATTCTATGGTATTTATTCATTTCAGGTTATTGGAGAACAAAATGTGTATAAACTCTTGCCTGATTAGGAATTCTACCATGCATAAGTATGAGAGTGAACAATTAGGGTACAGAAATAACCCACTACACTGAAAGTTTGCAGAAACTTTTTAGATATTTTCATAGATTTCTTTGGAAACAAGCGGCAAAACTTTTGGGTTCCTCTAGAAAAAAAAAAAAAAAAAAAAAAATCCCACATCCATCAGCTTTTGGAATACAACAGCCTCTTCCGTGGTGAGTTTAATGTTATTTCAAACATCGTGTTGCTAGCTGGGCTTTGACATGAGGCAGGCAGTCACTTCTTTGGAATTCAGGTATAGCCTGAGGACTGGTTTGTTATGTATTTGTTCTTTGACAAACTCCCTTATCTCTTCAATAAAAAAAAAAAAAAAGGAAAAAAAAACACCCCAAAAACAAACATTGAAACTATGTCAATAAAAACTGCATTGAACCAATCTAGAAGCAAAGAAATCTTCAAGGAATCTTCCCCAGGAATGAAAACCAGAAAAGCTTCCAGCTCTTTCTCATGCGTAATACAAAGCATACAGCAAAACTCTTGGAAGCTGGGACTTCTCATAAAAGTACAGGTATCATGCAAGCAGGCACAACATTTAGTTCAATTGGGAGTGTAAAGTAGAAGATTTTTATCAGGCTTGTGGAAAGCTCAGGAATATTCTACATCAAAGAGAGTATCTAGTTTACAATTTAAAGTTTATTGTTGTTATCTGAGTATTTCCACTATTAGTAATGGATAAATCTGGGCTCTGCACAAATTAGACTAGGACAGAATCTGCTCACAGTTCATATAAAACAAAACTGAGGTTTGATTGCATTGTCTTCACTTTGCACTCCTTACATACAACAAGGCCACTTTTGTTTCTTTTGAATTTGCTGACCCTTTGATCTAGCAATTTCCCCTCTAATTTCATGGCTTTTATGTTCTTTGCTACTAACAAGAAAAAAAGCCATCCTGTCTTGAAATGGCAAAGAGTTTATTTCAATCTACAGTACATTTCACTTAACTTTATTAATTCACCTTTCAGTGTTGTGGAAATTGAGATTACACAACCTCATACCTGCTATTATCACAAAGATTATCAACAGTTGCAGGTCCTTCAAAGGTACACGCATTCATAACCAGACGTCTTCAGACTCACCGACTTTGGACAGAAAATACTTAATTTGCAATCACTGGAATACCTGGAGTAGTCATTTGCTGAAGAAATTCCTCTCCTTTCTCCAGGTCTAGAGCTGCAAAGATAATTGAAAATTAGTTATGAAAATTCTTTTCCGTTTGCAATATCTCAGCAGAGTGAGGGGTTTTTCTCTCTTTTAGGTTATTTACCTTTTTCCCTGCAGGTTCTGCCAGTGTTGTTAACACCACCGTACTTCACTGACCATGTGAGACAGGTTTCCGACAGCTGCTGGAGAGACATGAGGGCAAGACAGTGCTGGATTATGGAGGGGAAAATGAAGACATGTAACATACTACAAGGAGAGAAATACTAGAAAGAAAGATATAGCAGAAGGAGCAGAAAAAAGACACATGTAGGAGACAAGCAAATACCTCTTCAACACATCACATACTCTGCAAGTGGAAAATCTACTAGTGTAATCTTCACGTTTACCATATTACACGATATCCTACGGTATTTTGGAACATCCCAGGTATCAGTCTGGTTTTATGCCCTAAGCCAGGAGATAAAAGAGCTTCCTACCCTTCTCATTTTGCTCTCTGCATTCAGTCTTCAAAATGCGTGACACGAAATCTATCTGGCCAAAGGCCAAAAAGCAGTGACACGCCTGTCCTGGTTTTGTGTCTGTTGTGGCAATTGGCGGATTAAGAAGAGTTAGTGCCGAAGCTCGGTTTAAAGCTCGCTCCTTCCCATGCGGAGCAGGCTGTCGTTACAGAATAAAGCCTGGAAAAGCCGGTTGGCCCCAGCCGCGCCCCCGGAGCCGCTGGCGGGGTCCGGCGTGGGGTGCGGGAGCCGGCGGCCCCGCTGGCCGCGGCGGCGGGGATGGGTGCTACGGGGCGGCGCTGCCGCTAGAGGGGGTCTCCGTACCTCTTTTCCCGAGGAAAAAGGAAAAAAAAAAACGGGAACCGATTGCAGGGTCTGGGGGAGCCCGGCTTGGATTTTTGGCTCTGGGAAGAAAGGGAAGAGGCTGGGTGCGGGTTAGAGAGAAGGCAGGCGGTTTGGAGACGCCGTGTGTAGCTGGGCGGGTGAGGGTTAGCTTCCCAAAGGAACTTTAATGCACTTCCCTCGCCCGTCCCGAAGTAACTTTGTGTTACAGACTGTTACGAAACGTGAAGGCTTTCATAAACCATCATCAAGGTAAATGGCTTGTAGCTTTCCCCCCGATCCCGTGCCAGCAAGACTTTGCCATCCCACTCGGCTTTTGACAACCGTATGGCAGCCCCCCCCCTTCCCGCAGCCTTCTCGCTCTTGTTGATAAAATGAGGTGGAAGCTTTGACTGGCGATGAAGGGCTGCGAAGGGAAGGGTGGCAGCCTCCAAGTGATGCTTTATCGGCTCTTCCTCTTTCCCACTCGCCCATTACGAGAGAGGGCAGCGGCTCGGGCTGGTCTGGCACAGACCCGCCGTGTCCCCTTTGCGGGTGCCCCCCGCGTCTCCCCAGAGCAGCCTCACCTGTGGCCGAGCCAGGACCCCGCATCGCCCGCGGCCTCCCCTGCCCACCTGGCAACTGTCTTATTAAGAAAATGGGCATCAGGTGGGAGAAAACAGAATAAATAAAGGGAAGGAAAGCGAGGGTGGGAGCTTGTCTAGGCAGGAGCGGAGGGCAACCCGCGGAGGAAGGAGGCGGACAAAGGGCGGCGGGGGCGAAGCCTTGCCCCAGGTGCGCAGCCCGGGGGTCTCCGGCGGCCGGGGAGGAGGGGACGAGCGCCGGTAGAG
>JAHREE010000593.1:267539-440238 GCA_033628505.1 Tringa tobata | reverse complement strand
GGGGGGGGCTGGCTGCCTGCAGAGCTGCCGGGAGACGGAAAAGTTACGGTGCGTTTCTGAGCCGAGGCAGCCTGAAAGGGAAAGCGGTGTTAGGATAGTGCCGCCGCCTGCCTCTTAGCTCAGCGAGCCCTTCTCTCAATGCTTAAGTTAGGAGAATTTGGCAGAGGAGTAATATCCTGGCGTTTTAGCGGGCTAAGGGAGTAAATAGAAGGATGAACGACTTGGGGGTTCGCGGGACTTGTGACTCAGTGTTTTATTTGAGGTGCCAAATTGAGAATTTGTAAGAGCGGTTCTTAAACATAGCAATATGTGCTGTGAAAAGCAGACAAGCTCCTTTAACTATCAATACAAGTGTAGAAAAATATAAATAAATGTAAAAGGCAATGAGCAGCTATGTTGTTTTTTTTTAAAAGATGGTTACACAACTTATTCTATGTCACTGTTCCAGCGTGAGGCACAGCCAGATCCAAAGAAAGAGCTGTCTCCTAAAAATAAATATTTATTCCAACTGTTTTAATAAAAAGCACAATCATTGCATACCCTGATTGTCTTAACAAAAAAGCACCTGAAAGAAGTAGGCATGAGAAATTTCTGCTTTGTGTTCACTGTTGCAATGCAAGAGTCGCAAGACCAGAATGAAAGCAAGGAAGAGTCAACCCAACTCAACAGCTTGTTAGTTAAGGTACTTGTTTGGGCAATGTGGTTTTTATTTTATGGATCATTTGTATATTTTTACATCTCAGTTATGTGATAAAACCAGAAACAAACCTAGAAGCCCGGACTGGAACCCGGGACTCTCTTCCTTGATGCTCTCACTGTTAAGCTGCAGAAGCACGTTCCCCCTCCTTGATAAACAAATCTCAAGGTCTGTTCCAGCTTTTGAGAAAGGATGCAGAGCGCACACCTCTGAATTTAAACCTCTGGCTTTACTGAATCCAGGCTGCAAGATCTGCCTTCCAGATTGACAGATGTGTCTCCCTTGCAGTCTTGGTTCAAATGCCTGACCTGTAGGGAGGAGTGGGAGTTCAGGCACATCCTTGGTCCGAGCAGCCGATACCAGTTAACTTGAGGTGGCCTCCCACTCAGCAGGTGAACCTAGCACCAGACTTAACATCTAGCTGAGGAACTGAGCTCTGGGCTTTAGATGTACATACTTGAAAGTCAGGGGGTTTGGCACTTGACAGTACCCTGCTTGGTATGAAGCCCTTAGCAGCAGCCTGCAGCAGTTTATGGTTTATCTTTTGTTTTGTGTTTTTGCAAGGATGAGCACAGCTGAGCCTTGGCCCATGCTTGGGGCTCTTAGATGCCAGAGTAGCACAACTAATAAATATTGTCAAGTGCTTCATAAAATAGCCGAGTGTCCTTGGCTTTCATAACTTAAAACCTTGGTGGGATTTTGTAGTTGTTGTTCCAGTGCATTCAGTCTGTATTTCTTCTGTGCACATACTAATCAGAAGTAAAATTTGCTGCAGCACGATAGAGTTTCCAATATTAGCAGACGCACCGTATCTGACTGCGCGCAGCTGTATTTTGGCTGTCTGTGGTTTCAGTTCTCAGAACTCAGCAAGTCTCGGAGCATATTGTTTACATAATCTAACCAAACAGTCTTGCTTTTAAATTTAATTTGGTAGTATTCGTATGTATCTTTAACTTACCAGTATGAAGACTTCCAAATAGTATCATTATTTCTCTTCCACAGAAGAGGGAAGGTTATACACCTTACTGACTGAAAAAGGAAGTGAAGTTTGTGGTTGATAGCAGAATACCATGCTATAGGACTCAGCTCTACCACTGACTTGATGCTTGGCCTTCAAGCTGTGTAATGTGTTGCTGGAACCTTTTCCCCATCTTTACAAGCAGTTTAGCGTTTGTCCATCTCATAGGAGACTTCTGAAGGCAAATTAAAGCATTGCTCATATGCTTTCAGATGTTGAAATAATCTAGGAACAATTACCATATTTGCAAATGCATTTTTAACTTCAGCAAAACGTTGGTGTTTTGTTTGTTGGTTTGTTTGTTTTTTTTTTAAATAGGCTCATATAAAAGCATTCTGAGAGGAAATAAAACTGTGTCTGAGACCATATAAGTAATTTGAGTTTGAGACCACTGTTAGGCTTTGCTGCTGTTTTGAGGCAACAACAGAAGATCTGCCTCCCTCCTGTCCTTAAATAAGTGTCTGTAACAGCCAAAGATGTGGTTAGGTTTGAGCACGAGGACATGATACTTGAGAAATTATAGGCGACTTGTTTGTTTTAAGAACTTCTGGGGGTGATAGCAGACCTGCATACGTGTGAGTACAGGTCGAAGTGGTTGGTAGCCATGTTCTCACCCATCTGAACACAAAGTGGTGCAGAGCATCTCTAGGTTCCTTCTGTTCACATCAAGATTTTGGTTAGCCTCTATTGCCTGTGTGGAAAGGCAAGGCTTAGCTAGAATCCATCTTATAAGGAGTGAAAAGGTTTATTGACTGAGTGATAATAGTGGAGATAAGAGTTTGAACAGCAGATGGGAATTTTCGGTCACTTCATTAAAGTGATGATTTCTCCTAACTCTTAACCACCTTTCTTAAAATACAGGTAGTTCTGCTTCCTTAGACAGTGTCCATCTCTGCTCTTCTTTTGTAAAATCATGTATTCATTATAAAGGAGAGCACAGATATACTGTTGGAACAAAGTAGTCTCATTAGGCCCAGGGGGCAAAAAAGCCTGCTCCTGAATGCTGACTGCTGAAGTCTGAGAATGTGTTACTGCCAGTGACCATTTGCAATGTGACATTTCTGTTTCAATTCCAGCCAATTCATATCAATGAGAAAAAATGTTAAACAGTTCAAATGTACTTAATGTGAAGAAGCTGCCCCAGAATTTTATGGTGTAGATATTCTGCCTGCCCTCTTAGGCTTCTGTAAACGTGCAAGTGGGATTTGTAGTCTTCACTTAAACTTGTCTCTACGTTAAAGACTAGAATTTGGTTCTGTCTTGGAGCAGTTGTTTATAAGCAGTACCTACGTGGTGACATGGCAGGGTGGTTAGCTGTAGCTGTTGGACAGGTAGGGGGCTAACATGCATGGGGAGCTATGACTTCAGCTATCAACTAATGGTACAGCAAATATTTGTACTTAGGAATCTGTTGCTCTTTTGCTTTCACAGCTAGAGAATTTGTCTCTCCTTTGGAGCTTGCATTGTGACCTGTGTACTGGTCTCAACAACTACTGTGAGGCTGCTAATTATAGGTTCAATAATATTAGGTACTTGCCACGGGTCCCACCTGACAGGAGCTTATGAGGGATTTTTTTCAGTAAGCTAGCACTCACGGGTAACAAAATCTACAGGAGAGCTGTGGGTATTTGTATTGTATTTCTCCATATACAGCTCACTGCTTTCTGTGGCAGAACTTGACCTGCTCTTTGCCCACCAACAGTGTTGTTTGAAGGTGGCTGGGGGAGAAGGGGATATACTGCACTGAGGGAAGAAGGTGGGCATGATAAGCACTTAAATTAAGTGTTCTTCTTTGGACTTTGGGTAAATCTGCACGGCATATGAAGTGCTGAAATTATAATTACTTCCACTGGGAATTCCACTTTACTTTCCTGTAATCTCTTCTATAGCATGTGCCTAGGTGATCTATTAGCTGTATTCCTTGCAAGCCCCAACCACAAGCAGCATCTTTTCTTTCTCTCCTATCCTCTAAAGAGGATACATGTTTGTAGGCTTTCCTTCATGCTGCTTTCTCCTTAAAATAGACACATTCCTTCACTGCTCCTCATCTTACTGTTGACGCTTATTCTCACTTGTTTAGTTATATCCCTTTTCTTTTTTTTTGAAAAACTTCTTTGTTGGTATTGTTGAAACTCTTCTGCAAACAGTTTACCTCTCTCACTTTGTCACCAGCTGCCTCCAGTTTCCTCCACCCAGTAGCCAAATACCGAGTGTACACGACTGATGAACTTGAGCCTCTGCTTGCTGGAATGTAAATAGGAGCTTGAGTGAAGAGACCTTGGTGGCCGTGCCTGCTCGGCTTGTCTAAGGAGCAAAAAAAAAATCCAGTGTGCTTCCCAGCTAGGCTCCATGCAGCTATTCCTAAATGTCAGCTGTCTCGGCCGCTGCGCAGTTGTGCCATCCAAAGCTAGTGTGAAGTGACTGGAAGCCCCAGTTGCCTTTGAGGCTTTGAGCTCTGCTTGAAAACTCTTCTGCCAGATACCCCTCCTCTAACGGGTGGGTAGGTTAGATAGCTTGGGCTATCTGTCAGGTTAGGGGTCCACACTGAAAGTAAATGCAAATATGAGCCCGCTAAGCAGTAGTGTTTAACCTCCTTTCTCCTCCATCAGGATTTGGACTGTGTCAGAACCTTTGCCTGGGTCTGGGTCTATGGTGTGAGAGTGGTAACGCTGGGAGAATTTGATTGAAGATGCAAGGCAAACATGTAAACCCAGTATTTTGTGGTTTCTGTGAGCTCCAAGGATAAATTTGCAGGTGTCAAGGCAGGCACAGAGGCTGAAGGGGTAGCTGTGCACCTTTCTCCTCCCCATCTGAATTGATGCTTCTTCACGTGCTGTGTGCATTTTAGATAACACCTATTATTAGACCAAATGATGGAGTTCAAACAGGCGAACTTTCTGCTACAAGTCTGAAGAAGGGTTTCTGTGTCTTGTCGGGGTATTTTCATTTTTCAGCTGTATCATAGGGCAGCTAAGATGATTAAGGGATTAGAGCACCTCCCTTACGAGGAAAGGCTCAAAGAGCTGGGGCTCTTTAGCCTGGAGAAGAGAAGGCTGAGGGAAGACCTCATCTATGTTTACAAGTTCCTAAAGGGTGGGTTGAAAGATGATGGAGCCAGACTCTTTTCAGTGCTTTCCAGTGATAGGACGATGGGCAACAGGCACAAGCTGGAACATGGGAAGTTCCATTCAAATATGAGGAAGAACTTCTTTACGGTGAGGGTGACAGAGCCCTGGAACAGGCTGCCCAGGGAGGTCGTGGAGACCCCTTCTCTGGAGATTTTCAAGACCCGCCTGGATGCAGTCCTGAGTAACATGCTCTGGGCAACCCTGCTTTGGCAGGGGAGTTGGACTAGATGATCTCTAGAAGGTCCTTTCCAACTCTGATGATTCCATGAATCAGCTACTCTAATAAAAGGTACTGCTTCTCTCCACGACCCCCCTGCTTTTGTAAACTCAGATACCTGTGTAGAAGACGATGGCTATAAATTCTTTTAAAATCACCAATTATTGATGATTTTTTTAATTGAAAATAAAAACCTGGTATTCTGTCCTGAAGCTCAGGAGAAAAGGCCTTTAAGTATCATTTAAGCTGTGATCCTCATTCAATTAATAATGAAGTGTATGGTTCATAAACTAATTCTTGTAATAAATTGAAAGGCAACAAATTGTTTTTTTAAATAAATGAACAGAGATATGTTGTTTAAAGGCAGCATAGTTCTCAACAACATGTTTTCACACATACTCTGTGTTTTGAGAAGGACATAAAACCGCTTACTGAGGGAAGAAAAATCTTTGATGGTTCTAGTAACTTAACAAGGTCAAAATAAAATATTAAAGGCTCATGTCTCTCTGGGGGTCATGAAGGTGCTATGATGTGAAATAGGCAGATATATCGTAAAAATGAAAGTCAACATAGGCTGATTTTAATTAAGATGCAAGCAAGTGAGAAGAAATAAATTACTATTGTACACAGATTCAGGGAGATTCTAATTGGGAAAAAGATTAGTAAATGAAAATAGATGTTTATTCTCAATGATTTAATAGAAATAGTGTTGTGAAAATGGCACATGAAAGCTATTTAAATAATGCTGCCATTATGCTGATAAGGTGCTACTTTTGATTTTTAAAAGGGCAATAAGAGTTCTTTTTATTTCTGTTCTTCATGCCAGGCTTCTGCTGGCCAGGGTGTTCTTGCTCTAAATTAAAGCTGAAGTCTTTTGTATTTGATGATTATATAGAACTCACTATTCTTATTAAAAATAATAAAAATTCAAAAGGGAAAAATGCCAGAGTACTCCATTCTGATGTAGTGATTGGTCCAACAGTTAGTTACTGAATGTGTAGGCTGTGATTACTGAGAATAAAATAGCCTGGAAACTGGTACAATGCACGTCTGCTTCACAATTAAGCTTATATTGGTACTCTGTAAAGCAAAAGTCTTATTCTTCTTATGGAGCTGCTTGTCTCAAAGACATATGTGGAGGATCAGACGAACAGTCTTTCATGCTGTCATGATGATGACCTTTTTGGATACCAGTTCAATTGACTAGTTCTTGCCTTCTGTTTGATGGTTCTGAGAAGGCTTAGATATGCCAAGTGCCGAGCAATTGTAGGCAGGAATAGAGTATTAAGACACAATCCTCCTGTGTCCCGATGCCCATTGTGTTTTACATCTTTCAAATGATAATAATTCAGCTATAATAGTGGATAGGTAAGCCTTAAGCTCAGTGTTTTAGACAAAGAATATCTTTTTTTTTTAGAGTTGCTTTGTTTATATACAATGAAAGCATACCTTTGGTTAAAGGGCAGCAGTGGCTGGATTTGCTTTGCTTGCAACACTGAGTGCTGGCAGAAGGTGTTCCCATGCTGGGGAGCCAGTCTGTTGTCGCTTGTTCTTCTCTCCTACAAAAGGAGGAGACACTTAAGAGATTAAATATTTGGAGAACTGTGTGTTAAGGAATGGCACATTAATATTGCATGAAAAAGCTTTTGTTGCAGAGAAATGTAGCAGGATTTACACAAGAAGCTATAAATCTGTAATTCTGTATGTATCATGTTCTTTACAGGTGTAGTCACAGTTCGTCTGAGAATTATATACAGTAGCTAGTTTAAATGTGTAATTTTAACTGCTATGAATAATGACCCATTCTTTCTGTCTTTTTCTGACCTTTGATTATGAGTGTGTAAATTTGAATTTTACATTTGCAGGTGGTTATTACCAACTATGAATCATGTGCAATTCAGCAATAATAGTTTCATCACCCTGTTTTACTCAGCAATAGTCCAAATCCCAGGGCTGGAGGGTGAGCGTATCCTGGTAAAAGGAAACTGATGTTGCAACAGTGTCATCGCAACATTACCGTGCTTTAAAGCTTGCTGATGAATAGGTTGAAACTTGAACACACAGGCTGGTGTGTTTGGTAAGGTAAGAAGAGGTTCAAGGGTTTTTAAAATTCAGAAGAACATGCAAGTGTCACACGCCTTGCTTTTGGTATTATTGATCAAGGTCATCATGAAAGAATTAGTTCAGTAAATAAGACATCTGTTCTGAAGATAGCTTTATCAGGCTGTTCGATTCCCCTGAGACAAGGTGTCTCCAGCACGGTATTATTACTGACAGTGTAGAAAGTACTAGGTGGGCCCTTTCTTATCATCAGTAAATCATGTGTCACCTGCAGTGACCTGTGTGTCAAGCCACATTTCTCAATTTCTTCTTACAAGCTTATCATGTAGCTATTCCTCTCCTTCCTTCTCACCTTCCTGTTGGCTGTTTAAATGTTGCTTGTAGCTTTTAAAAAACCCAACAGGTTATGAAGTGTGTTTGTGGGTTTATGCTTTTTGGTTCACCAAGGAAAACAATTGAATGTTAGAAGAGATGGAGACCTCAATTTGTAAATGAGCTTCAGCTTGTTGTGCAGATGTTTAATTGCTAAAAAATTTGTCTTATCGTGACAAATCAATTGGTTAAATGTTTGACAAGGAAGAAGAATGGCAAGCACACGTCACGTAGAGGCATGCTGGGCACAGCCCCTGGGAAGGCGGGCAGAAGTTCTGGGAGAAGGTGGTGGTTCTGCTCCAGCGACGTGCAGTGTGCCAGTGGGCCCGTGCTGTGTTCCAAAGCAAGAGATGTCTGACAGCTCTTTCAGCATTAAGTTTGCTGTCAAAAGACATGCAGTACTTGTTGTAATATTTTTTTCTGCTGCGTGAAGCTGCACCGGTTCTGCCTTAATTCCTCCAAAAAGTAGAGCAGAGTGCTCCAAAGGAGAGGATGAGGGGATTGTGAGAGACCCAGACAGATCCTCTATTTTCGGCTTTTCCAAGGCATCCTATGTGGGTACTGTTAAAGGCAGTTGTATAGTTTTTCGTGTGGCTGAACCCTACCTTTGTGTGCATGTAGCCCCTTCTGCATGTTATACAGTGCTGTGGCCCCGCAGACAGTGCCAGCCCTTTATCTCCCCTTTTGAAGGAGTTACGTTATGTGTGAGCACGTGTAGCTTAATAGTGAACCATATCCTACCCTGGTTAGGAATTCAGGGTTAGGTACTTTCTAGCACAGGCCTCTATAAACTGTGGACTTCTTTGACATGGAAAATTAGGGATGCTAGTGGCTGATGTGGGCTGTTATCACATTTAGATAACTTTACAGGAGAGAGATCTATCTGCTGCCTTTGAACACAATGATACCATCTCTAACATCCCTCAGCTGTACGTAGGCTGGGAAACTGGTGAAATGCACAGGCTATATCCCTGCTGTATCTTTTTACACTTTTTTAGGTATCCACTGATAGTCACTGTGGGAGGTAATGTACCAATCTGACCCATTGTTGCTGTTCTTATGTGTATAGCTGGTAAAGTTACTGCTGCAGTAACATGCATGACTTCTAGGTCCTGCATTCTACAGCCAAGAGCTCCTAAAAGAGAGGAAAAAATTGGGTTGGGTTTGAAATATGGGATGTTGACTTTCTCTGTTGCAGGTTAAAAACAAAACCAAAACCCACACCTATATTGCAAGGAGACCTTGATAAGAAAATTTTATTAATAGCGTGCTGTATAGAACAGTATCTAGATTTGTCTCAAACCCTCTTTCTTCCTTTGTTTGCAAAGCTTTTTCCTTCTCCTTTGCCTTAAGAACATATGACCCAGCTGGATCACATTTCATTCTTTTTGATTCCAATACTAAAGCTAGCAATTAATGAACTTTTAAGAGCTAGAGAAGAGTTTTTCATATAAGGTTCCTCAAAGTTTCAAGATTTAGGGTTTTATGAGAAACCTGAATGTTGCAACCAAATTTCTGTAGTGCACAGAAGTGTCATAAAGCTGAATTAATTATGTGTGAAAGATTTTGTTTTCTAACTGAAAAACCCTTTATGAACACAAGGTATTAAGTCCTGACCCTTCAAGCTGCTTGGTACCTTCTGTTCCCACTGCATTGAAGTAGTAAATCAGCAGCTTACAGGACTGGGTAGTTGCTTATCTGAGTATTTTTATGCAGTTTCCATTAAAGCAGCATCTGCTGTTACGATGGGGCAAATTATTACAGGCTACATGGTAAACCTCCCCCCTTCCAAGTACTGCCACGTAACACATTTAGTATTCGGTGCATTTGCATCCTATATATATAGGACATGTCAGTTCATTGGTGATGAATTTCCAAGGATTATGTACAAGGCTTAAATTATACATAATTTGTATAAATACCTGCTTCTTGAGAGAGCATACTCTCCATAACTCCTGATCTCCTGCCAGGCAAACCAAGATGATGGACAGCTTTTAGCATCGTGCTGTGGTAGCTCTGTAGCTGTTCTGTTTTGCAGTCTGAAGCATGTAGTTAGATTGTTTTGTGTTGGCAAACTTATTTACTGAAAGAATATTGAACCCTTTGATGTCTTAACAAAAATGGAAAGACAAATTTCGATTCTAAGCTCGTTTGTGTCCAACATCTCAGTGTATGTTGGAAATTTTACTTAATTTTAGAGAATAATAGTCAATAATGGCTTAAGTAGAACTGGCTGTCGTGGATGAAACTTCAGTGCTCCTGAGTGAGTGCTTGAGGCTGGGAGACAAATTAAAGCTATGGAAATAGTGATTGACAGGCATGCTTTTTTCTCTTCTTCCATTTTGACACTAAAAACAGCGTTAAATCGGTAAACCATTGAGAAATAAAACGGATGAACTGGAGGATGGAGGTAAGTAGATGTCAGATTGATGAGAATTTATGAAATTATGTAGACAAGAAAAAGAGATGTTTTTATTTAGGTTGTGTAGAGAGAATAACACAGGATCCTGAACTCTCTTTATGAAGCGGGTTGCTGTATCAGACTGTTATTTAACAGGGTGAGAATTTTACAGATTTTTAATGTAGAAGCTCTGGTCATTTTGGTAGTAGATGAGTACGTCTAAGCATGTGGGAGAGAAAAGCCTTAGGTCTGATACAAAACATTCAGGGTTTATCTGGTGTTTCTGAGTAGAGTGCACAAGCAGGGGAGCTTCAAGGCATACCTGAAAGCATCAGCCGCTGGCCTTGAAAAATTAGGAAATAGCCTTTTTCCCTCCAGTTGAACCAACAGTTGACTGTGAAAGTGCAGAAGCATCCTGTGCTGCGGTAGCGTTTTAGGTGCACACATCATACTGTGTGATTTCTAGGGTAGGAGGTCTCGGGTTTTTATGGAACTCTCCGAGAGCTGCATTTCCATCGATGCAGTGCCCGCTCTGGTGGCTTTCCAAATTGCATTTTGAGTGATTTCTCCTGCAATTTGGAAAAGTATCATCAACGTAAAATGAAGAGGTTTTCTGGGCATGCTGTTGGGTACCGTTACTGGGTAGTGCTATTGCGCATTGCTAAATAGTTGTCTTGTTTCCTTTCAGAAGTGATGGATTAGTTCATTCCATAAGCTCTAAGAAAGAAAAAACAAGAAATTCTCCCCTCAAACCCATTAAATTGCCTCGTGCCATTGATTTTAAAAATAAACCTGAAAAAATGAAGTTTAAGTGCAAAACCAGAGAGTGGAGTGTATTACTTTTAATGATCAATGTAACAGTAAATCTTTAAGCACTGTCAACTTAAGCAGTCAACACGCACTGATTTCTTCTAGAACTGCAAAATTAGGCAGATGTGTATAGGTTATATATGGGCTTGTTTGCACATAAAAGTTATTTCAAAAAAAGGTCTTAAGAGCTATAATGAAAAGAAAACATTTAGGCATGGAAATATTATGGGATAGTGTTTCTGGAACAGCCATTCCTGAATGCTGTTCAGTTAAGTTATAGTAATGTAGATCGCTGACTTGAGAGGTGTAGAAATATAGCATTAATTATCCTCATTTGTGGAGTAATGCTAAGCTTCTCTTTTCTTTTTCCTTTCTGTGTGATGTATTCTTGAAAGCTCATTGCTCCCTTTTTTCAGAGACATAATGCATTCTTGACATCAGAAACTTTAACCTAAACCTGCCATTTTCAAGGTTTTTTTTTCCTTCTTTTATTTAGTTTTGTGGTTTTTAGCATGGGAGCTGATCACGTGATGGTTAAAGTATAAAAGGATAAAACAATGTGAAGATAAAGATGATTCATTTCAGCATAGTACTTTGCTAAACAGAACAGGTCATTATTAGTTAGAAGTGTTCATATCGCGCACGCAGGAGATGCAGTCAGGATTGGAGATCTGCTTTGCTGAATGTTGTTGAACAGGATATTATAATTGCTGTTTTTTCATTTCTGCTGACATATATTTATATACAGACTGCATGAAAAGGCCACAGGGAGGTTGGTAGCTGTATAAATATCGAATAAATGACAGTTCGGGGTCCAAAAATCTTGTAACTTGAAGAATGCTAGAAGAAATGAGAGGGTATAAACTACAGTAAAAATAGCGAAGAATTGGCACACTATTATTAATTACATGTATCAAAATGCGTGTGTATGTTTAAGGAAATAACAGGAATGAGAAAGTTTAGGAAAATAGCAGGAATTTGCCCCCCGCCCCCCATGAGCTGTTTCTTCTTTAATTCTGTTAACCTCGTAGGAGGAGGCACAATGTCTTCAAAGAATTGCTGCAGAGAGCTTTGGCTTATGAAAGCCTTTTCTGTCTTGTATTTGTTTCAGATCCTTTGATCTCTTTTGGTTTGATGAGTACGTGTCATCACTTGGTATTGCAATTGCTTCCTCTTGCTCAGATATGACAGTAATAAATATATTCACTGAAGAGTGTAATTTAAAATTTATATTATTCATAGTTATTGGCAAGTACTGTAGCCTAAATGGTGAAAATGAGGGAGAGTCTGGTTCAGGTTGATTTTTTAAAAATAATTGATCCATCTTATCAATACGCATAATGGGGTTATCAAAACAGACTTCTCAAAAATTAAAGAAGAAAAAACTCAATATAAAATGATTGTAAGTGTAATTGAGTAGTATAATTTACTTTCACTTTACAGGAAAAGGCTTTCAGCTTCACCTCTTAAGCAGCTTTAGAAAACTCCACACTGACTCCTGGCAGTGGTGTATTGATTGAAAGCATCCAGAGTGTCTAGAAAACATAAGTGTACACAAATTCATCTGACAGGGGTGTGTTTCATAGAAAGAAACTCCATCACTTGTCTAAGGTTTGTAAGAAGTATGTTAACTTTAAAAATACTGGATATACTATAATATATAACAAAGAGCTTAATAATAGCAGGATTTAAAAACAAACAAACACACACCTTTTTTCATCATTCTTTAAATAATCTTCACAGCACCTGTTTTGTAACTGGGGAGAAATTAGACAGAAAAATGGAACCAGTTAGCTACTGCCAGGGAATAAAATCAACATAGAGTAAAAGTAGATTTTTCAGGAAACATTCTCAATTCATTAGAGAATGAGTTGAGGTCCTCTCTTGGACCTCATTGGGAACTTTGGCCCATATAAGGGATGTATTGAGGACTTTTTTTTCCCTCCCTTAGTATAGCTTACCTTCTTTTTGTTTTATATAATAGTGTGTCACAAATTTGTCTTGTACATTTTTGTTTCTCTTTGTAAAATCAACTTAGGATATGCTTTGTCTCAGTAAAATTTAGATAGATTTCTTTTTGGTTTTCCCTCCTTTCTCGGATGTACTCTCTCCCTCCAAAAGTACAGCTTTGTTACACTTAGGCTTGGGGTTAAGGAGACTTAACTTAAACCATGTTAAGTAACTGCAAGTAATGTCAGTGATGTGAACAGTGTTATCCTGGATTTATGTTCTGACAGTGGCTTACTCTGATACTCCCTTTCCCCATCCCCGATGATCAGACTGTTCCCTAGTAAACATTTCAGAACAGATTTATTCACTGCTATGCACTTAAAGAAGTTGATGCTGTTCATTTCTGGGGCTGTTGAGCACCATTTGGAATAGCAGCTGCTGAGGTAGCGATTTGGACGTGTCCCCTACCACCCTTGAAAGGAGAAACATCGTGGGCGCAGAAAACCTTTCCAAAGTATCAACGACATGCAAGCCTGAAAGCATTTGCATATTTTATTTTAACAGATTTTTTTCCCACCATGAATATGTTTATCTTGCTTGCAGATACCAAGTCTGATCGTGTGATCTCAAGCAGGAATGACTTCAGGATTTTTTGTATATCTAAGGCTCCCATAAGTGCATGAGCAAGGGCCTTTTCTTTCTGATTACCTGCCAGGTTGTGACAAACTTAAAGAAATACGATCTTATGGGTAAGACTCAGTAGTCAGCTCAGTTTACTGTATCCTGTGATTTATTGGAGCCTGCAGCCCATGTAATGGGAGATGCCATCTCTCATTTGAGAGAGCTCTAAGAAAGAATGAGAAACTTGCCTTCAGGCCCGGACCAGCTTTCTGGAATACTGAGTTTTGTAGTGAGGTTATTACTTGAAACCAAACCAAATTTTAGGCCAGTCTGTCTTCATCTCGTTCCCACTGCTCCTCCCAGGAGAGCCAACCTCCACCCTTCTGCCTCGTAAACAGACCAGTCTTTATCATCTATGTTCCTAAGGAACCAAACCTTGGGGAAATTCAGCTGGGTCACACCATCAGAGAGTCTGTTTTCTATGAGGAGTTCTGGGACTAGTTGACCTGTCAGAGTGGTATAAAGTTCCCATCAGTGAAAATGGGGATCAGACGTGCCACTCAGCGTCTGAGTCTGCAGTATTACTGTTGGGTTTATATCATCAGAGATAATTTTTCTTTGGGCAGCCTTTGTAAAAGGAAAGTCAGAATCAGCCTTATAATGGTACAATTGTGAGGAGACCACCTCCAACCCTTAGCATCACCTTCTCCAGATGCCTCGCTCATGCTGGTCCTTACTTTCCCTGCATGTGGAAACAGTAGAATAAATGTGGCAGAAGGTAGGTGAGCTGAAAATGTATGGAGGACAGCAAGCAGTATTCCTGTAAGATGATTTTGTGGCCGTTGTATTTTCCCTGTTCTTGTTCACTTTGCAAGATCTTTGCCTGTGCTGGGCAGCTGGCTGAAGCACGGCACCCAGAGCTCTGCCTAGAGCATGTTTGTGTGGGAGGAGCTGTACAACATTGGGCACAGGTTCAGCTGCAGCCCCGTGTCTTCTTCCCACCTGCAGCCACCAACAGATGATGAGGAGAGAGTGTAAGAACAGGAAAAACGTGCAGAGTAAACTTCTGCAGAATATTCTGTTGGCACCCAGAAATCTGTGGCTTGGGAACTTCCCTAGGCAAAGAGCTGGATTCTTAAGTTTAATAGATATACTTTATTCTTATATTTTATTTCATGAATTTGGTTAGTTGTTCTGTGGACCTGTGTAATCTTGGAGTTCGAATGTATTGTGCAAAAAGATACCTTTTTGACTTGCTTTTGAACTTGTCACTGGCTAGTTTTATTTCATACATCCTGCCTCTTTTATTGGGAAAAAAATGTAAATTCATTTTTTTTAATACATGTGTGAAATTTTAATTGACCCTTTATTGTAGTGCCACAGCCAACTCTTTTTCAACCTGAAAAGTCCCAAGGTACTTGGTCAATCCTTGTATGGGACAGCCAACATATCTTTGGACATCCACCTTGTCTTCTGTTACTCTTTTCCAGTCTTAGTAATCTTACAAAAAGGGACCAGAACTGAAAATACTAATCAAGTGTTGGATGTATCCTATATTTATTGAACTGGAATTAGAGCATTCTCATTTTGTTCTCTGTTCCTTAATATTTGCTTTTGGTTTTCATTTATGGTACTTTCAAGCTTTTAGGAGAGCTGTGTTGACTTGCCTAATGTAACATATCCATGTGTCTGTTAGTAGTGTTCTTTTTAATAGTTTCTACCGATTTGCCCAGTGCAGATGTCAGGCTACCTGAAATGTTCTCTCTTTCCCCTGGGGCCCTTTATAAAATTGGCAAGATGTCAGCCATTCTCCAGTCTGATATTCCAGTATCTCTCTGATACTGAAACAGTTTTAAAAGAGGCAGTCATACTGCTGTTTCATCCATGAGTTGCTTAAGAATGCTTTCTTAAGTATCATCTGATCAGTACAAATTGTTACTGTTCATATGTCTGTTCTTTAGCCTTTTCCACCAAAACCTCTGTTTGAAATAGATGATCCAACCAGTCCCCCCTAAAGAAATGTTCTGATGTGGCAGCTTTTCCAAGCTCTCTGGGTTCTCTATGTGCAGAGCTCAAAATACTTGATTAGTTTCTTCTGTAAGTCCTGCTTTTATCCCTCGATCATCTCTTGGCCAGACTGACAGACTTTGCATTTGGACATGAAAATGGGGTTGTTGTTAATTTGTATGTCTTCTGCTAGTTGTTTCTCAAGCTGTAAAAGACAGGCTTGGCTTGCCTTATTGTGGTTTGATTTTGCTTTAGATTATTTTTTAAGCATTATTATTTTCCCATTTAACCTGCAATGAGTCTTTCCTTTTCCTTCATTTGGACACGACTCCAGCTTTCAGAAGGATGTTTTCTTGCTTCTGATAACCTCTCATACCCTGCTGTTCAGCTGCACTGGCTTCCTTTTCCATTTTCTCAAATATTTTTTTTTTTTTTTTTGCTATGTGGCATGTATTTGCTCTCAGCTTCCAGCGTGGTATCTCTGTTTACCATGCTGCCTGGGAAGGTTTAACTCTCGTAGCTTCTTCCCCATTTAGCTAGCTTCCTCTTAGCAAGATTTAATGTATCCTCCAGGGTGACTTAAAAATCAGATTTTGAAGGTTTTATCAGTCCTGTCAAAATTTTCTAGTATGTGTATACACACTACCTACAGTTACAAACCCATTAAAAATGTCCAAACTGTAAAAACTATGCGTGAAATGTGTAAGCACGTGTGTCTGTTCATCGTAGATAGGGAGCAGATAATCATTCTTGACAGGAAGAATAATTCAAAGTGTTGAACCTAGGCAGTCAAAGCTGGTTTTTGTTTGTTTTTATCAGGCTCTAAGCTAGCAGAAACTGTCCCTTCAGATGTAGGGATTTAAGGGCCAGCCAAGCTGCTTTTTGCACCCAGGGAGTCTGGGAAGTAAGATCTCAGTTTTGAGCTATTTTGAGTTTGGAATTTGGATTGAGATGGTTTAGTAAGACAACCTGTACAACTGAACATATTTTTTGGAGCCAAAGTAGGCAAACTTTATTCCTGGAAGAATCTGGAGCACTCCCCTAAAATTGCATGCCTTTGTCACTGTGATAGATCCAGCTGAGTCGTCAGTAAGCGTTAATGAAGGGCCCTAATAAGTGTGGACTGATGTGGTCTAAACAAGCGTAGTAAAGTCCTGTCACTTAGATGTGGTGTTGTTTTTAATGCAAAAGCTTTTTAGAGAGTCAGAAAATGTAAGAGTAATTGGACTGTTTAATAAGACATCGCTGACACTCTGCTGCTCAAAGGGAAGGAAAACTGTGCAGGATTAGTAATTTTTAAATATTGTAATAGAAGAAGGTAAAAGATTTTCAGAAAAGGTGACACAGCAGTCATTTTCTTTAAACCAAAATGATGCAGTTTGTTTAAATATAATGGTAGAGCCGATATACACATACTCAGAAGCTGTCACATTACCCAGCCATTAATCTTGATCTGAAGCATGTGGTCTGTGAACTTTTTTCTTTAAACTTCAAACATGAACTCTCTTTATAATAATATGATATTTTCCGTGCTTTTTTTTTTTTGTTTCCTGAGCCTTTCTCTGTGTGTTTGGAATATACAACATTGAGCTTTATCTGAAAGCAAATTTATTTTTAGACCTTGCAGGAGAATAGTTCAGCTGCATGAGTGAGATGCAGAGACCAAACAGCCTGGAAACACCCCTCTCGGAGAAGCACTTCTTGGCTGGTCACGCTTGATTTCAGTTTACCCATGGCGTGAACAGAGTGTGCCAAAGTCCTCGCTTGGTTTCAGGGTTTTTATTTGTAGTACATTGATATTTTTAATATGATTTTAAGGTGAGTGGGTCTGTGCTCATGGGGTGAGGAGAAGCTTATACTGAAATGTGGTCCTGTTAATGGCTAGGGAGGTCTATTCCAGAAGCAGCAGAGGTCTTCGACTTTCGTCTGACTAGGATGATGGGTTCCTACCTCTGCCTTTCCTGAGGCATTTCCCTGGGGAATATGTTCCTGCCAAGTGCATCTGCCCTGCTCTGTGCAGCTCCCCTCCGCCTTAGCAACCCCTGCACCCTTCCTCATCGTTTTCCCGGGGCTGGTGGTACTGCCCAGCGCTAGAGGAGAGGTGTAGGAAAACAGAGGGAGGCTTTATTAAGCCTGGCTTAGAGCGGAGCCGCAGGGTGACAATCCAGGAGGCAGCTTGAACAGACTGCACAGCTTGTTGCTGCCGGAGAGAGGGGGTGTCCCAGCCTGTCCCCGCTCCCGCTGCCACCACGCGCGGCTCTGGCACTCCTCTCGTCCTTCTGTGAGCTGGCAGCCGGCACCTCTTCTGAGACAGAGCTGACAGTGAAAAGCTGAAATCTCATTCTACCATTTGCTTTGCAAGGTTCTCCTCTCCTTATCCCGGTAACCTTCGCCCAAAATCTGATTTTTCTTTCTTTTAAGGTAGATGGCATGTCGATGACGACTTACACCTCTGCTACTCAGAGGCTTTCCACAGTGCCTGTGCCTTTCTCTTCAGTTCCTCCTTGTGCCCCCCTTCATGGATATGTTCTCATTCATAACTGTAAAACCTCTTGCTGCCTGTATCATTCCATACCTTTCATGTAGGAAGCAATATTAATTGTATAATTGTACATGCATTTTGCTAATTCCTTAGTGTCTGAGAGATTCTTAGGTTTTGATAGAGCATCTTTGCGTGGTTTTTGGAATTTTAGCCCAGCTGACTGTACTGGGAGGTTTCTGAGAAACAAAGGACAATATTCTGTATTACACACAAAGCAAAAATGGTGCTAAGGAGATTCTATTACCAAGTGACGAGAAGCCATAAAACTCCAAAGTTGAGAGTCAAGGTGCATATATTCATGGGCTGCTGTCGACATCAATATTAAAATGTAATTGTCAACCACATGATGAAACATTACTTTTGAAAAAACATATAATTTGTATGTACATTATTGGCACATCTCTGAAACACTGTGTGTTTTATTATGTGTGTGAGATGGAATGCAAGAAAACTACTTAGATGAAATGTGATTATTAAACAGAGATAGCAATACCCCTATAATGCCAAAGTATTAAAAGAAAAATGGAAGAGGGAAGAAGTGTACTCATACATGAACATTTCAGAGTCCTGTTTTGCTGTCTACATGAAAAGACTTTTTTTTTTTTTTTCCCCCTCTAAGGATGCAGTCTTTTTTTTCTTTCTATTATTTCTCCCCCTCCTGTTACTTTGAAACAGTGGACTGGAAACAGTGATGCTCTGTGACCTATTGTATTAACTTGGGCTAGTGCCAAGAAAACTTTTCTGCCTGGAGAAATAGTGCCAATTTTCAGGTTCAATAATTCATAGTACCTGGGTTGTAAAATATTGTGAATTTCTGTGCAGCTGACAGTTTGTCTTTCCAATTCAATAAAGCTGTTACTAGCAGCTGGTTAATTATTAATCTTTGAATTCAAAGTTTTCTGATTTTTTTTTGTTTCTTTTTTTAATCTAAACTGTCCTCTTGAGTAGCTCTTGATAAATAACGTCTATGAGGGAGTATATTTTACCATGAGAATTTTTACACTGCAGCTTTCAATTGCTGAAGGAATAACTTTCATATCTGAAATATTTTACACCTGAGACTAAGATAACTTTAAAGGCAGAGAGATTGTCTGAGTCATGTCATTTTAGGAAACGGATTCCTCTAACTTGAACACATTCTACAAACATTTTTTTTAATCTGTCATTAACTTGATGACTTTAAATTTTCAGATGCATGATGACCTTAAGTGACATGATAATAAAATTGGTCCCATCGAATCTTGGGAAACAGCTCATTATACATCAAATAGCTATGTAGGGAGTTTCAGAGATGACACAGATGTTAATTTAAACTTTTTGGAAAAATAGTTTGAAAAACATAAAACTTTTAAATCTTTTCAACAGGGAGTAAATGGCCCTTATACTTAAATCTCTGGAACCTCTTTTATAGAAGTGCTTTGGAGAGCAGTAAAACTGAAATTGGCTCCATGGTTCAGAATATTAGATCCCTGCAAATACTCAATAACAGATAATGAGGATAAGTGAGAAATCCAACCAAGAGTGTAAAGGGAGGCTCATTTTTGCAATGAGCTCCATATGGATAGACATTTCTGCCTTTGCAGAACATCACTTTTATCAGCAGGTCCCCGCATAGTACATGGATCAACTGTGTAGAGCTGATTGCATCATCAAAATTAAGTGACAACATGCCTCAATTGGTCAGCTAAATGTTGTGTGATACTCTCAATCATGAGGATAAAGCTTGTGATTGTTTTGTTTCCATTAGCTGTTTCAGCTGTGTGTTTCATCCAGCTATTCTTGCAGACTTTGTTTACTGTCTGGAATAACACAGACATAGGCTTTGATTTGGATTGAAACCACTTGGTCCTAACAGCAATTTTCTGGGGAATTTTTGGTGGACAACTTGGGGGATGGGGACTAAAATAAGTCATTCTTTGAATAGATGAGCATCTTAACCATCTTCATCCCAAGTCTTCTAGACTATTATCCACTGCCATGATACCAGGTCCCAGTTACATCCTCCGTGAGACCCCATGTGCTGTCCCTGTCTGCCTTTCCCTCACAGGTGCTCATATTTTTCTGAAGCCATCCCTGGTTTCTTCCACCTCCTCCCAAATCTGTAAGCTCCCTGTTGCAGTACCCTCTATATTTTGGGGCTTGGTTGGCCAAAAGCTACCTGTCCTTTTCTTAGCTTCTAGTTATACTTGCACTTACTGGTTATGAAATGTGTACTTGCCCATCAGGCGAGCAGAAGTGGTATCTGTCTGCAGGATGGTGTACCCAGTGGGGTTCTTTCCTCTAACACTATCAGTGGTGTTAAAGCTTTTAAGTTCTCTCCATCTCTTGCTGAGTCTTTGTCCTGGTGTGGAATTTCATTATACTGACAGGAACTTCATGTCTTTGAGATCTTTAACTCTGTTAAATTGAGTGGTAATTGGGTGACAAGTTACAGTAAGTCTTGTTTGCATGTGAGAAAAGCAGGGACTGTCATGTTGGAACTGATACTGAGTTGAAACTCAACTTTCTGTAGATGTGAAAGCTGGTTTGTTGTGTCTGTATGAGTGACTGAATGTGATCCCTTTCAGTTTGATTAGTTACATAAGAAAAAAATTATTAGAATTTGAACTATATCTGTGGATGAAACAATAACAGCATTAATAAATTCTGTGATTAAAACATGGAGAAACTTCAGCTTCCTGTGACTTCAAGTCAGACTTTATCCCTTTTGTCTCGAGACTTTTCCCTAGCAATGACAAATCTATATTTTAGAAAGATCTAAATTAAACTAACTATAATTTAAGTTATCTTTAAATTGCACCCATTAGTAAAGTGATTGGTTGCTGAGGCTGTCCATTCATTTCCAAGAGAGTGCCGGTTTTGGGGCCAGGTCAGACACTGCCAGCTGGTTTGATTGATGGTGCCGATACCTAATGTTCATGGAAGGCATTTAATCAGTCAGGAAATTGAGGCACTTCGCTGCCCTGAATACAGCAGAAGAAGAATTTTGCGGTTAACTATTGCCACAGCCTTGCAGCACAGATCAAGGGCAACAGGTTGAGAGAGGAAGCTAGGAAGCATCTGCTGCTGCGAAGGAGTTTGTAGGTGAGTGGGCTGCAAGCATCCCGGGGGGAACTCAGCACCAATAACTGAAGTCACTGCTGCCTCTGGTGTAGAATGAGTCATGAAATGTACCATCCTAATGTGCTGGTTTATGGCTTCCTCTAAAAACTGCCACTGCAGACAACACATGGACTTTGCGCACTGTGATGGGAGGTCAGGTCAGTGCGAATCCAGAGGACAACATTATCGTCATCTTCAAAGACACAGACTAGCTTCTGACTTGGCTTTTCTCACTCCAGATGTTTTGTGAGCAACTGTGATTATAATCACAGTCTGTAAGTCTATCATACAGTAGGTACATTTTAAGACTTGAGAATGTATTGACTTAAACGGCAGAGGTAGAATCTGCCACGTTTTTCTGTCTAGACATGCTTTTAGCTGCAGCATCTTGAAATAACAGAACACTGGTTTGTAAAAATTGGAATACAGCAGATAGTGTCTTGATGTCATGGTGGGAAGGGACTGCATAACCATTTGATCATGACAGGACACATGAAACCAGAACCCGGTGGCCGATGCTAATGCATGGGCTGATGCCTTCTTCCCCTCCAGCAAAGCTGTGCTTTTACTTCTTGCTTGTAACATACATTTGAATGATAAATATGGTCACTGAAGCTCCCAGTTACTGTTTTTATGTACATTTCTGAACTCTTAATACTTTGAAAGTACACTCAAAGCGTGATGTAATATATTCCAGGGAGATATCCTTTATTCCAAAAAGAATTTGGCATATATTAGGATTTTGCCTTCTTTTTTTTTATGCCTAGTTTCAGTAAAGCACTCTGGAAGTTTTCACTAACAACTTCTGTCTTCTGAACCGACATAAGGAGAAGCCACGATGTTGGCATGAAGTTATCTCCCAGTAATAGTGCCAGCAGAGTGTTATTTTGCGGCATTGTTTAATACAGGAAACTGCTTTGCATTTTGTCTGTAATTTCAGCTTTTCTGAATGTTTGTTTTTGGATTCGGAATGTTACTATTGCCAGTTTTTTTTTTTCATTTTGAAATGTCTAATAAAAGGGATAATGATAGCATGAAATATTTCTTGATGATCTTGTGATTTTTCTTTTAATTCCATCTCCTTTATGTGTTTTTAATAAGTTCTCTGTGGCAGATCTTGAAAAATAGTTATTCTAGGAAAAGTTGCAATATAGAAATGCCAACTCTTTATGTCTGGAAGTCTTCAAGTTCTATGTGCGTTTTTCATAGGTAATTCTTGGCAGTTTTTTCTGTTAGTGCAAACATAAAGACCCATCTTAGCTGCATAACAATGAACAGGCTGCTGCTCTGTTGAGACAAGAAAGCAAAACTGTCAGTTCGGGTCAAATCCTGATTCTTTGCTCACGGCAGCAATAGGCAAGGCAGGAAGAAGGGAGTGGGATTTCCACATCCCCGCTTGTTTCCTGACTTGCAGACTGAGCAAATTTGATTTGGGAAGTAACTGAGACTAAGTATAAAGGCTTCACAGACTTTTAGATAATAACAGCCAACATTTTTTGTAGCAAATTGCAGATAAAATCCTGGCACTGTTGAAGTCAGCATTAAAAGTCCCACTGGCTTGAGCAGAGCCAGGATTTCACATGCAGTGCTCGAAGCACTGTCAGGACATGGATTGATTCTCTGTTGCCCTGTCCAAGAGGTGGGTATGTATCGTTGCCTTTAATTTGCAGACCAAGATGGCAAGATGAAATAACTTGGTCTTTCCTTCACAGAGTCGGTTAGCACTAGGACAGTGATTTGAGGTTTCCTTGATGCCAGCAGTCAGTTCATGCCTGACACCATCATTTACAGAGCATTTTTGCACCATATCCTTTCATGTTAATTTGATACTCCATTTTTTGGCCTTGTTTTTGCTTGCCCATCTTTTTACTAACCATTCCATTTATCCTGTGCTTCTCTAGCATTTTTCCCCCCCCAGCTAATTCACAGTGGTTCTATTTCTGGCCATCAGATTTCCTCTCCTCCTTTTATGGTTATAACAGAGCGCGCTTGTAAATCATCCTTTGGACTGCATGTGCTGGCTGCCTTCTTGCTGCAAAACGTGAGCAACTCTACCCTGTCACTATTATGCACTGACATTTAGCAGATGTATTGCCATTGTTCCAGAAGTACTATTTTCTTAACATTTTTTGAATGGTTTTAAAATAGCTTTACTAGCCTTCAGTGTCTCTTCATAAACTTAATAGTTGCATTCTAATATGTGTAAATATTTGTTCAAGTATTAGGAAATAATCTGTACAAGCTTAATTTTTATATTACCACCGGTTGCAGACAATTCAGTTGGGTGATGTGAAATTCATTTATCTGTCCTGGTTGTGTATTGTATTCTACACAAAACTTAAATTACTTTCATAACAAAGACATCATCTGAACAATGGTGGACATGCCTGCTATATCCAACATCTTACACCGTGCTTCTGGAAACAAATAATACGCTATCTTTTTAAATTTCCTATTCATTTCCCCAGTCTGTTCCTTGTTGTACTTGTTCTCAGTTTAATGCTGGCTTCTTTCCTCTATCAAATGAGATCTTTTGAGTACCTTGGCATGTATTGTGATTTAATAGTCATTAGCTGGGTTTCCTCTGTGGACAAAGAAAGGTTGGCACAGCCAGAACTCCCGAGGTCCCTCTCTCCTTTCTCCTTGAGCTCTGGCTTTTAACAGCTGGGGTCTCATCCCTGTTCCCTGGTATTTGGTGTGAGTTTTCTTCACTGGGTAGAAGACAGTACTTGTTTCTTCAAGAGCTGTGTTCAATGATTTTGTAACAGTGTCAGATGGCTTGGGGTAAGTGAGCTGAATCAGAGTTTGAACACAAATTTTCTTAGATAAAGCACTCTTTCTATGGTGGGTAGTCCTTACCATTTTGTTTTTCACATGTACAGCAAAATTATGCTGAAATTTGCAAGTTTAATTCTTTGTAACAAAACGTTAAAGTGTGGCAGCTTGGTAAGTCAATTGCCACTTGCTTTCTGCTAAGCATTATAATCAGTTTTGGCCCCAAACTGAAACCTTGTTCCCAAGTACTCCTGCATTTTGATCCAAAATCCACAGAGTATCTCTCCCTTGGTTCTGGTTGGGAAGGCATTATGTTTTGCCAAGAGCAGTGGGTTTTTTTGTATATTTTTTTTAACCAGATTTCAATGCAAGAGGTGACAGCGTCTTTGGAACAAGCAATTCTGTGAGATTTCTGTTAATGCGGTGGGCAGCTGGTTTTTGGAGTTACTGCCTTTGCTAGCACCTTGGGTTGTTCTTGCTGCCAAAGCATTTGCTTGATCTGTGCCTGAATTCTAGTGTAAAACTCGCCAAAGTCTGTATCCAAACTAGTGCTTCTCAGTGTACCTTTGCCTGTGTTATCACATCGCTATTGATCTCCTGTCTTTCCAAAGTGGAGGGGAGGAAAGGACAGGGGAGGAACCGCCATCTGTGTGACCAGCTTAATTCAGTGTATGCTCAGTAATGCATACTGTGACTGTAGTGGGCTATTCATTTTAAACGTTATTATCGCTGTTCATGGAGGCATAGCTGAAATACTAGATTGAGCATTGGATCATGTATATTTAAATGCTAATAGTTGTAAAAAACGGTAAGCACTTACAAGCTGTGTCATTTTTTACTAGAAGGATTGCATGGATTGGTATTATTTCCATATGTGTTTGAATAATCCATAAGTTCCTCTGACTAAAAAACTCAGAATATACATTTGTAACCTAATGCCAGGCATGTATTCCTTCAGAAATTTTGGAAATGCGTCCAGATAGATACAAACTCTTAATATTCAGTGATTCTTCAGGTCTCTGAAATATTGACTGATATGTAACAGAAGATGATAGTAGGGTTCATTCAAAAATTTTGAGTATTCATTTAAATCGAAGAATGCTTGATTCTGTAGGCAATTATTGAAATCCAAGTGTACTTGCTTTTTATGGAGGAATTCAGTATTACTGGAGAACCATTTACATCAGCTCTCACTCTTCCTGCATTGTGCCTGCATTGTGAACAGGCCAGATGGTGCTTTGCTGCATGTGAGCACAGCAATAATTGCAGTTCTCAAAGTGAATGACTACGTTTTGCAGCATGACACCAATTTTAGATGAAAATGAGGCCCGCTGTATTGACAGACGCAAGCGGAGTGAAGCCATGGCCCACAGAGGGGGAGTGGACTTGCTTTCTGGCTATTCCCTCCTATTATCCCTTATGTACATTAACAAATGTCTATGTAAATTAGGGCTGTTTGAAGAGATGTTTGCGTGGGGTGAAGATTCAGAAATTATTCCCTGTCCTCCCCAAGGCTGTGTGTTTCAGGATCCTGACAGCTTTCTTACAGTATTATGAAAAGGTGTTGCCCGTAATACATATTAGTCTGAGTTTTGGAATAAAAGTTTTGATTGGTAGAGCTGGACATCATTTTGCTGCTTTTTACCCTTTATCACCTAGCGAAAAACATTTGGTTTTTAACGCTACACCAAGTTGTTTCCAGTCTTCAAATAATTTGACCAACTTTACTGTGAAGCGCACATTCGTTCCCCTGTTCTGCCAGAAATCTCATCACTAGTCTCCTGGTCTGCTCAGAAATTAATAACCATCTATCCTCAACTCCCTTTCTGGCTCTTCTCTGTTTACTTTATCCCTCTGCCAGGGTACCTTCTCTCCTCTCTCCCTTCTCTTTGAAATCACAGTGTTCCCTCTGCCTCCACTCTCCTCTCTTGACGTCCCAGACTCGCCTGGCTTTCCTGGAGGGGACGGGAGGGGGGGAGATGTTGGAGGCAGGTTGTCAGCTTCAGCAGGTCTTAATAGAAGAGATGATGGGGAATTGGGGAGGGAAAGGGGGCTGGGGTGGGAGAAGGTTGCTAGGGATTAGGTTTCCATCTGCCACTCTCTCATCTGTCCTTACCCTGGTCTTGGGCTGCCAGTGCTCCCCTCCTTTTCTGCTGTTGAAAAGAAGGAAGAAAGCATGGGCTTTTGTTTGTTTAAAAGCATAAAAGAAAGAGGGAATTAAGCTCATTAGTCCTTCCTTATTAGTCACTATTGACTGCAGGGAGTAAGCTTGAGTAAATGGAGACTTGCAAAACAGCGTAAAATCGTTTAGTAGCAGCAGTTACTGGGGAAGCTGGAAGTCTATTTTTCTCTTCTGCAAATTGGAAAAATACTGAAAGTAGATGATTTTATGTCAGAGTATCAAAATTAAAATCTGACTTGTGAACAATTAATTGCATCACTAGTTGCTTGCTTCCCTCTTACTAATTGTCAAAAGAATGTAAACACTTTTGAAACAACAATTTTGCTTCATATTTGGGTCAGCTCTGCAGTATGTGTTACAGACTGAGATGTCATATTGCTGCATGACTTCTAAGAACAATTTTGTTACTTTATATGAGCATTCTGAAGTAATATATATGAATATATATGTGTGAACATTCTCAAATAACTATTTGTGTTTAGTAGAATGTTTTATTTGGGAGATAAGTTTCTGTTTTCCTGCTCTTGGCTTTATCTTCGATCAATGCTGGGCTAGAAAACAGACCTGCTTCTGTGTTATCTGATCTGATAAAAAGTGATTTCTTGATTTTAATCATAGAAGGAGAATTCCTGTTAACAAGTTACTGGGTTGACCATACTTAGAAACTGGCTGGGTGCTGAAGGTGCTTAGTGAACAGAATCTTAATGATACATGATGTCTAAATGCAGAATTTAAATGTCATTGGTTAGGATATTTTGGAGGTACCAAACCGGTAGCATTTGACAGTGAAATAGTACAAGTTTTCAGATAAATGGAGAAAGCAGGTATAGGTAGCTTAAAAATTCACATGTAAACTACTGTTCCCCCCTCTGCCCCTCACCATGCCCACACGTTGTTGCATGGGGCAGCAAGCCCAGGAGTGTGTGAAGGGATGGGAACACCTTCTTTGAACCACAATCCCTCTGCCCTGCCCATTAGATTAGAAAGGTAATTGTGCAACTTCAAGGAAGTGCTATGTGCTCGTAGCTTCGGCGGTGTCACTGCCGGAGGGCTTTGGCATCTCAAGCAGCAACCCGTGCCATCGTGGTGTTGATGGTGCCATCGACAGGAAGTGCAGGAGCTGGGATGCTGGGTCACCATCCCAGATAGCTCCAGTGCTGCCATTCTGTGACTGATGGTGTCTTCCAAGCTGCTGGCAAGATTTTCCTCTGGTGTTCTGCCCATGGGAAGCCAATTAATATAAAAAATTCTGTCAACTTGGGACAGCAGTGGCAGGCAGAGGTAGTCGTGCAAGTAGGACATGTACAAAGGAAAATAAGCACTAGATTTCATCCCATTGATAGCACTACAGTTTGCTTCTTTTTGTTTTGAATGTAGACAATTTTAAAGATTTAGCTAAATGCTCTTGACATTCTTTGAAATTATGAGTATGAGTGGATCATTAGTATGTCTCTATGAGCTTTATTGTATTTTTACATGATCTGCTTGTTCTTGAAGGAACCAGTTTCAGTTAAGACATTTTCACAGAGGGTTTTAAGACAGATAAGAGAAAACAGGCAGTTGTTTACAGTACTTGTAACAACACCTTCATTGATATGTCTCATTTTTTAGTATCCTTTTATCTACATGTCTAAAATTAAATTAGGTCTCCATTACTAAAATTAGGAGAGTCATTGGATTAAAAGTGCTTTCTTTCTGATCCTTAACTGAATGAAAGGAGCTTCTTTTGATAAAACTGTAATAGAATTAAATGCTCTACATCTCGTCTTCTGAAATCTTATAGATGGAGTATTAACTTCATTATATCCACCAGACTAAAAACACCTTAAAAGGGTGGGACAGACTTTTCTGAACGGGGAAATAATCTCTCTTATTCACATAAAGCTTAGGCATTCAGCTGCAGTATTACCCTCATGTACTGGATTTTGTTTGAGGTAGCCTTTCCTCTCTACCTCACGCAGACAGAACTCCTATTGTATTCAACACAAGTTTTGCTTGTTTGAGGCAACATGCTTGTCATAAACTTCAGTGAATTACACTGATACTTAACACGAAGCTTGTGCATGATTATTTGTACTAATTGGGACCAGAGCATTCAGTATCATCGAGCTCTGGCATCCTAAGGGCTTCAGCATTAAATCTACTTCTTGGCACTACTATGCAATATATGTGTTTTGTATGATTAAGTATTTGTGTGTTTCTAAAAAGCTTTCTTTTCCACTCCAGAAATCATCCATAGCTGAATCCCAGCCAGGTTCTTTTCTGCTGAGATCTCTGGCTCAGAGGCATTGACTGAATCTTCAGTAGAAGTGGTGTAGGGGAAGCACAACAATCCCAAAAAAAGCATCTATGCCTTTAACAGGTCTGAGCTCAAGGATTGATCGGAATACTATTTTTATAGTATCCAAGCTTCACATCTCGCAATGAGATATATCTTGTTAGCTCACAAGCAATTATTCTAGTATTAAAAATGAATTTAATCTTTCTTAGAACCACCATAAAAGGCTAAAGTTATGCTATGATTTAAAAGTAGTAAGACCAAATGCCTTCAGCGCAGTTTTGCGTGGCTTGCCCTTAGGAAGATGTGAATCCATCAGGGTTGTTGCAGAGTGTGGATTTATTTGGTGTGAAAGGGACTCTCCACAAGGCCACCTACCTGCTGCCAGGATGCCCCGGTGTATGGCACTGAGCAGTGGGTGATTGAAAAGTGACCTTTTCTTGAGCACTTTGACTCATGGTCTGAGGTTACTGGGGGGCTGGGATGGATATAGGATATCCTTCGGCAGGATATGAGATGGGAAGGAGTTCTCTTTGCAAACAGTTTAGTTCCCTGCCTGTGGGCAATGGCACGGGACCACTGTTGGGCCCTGTTGAGGTTTGTGTGGACACGGTATGTTCAGAAGGTTCTGCTCACTCTTTTACAAGCAGGGAGTAGTACCATGGAGTGCCAGGTCTCATTTCTAAACTGCTTATCCAGTCTTGCCAAAGAGCTAGGGCTCAAGTTAAGAGGACTACACTTTTGTGTAGGTAAGCCTATTATGTAGCTGTATCTGCCAAATTTTGTATGTATCCTAACATTCAAAAATTTAAAGTAAAGGGGATAAAAAGTCATTTTGTTGACACCGTTTCAACTGTTGAATGCTGGTTGGGGTGTGAAATTTATATGTCTTTGAATTCTGGGAACTTGTTTTTGAGAGATACAAGCATAATCAGCATTTACTCCTCATAAACTAAGTGGCATAGGAGGGAAAGCTGGTGTTTAAATTTCTTCCCTATAATTGGGTCATTTCTCCGCGAAGAAAATTTCTGACTGCAGTGAGCTTATTTTAGCATGATGCAATGTACTCTGTAATGCGAGCAAGTCTCTTTCATGTCTGATGTGTCATTTTTAGAAACAGAACTGTAGAGGAGTATCTTTGAAAAATGCTAAGACAGTATTTGCAGTTTTTGTGACCTCCTTTTATTAGTACCTGTTCAAGCTGATATCTCCTTTATGTCAGCAGTTCCCGAACTTACCTCCTTTGGACTCTTTCCTGCCTTCCAGACTTGAAGTGCAGTTTCCAGCAGCAGGGCTTTTCTGGAGTTATGACCCCTCCTTGTAACCCTGTTTCTGAGTGTTGGGATCCCACCTCTACTAGGAAAATGGAGAACCCCTAAGGAAGGATTCACAGGGAGGTGCTGACTGTGTAATGGTGTCAGTCTCCTATGGAAAAAGCCCAGAAGAGAGCAAGGAGCAGGAGCTTTGAGATAAAAGCCTCATCCACAGCAGGATAAATGAACTATGGTCCATGGACCGGGAGCAAGTGGGGCTATAGAAGTCATGCTTCACAGATTACATATAGGAAGTGTTTCAGAAGGGTTGGTAAGAACACATTTGCATGGAAAATGGTGGAAAATGTATTTAATGTGAAAAGCAGGCAGACCTAAACAGTTCAAGCAAGTGCAGTACTTGGTGGTGGAGTGTAGTTTTAGGCTGAGTCTGTCTTACTCGAATTTTGATTTTAAGAAATAAGCTAAGTTATGGCTTAAATCTTAGCCCAACTGGTAAGATAGGAAAGTGAAGTAGCTCCTATCATCTCTTTTTATGTTGGAAGAGGCTGGAAGTGGTAGAGGCCGGGCAAGTTCGCGGAGGAGCGGGATGTGGCTGGAAACGCTTCCTCGTGCGCAGTGAAGCACCGACCTGAAGAGGAAGCGTTTGAAAGGTGGATAAATGTCTGCGAGTATATTTAGCCAAAACCTGCGTGACAAAGGGACTCAGGGACTGAAAGGATTGCCAGGATCTCAGTGTGCAGCAGTGATGGTGAAGGAGCCAGCGACCTGGAACAGGCAACACCCAACCTCCTCCTGTCCAGGCTGGTTGCCGCCAACAGGGTCTGACCTAAAAAATTTCCTTTATGCGCCCGGTGTCATTTCAACATCAATACAAACTAGCAATTTAAGTCATACTGTTTTTCATGTATGTTTCAGCGAGGGCCTTTGCAAATAGAGCGTTTTAACTGGCCTGTGTAATATGTGAGGTCTGTACCAATACGCCCGCTTTACAGATAAAATTAGTAAGGGACATAGATGTTGTCTTCACTTCTTGAAGGCAATGAGTGGTGGAACTACAGGAGGAATTAAAAATCCAAACTCAGTTTTGTTAACTCGGGTATATGAATAGGGCATCCCAAGACAAAGGGGTTGAGAATGTAGCCTGTCAACTAACAATGCTGTTTACAAATATAATGTTCTGTTTATTATATAAGAAATATATTTTTAACAAAAACTTTCTTACTTGTTGATTGTTTATTTGAGGAAAAAAACCCTAACTTTTAGAAAATGCTTTTTTTTCTGGAATGCTTGGTTCAGCATTTATAAAGCTATTTTTTGAGAAATTTATTCCACTTAACTCCACTAAAAGAAACCTCAGCATCTGGCAGTGTAATAATAAAATCTATAGTGCATTTATCTTCAAAATGCAGCTGAACGCAATCTTCCCCCGATATTTTTGATGAGTGTGTGGTAGCTATATCAGCTATTTCTACGTTACTCATTTTGACAGCTTAACTTTTTGATGGGAATTTTCCATGGAATGAATCTTTTTGTAAACATGTACTTAATAAATTAGAAGTTGACTAACAGGCAGTGATGACTAAATTATAATGTAGGAAATATTAATATAACAAGAATTCATGTATTTTAAGACTGATTTGAGTTTATGGTCTGTTTGCATATCTTGCTGTCAGCAGCAAACCAGCTAAGGAGCAAACAGTCCATCCCCTTGGTTGATTTTTGCTAGTTTCCAGAATAGATAACATCAAGTGAAGAGCTGCACACTTTGTTTTTCTAAAAGAAGCTTTGCCCTCCCATAGAATAAAATTATTTTTTAAAAAAAATCTCGTTAAATGTAATTTATATGCCACAAAAGAAATAAAAACCAAAAAATTGTATCCAACAGTACTTGTGCTAGTACTTGCATTTGGGTCTTAAGTCATTTGTTGTCTTTAAAGTATCATTTTCCCCATTCTTAGATCATTTCTCCTCTTAGAGCACTGAGAACATACATATGCTGAAGGCAACATTTGACATATAAAAATTCATGTAAGGATAAAAAACTTACCAAGTGAAACTAGGGCTCAAAAATGCTAGGGAATGAAAAGATGTTGCATTGCACTTCAAAAAACAAAGAAGTTTCATTTTTTTAATAACGAGCATATGTCAGACAAGGCTTTATTCCCTGTTAAAACCTATAGTAGGATTAGCAGAAAAAGTAATGCCATTCGAGCAATGTATATGCTAATTTCTGAACACTTGAAGTTTATTCCTTTTTCATCCTTGCTATGTCTTCTCAGCTGATTAGTAATAAATCACTTTTGAGCCAGGGCACAGGGGACTATGGCACAGAAGAAAATGCAAAGATGACAGGCTCATTTACTGGCTTAGCACACCAATGTGTTGGGCATATTGCCATTAGTCATCTTGAGTTTGGAGTTCAGTTCAAAGAGATGCTTGTCAATGCATTTCCAAAAGGATGTGTTATTCATTTCCATAACGATGCTGGTGGTGACTGCACGCTCAGTAGAAGCTATGAAGAAACTGGAACTTCCTCTTTGTTCTTGTTTTGACACGGGATATATGGTTTATACAAACTAGGTTCTGTGGTATTAAAATTAATGAATAATTGTACAGTGTTTTCTGGCTAGAAGAAAGTTGAAAGCACAGTTTTCAAAACACCCAGCTTTGCCCAGACTTTGTTGGGTACATTACTGCGGAGAACGTGTCCCGATTTGTTGGGTGGATCACCCTCATCTGAATGGACTTTCTGGGGCCACGGTTGGTCAGAATAGACTGAGGTAACCAGGATGCTGAGGAAGTACTGGGCTCTTCTAGATGGCACAGGCCCTGGCACGTCTGCCCACCATCCTTAATGCTCTCTTGTTAAAGAAGGGCTGTGTCAATGAGCTGTCATTGAATGATGGCTCTGAGTAAGCCTTGACTGGGTGGCTGCCCCTGACAGGTTCAGGAAGGAGTCCCAAAAGGAATACAAATGCATATCATAGGGAAAAATCTGAAACCCCAGAAAATTAATTTCATCCCTTCTCCCCCCATAAGCAAGTGTTCTATCTCCTTTTCTGACCTGCTTGCCAGCATGAGGTGTTCTGATCATCCTGCAGGAGAGTGATAAATCTCCCTTTTAAAGAGCTATTATGGTCAATGGCAGGAAGTGGTGATGCCATCAGAAAGCATTTAGTACATGCTCTTTCAGGAAAAAACACAACTTTAATTTCTCAGAAGAAACATTCCTTGACAAGGGAGAGGAAGGAGTGACTACAGACTGAATAGACTGAGAAGGAAAAATCCTGATAAAATCCTTACTGTTTTGTTAAAGGATATTTTAACAGGTCTGATTCAGCAGCTTCTCAGTGGCCATAATACTTAGCTGAAGTTTAGCTTTGGGGCCCTAAGCATTGCTGTGAATTAGAACTGAGCAAGCCTGCATATGCACTTTACTTGACTTGTGTACCGGAGTTTATACTTTAACAGTTTTGATATACTTGCAAAAAAATTCTTGTGAAATGAAGTTAACTTTGTAATATTTTTTAAATGTTGAAAATTAACTGTCAAAATTGAACCTTTTAGATAAAATTCTATGTATATGAAGTCTTTTTTCCAAAGTATTTGAAAATTAGATAAAATTCTGTCTTCTCCTAAACTTTGTATTTACCACTTTGTATTTATCACTTTGTATCTTAGTTGTTTTGACATCAACAGTTTACTACCACTGAGCCTGCAAACAATTGTAACTTTCCTAACAAAATTCATTTCTTCTACTAATGAAAAACTTTTTTTTTTCCCACCTATAGAAGCACATAATCAAAAAATTGATTATACCAAACTGACTAAAAATGTCCATGGGAGCTGGAACCTGAAGAATTCCCAATACAGAGAATGGAAATCAAGTGCAGCTAGATCAATGCGATTCCTGTTTGTCGTTATTTATACAAGTAACAGGAACTAGGCTATGCTAATAAGCAAGTCAGCCTTTGAAGTACAAAGCGTATGCAAATGTGTTAGCCAAAATTTGGAGTTTGGAATGTAATTAAGTGAGCAGAAGAAATACTGAGGATGCGGAAAAGTTACGGGACCATGGCCCACTTTCCAAGTGGAATTTACTGAGTTTTTTGAAGTCTGTCTTCATGTCCCAAATATTTTTCATTCTTCTGGTTGTAATTTCAGTTGATAAGCAATATTGTAAGCTATTGCAGTTAATGGATAGAAGTGTTGCATGTTAATGTTCATACATTCTTCCTGCTGTTTATGTAAATAAGGGACTTTTGCATTTACCTTTGTGTTACTTAGATCTTAACAAGCACAGCATTTTTAGGAATGCTCAAACTTTTGCTTCTTAATTTCTCTTAGCTTCTTAGCAGCAGCATTGAGCCAATATGCTCACCAGCTTTAAGGGGAATTTGAAGGACAAGGTTGACATAGGGGTAGGGAAAAGTGAAAGATGGACACGTAGAGTATTAGGAAAATGAAAAAACTTACTGTAGAAAATTTGTAGAAGAAAAAGCCAATAGAGGCACTATTGAAAAGGGAAAAATAACAGGGCAAGAACAGAAATTTTGAGCATTTGAGTTAGTAGCAGAAAGGAGTAAATGAAATTAAAGAAGAAACCTATCATTTTAGTGGTAGGAAGCTGGTATGTGCTTTCAAA
Source organism: Tringa tobata (assembly GCA_033628505.1). NCBI lineage: Eukaryota > Metazoa > Chordata > Aves > Charadriiformes > Scolopacidae > Tringa > Tringa tobata. Next base: position 406,158 of record JAHREE010000593.1, on the reverse strand, counting down.
GCATCCCAGGCCCATGCTGGCATTTTCTGTTTGTTTGGAGGCTTTAGTTTTCCTTTAAAATCTACAAGTGTTTTAGCTGAAAGTTTTATGTGTTTCCCAGCACCCAATTCTGAATTTTTAGGGAACACGCCGCAAGAGGTGGTTGCAGAGTGGCCCTGCTCTCATAAATAATAAAAGTTAATGAGTGAAGGTGAATACTCTAATGTGGGATAGAGTTCATTGTTAACTATCTGGAAGATGAGAGAAGTTATTCTGGAAAAACAATGTTTGTAATATGCAAAGCCACTAATGATACTGTTCATATGAGCAGCTGTTGCAGCATTAGACTGTATACATAAAAAAATCTAAGGGATGGGCTTGAAGAAGCATTATGAGAGTGGTACCAGATTGAGTCAGTGTAGGTGTTTGGATGCTGATTTACCACTTTAGATTTCTTTAGTGCATTGACCCATACACCAAGCATAGAGTTTAGTGATAGATTTTGAAGGTAGTGTCTGACTGCAGTGAAGAGAACGGCTGGGGAACTCTGCCTTGGATATATTAGTCATCTGTGTTTTGCAAGACTGTTGATGACAAAATACTGTTGTTTTGGTTTATGCTATAAAGTTTCTTGTAACACAGATGGAACTAACAAAAAAAAAAAAAAAAAGAAAATAGCACCTTATCCAAGAGGAAAAAGCTATATGGAATACCTTGGCACTTCCTTGGATGTTTGCTCTTTGTTTCCTGATAAAAGAAGAAAGCTTTCAAAACAAAATTTGAAAGCATGGGTTAGGATGTGTGCCCCATGTATGTGTCTCCTCTTTGTTTAGTAGGAGAATATGTAATAGTAGTAATAGTGTGTATAGTAGTAATTGCACAATGCGAATTACAGATCAAATTCTAAAGGGAAAATCCTCCATAATGAAAAGACTCTTCAGAAACTTAGCCGGTTTACTGAAATGTAAATATCAGGTGAAAATCTTTCTTACCTCCAGAGGATTCAGATGTTCCAAATTCACAATTTTTAGAAAGACTTCAGTAAGTATAGAAGTCATATAAAACTAGAAATCTCAGGCAAGAAAAGCATAGAAAAGCATAAATTTTTAGTAATATTGAGGGCAACTTAGAAAATTCTGGAATCCAAGAGACATAAATTTTCTGTGGTATTTATTATTAAAAATCTGCTTTGAATTCTGTGTAGTGGAACACCTCTTACTGTTTCCTACTTCTGATTCTCGCATAGCACGGGTCGCAGCAGTGGCTGGTGAAGCCCAACAGGAAATGGTTGTGTGCAGCCCCGCGCGCCTTCACTCCCCTTGTAAGCGCTGTTTGCATCCTGTTTTTTAAACATGTAATGATTAAATGTCTCACAGCAAAACAGCACTTGGGAGGTGTGGTATTTCAGCTTTGCTTAAAAATATTTTAACATGCGCATCTCTTTTCTGGAACCGGCAAAGGTTTTGACTGGCCGTGTCTTGTAGTCTGATGTTTTATTGCCACACTGCCCTTAATGCTCGAGCTGGGATTGGGAACCTTGTGAGATAACCACCACACAAACCACCATTTACCACTTCAGAAAGCCTTGTTCATTCTTAGTCTATGTCCTGTGTGGTACAGAATGTTCTTGTTAGCAGAAGTAATCCTCGCACTTCAGGACGTTAAAACACCGTCTTTAAAGATTACCCTTTTAATGCAGTTTCTTCCATTTGCTCTCTGCTCAGCAAAAGCACCTGGATGTGAACTGTACAGTGTGGCTTCAGCCAGTTGCGATTCTTCTGCTGAAGAAAGAGATTATTTATCAAATGCTTCAGGTTTTTCAAGAGCGTGACTGAAACCAAAGAATATGTTGAGATTTCTGCTCATGTGCACAAGATATGTATCGTTTCCCCATGGAAAATGTGATTTTTGTGTGTTAAGATGGTATTTAGAAATGGCTCCTGTGTTGCCTGTACTCCAGGAGTGACTGTGGATGGTAACAGGGGGGTTGGGAGTGCGAGGAATACACATCAGATCCATTCTGCACAAATCTCATTGCAAGTAACATAAAACATTGAATTGGGTCTCCACTAACAGAAGATGCTGAAGGTCTGTGGAAAGCTGCAGCCCTCATTGGCGTCCTCAGAATTAGAATGAGGTTGGAAGTCTTCTGGCTTAGGCAAGCTGCCTAGTCCACATGGATGGTATTTAGGTTTTGGCCTTATAATTTTTTGGCAAACTTAGTCTTGGGAAAAATGTTAGTTGGGCTTGATGTAATTCAGTAACTTCATGTATTAAAAAAATGCGCTGATTTCTGATTTATCCAATAGCAAGTCTAAATGCTGTTGGCAAAAGGCCAAGATAAGTTGTTATGATTGTCCAGCCAGAGGTTGTTAGAGCATTTGAGACACCAGGGCACTCTAGAAATCTTTGTGTTGTAGCAGCCTTCCCTCATGTGGTCTAGGTAGACCTACAGTTGTTGAAAAGACCAGCAATAGAGATGGGAGCTGGTGATGGGATGGGAAAAACCATTTTTATCTTGTTTTGGAAAGGAGATGATCCTAGAGACATTGTGAAGAAGTAGTGCTGCATGAAGAGTGCTTGGACAGGGCAAGAAACAGAAAGTTCCTCCAGCTTTTTGAACTTAATTGATAGGGTGGTGGGTGATACTGGGAAACGGCAAAAGATATAGAGCAGAGAGAGTTTAGGAGACAAGGAGTTTTAAATTTCAAAATAGAAAGGTCCTTTCTTAAGATTAATTGCCTTTTAGGACCTGTTAGAACAGGGTGTGTTGAAGACTATCTTTCTTTTAATGAAATAAGACCTGAATGTTTTATACAGTAACATACATTTGCATGCTGTGGAAAGTGAATTTTATGTTACATGTATTTATTGCATAAGTTCAGACTTACGCCTTAAGGAATTAGGCTGGTATAATCAACTTCAATATTAACAAAATTTTCAATAGGGAGGGGCTGCTAATGCAAACTTAAAATGACAGCTTAAAACTTTTTTTTAGTAAGAATTCAGAATTCATCAAATGTATCATACTGTATATCTTGCTAGAAAATTACTTCACTGCTGTACTTAAAAATTGGGCAGAAAGGCATCTCTTGGTAGATGCCTCAGCGCCACTCCCAGCTTGATCAAGCATTACAGATTCAATAACCCAACTCAGAACAGTTTTGCGTGGCCTCATCCTGTGTTCAGGGATGATTTACTGATGGACTTGCTTACTGTTTTTGGGGTACGTAAAGCCATAACAGTGTAACTTCCATGGCTCTTTTGCACAACATGCCAAGACCATGACAAATGCCAGCTGCTATTAAGTCATTTTCTTCATTGGACATGAGAAGTGGAAATAAATGCTTCATTCTTGGTTTAAAATTTAAAATCTGGGTAATCTATATTATAATAATTTGCCAAAACTGGGTCACACAGATTCCGATTTACTCTTTCATACGTTGTTACTGCAGGAGTGAAGGTATTTTTTTCCCCACCCTACTTGGAATGTAGTAAGGAGAACGCTGTTTATAATAGATTGACTTCTAGTTCCATGTGCTTGTGCAAGTATCATTTACATTTAAGTCTATAATTTGTTCTCTAATGTCTGTTATAAGGAAGCAAGACATGACTATATGACTTTGAGAGATCAGAAATGTAAAGTGTTGTGAAATAACCAACCCAGAGCTATTAATTGCATTTCTTTATATCATGCTTCCTTTGGCTTTTGTTTATTCTACACATGAGGATTTTTAATAGGAAGCTTTATTCTGAAAGCAGTGGAGCATATCAACAATGAAGTAATTGTTTTAAGAGACACTGTAAAGGCTGATAGTCCCAAATTTTGCCTATGTGTTTTTTGTTTACTTTATGGGCTTGCTGCTAGTCTGGACCTGTCTCTAATGCATCCAGCTTCAAAGCTTCTGAGGTGCAAGAGGAGCCTCCCTCTGCCTTTTTCTCCTCCGGCATTGTGGTTGTTTGAAGCTGCTCTTTGTTTTCAGTCTGTAACATCATAATGTTAGTCTGATTATAACACAGCCAGTCAAGTTCTTTCAACTCTATGTAGTAATCACATTTATGAGAATGTTGTTAAGGTTATAGTCAAAATGTTCATTGATAGTGTAAGAGAATGTTGTTACCTTACCTGTAACTTTCAAATCACCTCTCTTCAAGAGACTTGAATTGTGGAGAGTGTCCCCAATAACTTGAAATGCCTGAAATACAAGGTTGAAAAGAATCAAAGCCAAATGCAGAATACCTGTTGAAGACAGTAATTGAGTGCACTTTGATAGCATGGAGCATCCAAGTTGAGGCAGTTGGTGAACCTGCAGTGATTCTGTTGCATGGGTGTTTCAAATAGCTGAGCAATTGGACATTTAGGGTCATCAGCAGGCAACAAAGAACTTCAGTGCTAGTACTGAATATATGTGGAGAATTTCCCTTGATGAAAAGGAGGGGAAAATTTGACGTAAAGCAGTAACTGCAATAACAACTGATGATTAGCGTGTCCTCATTTTATGTGAGCAACTTGGTACTCTGAGAGCACCTGGTTGGAAGTTTCTAAAAGTGAAAGGTTAGGACTCAGAATCTATTGAAAACAGGGCCAAAGTCCCAGCTAACCTCAAATTTACACTGCTAAACCCTTGATCTTTGGAAGTATGAACAGTTAGTGTTGTGCCAATGTTGATAGGAAGACAGAACTTGTAGAAGACCCCATTTTTAGTACTTCATACCTGAACACAAGTATTTACATGTACGTTGATAAGTAAACACTAACACAAGCTTTTTGGTGAAAGATTTGCATGTTGCTTTTCCTCTTACTTGGTTCCAAGTTTTAATTAATTCTTAAATGACTTTTAATACCCGATTGAGATAGGCTGTTCTGTTATAGGATGTTGACTTTGTATCTGAGTGTGATAAGAGTCACTTGCTCTTAACAATCAGGTGTAGGCTAGAGAGTATATAGAATACCATTTAAGTTTATATGTATTTACCATATCTTCATTGCCCAAACAAAAATAAATATTAAGAAAAGAACCTGGCAATTTCTAACCATGAGTAACATGGCTGGCAGGTTAATTGCAGGCTTAGGCATGAATATGCAAAGGCGGAGATGATTCACAATTGCAGGAATAAAAGGACAATGAATGAAGTCTTTGGCTAGATGTACAGTTACACCAGTGAGGCCTGGCAGCAGAGCAGATGAGTATACTACTTCCTCGATTGGGAAATCATCGTGATCAAGAGCAAGTTGTTCTGTGAGCAGAACTGCAATGAAACCTGGTTTCCTATAGGTTTCTAGCATACCTGCTGCGCTGCGTGACCTCACCTCCTCACCACGTGCTTTGCTCCAGCATCTGCAGTTCCCACTGTCTTCAGCGCTCCATTGCCTCAAAGCAATCTCCTCTGCTCTCCCCCTCAGTCATATTTCCTCCTCCCGTCCTGCTCCCTTAACTGCCAGCTGGGCTGGTGGCAGCATGCATCGCTCTTCAACGTGACAAACCAAATCCCTGCTGTGGCCCTTCTCGCATTGGTAACTCACAAATTTCGCCTTTGTTCTTGAGAAGACAGATGATAAAACATAAGGGTAACCTTAAGACACTATTTAGTTGGGGGGAAAAAAAAAAAAGGAGGTGTTCAAAGTCTGAATTCAGGCTGAAATTTTGCAGCTTGAAACCACATTTTATATCTATTGGACTGTATTGGATCTCAGTGGCTTCTAAAAATCTCTAAGTCCTTAAGATGCAGAGAGGCCCCAGACTAACTCCCAATTACCTCTCACCAATTTAGGAGGAAAGTGAAAAGTTATCCTTTCTATCAATTGTATATTTATTGATGGGCATTTAAGTTTTACCACTTCTTTGGTAACTTGTTTCCTTTGCTACATAATGCGTTAGGAAAATTCTTTTAAGCCTGTGTTGGATAATAGGAGTGGTGCACTCTTGTGATTTTGTGACAATAAAGATTTGCAAAATACTCATTTGCAAGGTGACAGAGTACTAAGATGGATCTGGACAGTTTTCCTGCACAACATACTTTTAAGTGTCAGTAAATCTATTATGAAAGGTATGGCACTGTCAGTATTTGCTGTTGTTTCAGTGCTCTACAGTTGCATTTCTCTTTCTTTCTGCTCCTGCTTTATGCTCTGTGACAGTTGAGTTACTTGGTGAGTGTCGATGAGCTCTGCTTTTTTTTGGTGGCTTTCAAATAGCCTGAGTGATGAAAAGAGCTGGAAGGAAATGGGACATTGGCCCTAGTTTTGCTTCTTTGCTGATTTTCTGCAGATTTTTTTCAATGTATTTTCAATATGAAACAAATTATAGTGTGGTGATCTGAATAGGTTTGAAAAGTAATGGGACATTTACCACAAAGTACTTGTTTGTGAGGAATAAAGATTGAACTGGGTTTATGGCTGCAGAGGAATGAAGCTTTGATCAATAATCTTGAAGTATGCAAAATCGCTGCAGACGTCTTTAGTGGATGTGCATGATGAGGAAGATGAGGCAGTGGTATGGAACAGTATGCTCATCTGGACAGGCCAAGCCAATCCGAAAAAAAACTCTAAAGTAGTTTCAGCTTTACAGGGTGATTTCTGATTGACTGTGTCAGAACGGGTTTGCAGTGCCCCAGCAAGCAGAGACTCGTATTTTTTTTGAAGTGTGATAGTGAAAATGCAACTTGAGAGAGTCTTTGACAAAATGAGCTCATAAACTCTGAGAACACGTAAGCAGGGCAGTAACCACCAGGGGCAGATCGATGACTTGCAGCCAGTGTGTCACTGGTGGAACTGATAGTAGAGTACTGAGTCAGCCCTCATCTCCTTCGAAAAGGAAGTTGTAAAAGGCAACAGCAAACGAGGCAGACAGCAGAAGGATACAGGGCCTGAGTAATTAGCGCATGTGTCTTACACAGTCAACGTAAAAAACTCACCAGGATCATTTTATCATAAAGGAGTTTGAGGGAGAGCTTGATTAGAGCGTACAAATTCCTCCGCAGAGAGGAGATAGGGAGTGCTAAAGGCTTTTTTTAATGTGTTGGAAAATGAGTAACAGTCAGAAACAGAAACCAGATAAAGTTGAATTAGAAATGAGGCACTCTATTCAACGTGAGAAAGGATGAATAAGCGAGGGAGATGGTGCAGTCTCTATCCCTTAATTTCTTTCAGTCAACACTGAATGCTTTTCAAAAAGGTGCACTTTCATAGAACATTAGTAAAAATAAGGCATTATATGGTCTCAGGCTTAGTGTCCTGTGAAACTTAATAAAATGACCAGATCACTTTGGCTGAAGCCAGGAATGTAACGGTTAATCCACAAGAAGCCTGTATGCGAGTAAAGTTAAGTGCCTTTTTTACACACTAACCTATTTCAGTGCTGAAGTAGTTTTCAATGGTTAAGCTTATGGTGAGATTTATTCACAAACTTGCTTCAGTTTAACGATTTCTGTTTGTCTTTTAAACCTCTTATCATCTCACACCACTTTTATTTGTAGAGCAGCATTGCTAATTAGTATTCATGTGATACTGAAAACACTGGTAGGCAAACAGGGCTGAAGAGCCAGGAGAGGAAGGGTAAAATACAATTTTGTTTGCAGTTCACAAAAATTACTTCCTTTTCTTAAATTGAATGAATGGCAGAGGCCTGTGGGTGCAGAACAAAATGTTCCAATGCCATTTTTCTAAAAGGTTGTGGCTCTAGGAGTATCTCAGGATTGGAGAAGGAGAAACAGGAAGGAGATGGGCTTTTCAAAAGGTATTTTAGGATTAGATGATTACAGAATTAATACTGATGATTGTTGAACAACTGCAAAAACTTTTTTAAAATGTCACTATCTGAAGTTCATTTTCTTCTGAAAGAGGTTTTCAGGAAAGATTATAGGACTTTGAGGTGTAAATTGATAAAATTTCCTGTACTATTTTTAGGTGTAAGGAAGCCTCTTCAGTAGCAGTGCAGAGGTCAGAGTGATTTTTAAAATATAATTTAACTTTTTGTATTGGTAGGATTTTTTTTTTTGCTTAGCTGTATGGCCTTTTCCTTTCTTTAAAAGTAGCTGCAGAAAAAGGTCAATTGAGGGAGTAAAGCTGATGCCTGCTAGGAGGGGGACATAGCTTGGCATACAAAATACCTGGTCATTAGAACCTTCCCCAGAAGGACCCGAGTGGTGTAATTAAAAGCAGTGATATATTTTTATATGCAGCTTAAGTTCTGGTAGGTGCTAAGTACCCTCAATTTTAACCGTCCTTAGATCTGAAAATGATCAGTCGCGGGAGCAGTTCATAGTCTCACATGTTCTGGGCCCTGTACCTTGTCAGTCTTTTGATATCTACTCTGCGTCTTGACCTCTACCCCTTGCACAAAAAGGACTAAAAGACTGTTCTATTTAATAGAAAGGGCATAGCAAGAAATACTAGATGGGTCTGAAAGAACGCAGCTGTCAGTAATACATGGAATTTGATTCGAGATCAGGTACAGTGCTTTAGTATTTGATTTTCTCTATTTCTTTCTTGTTCCAGATGCTGTACTGAGTTAAGTGCCAAGTGAGGCAGCACGTCATTGTTCTTATTTTTGCCATCCTGACCATTTAAAGCTAAGTTTGGGTCAGGCGTGAGAATAATCTTCTGTTTCCTTCCCTGTCATTAGTGGGGCTTTGAGTGCTGGATGGCTTTTCAGGAGAGTTATGCGTTTCCTTTTGTTTTCCTCCCTGGTGGAATGGAATAAGCTACAGGCTGGTGCATTTTATTTCGCTGAAGTATTCCCCTTGGAAAATAAAAGGAAAGCTGCGCCAGAAATCGAGCCCCAAGTATCCAATCTGGGGAAGAGCCTCTTCCATAAGGCTCTTAATGGGTCCGATGGGTCGTGCAGCAGTTCCCGTTTGCCAGAGCTGCCTTTCTGAAGGTAGCCTGACCTTCTGCAGACCTGGGAACGGAGAGGACATTCAGTAAATGGGTATCACGTGAGAGGAAAATGTAAAACTTCATGATTGTCACTGTTCAGTTCAGTTGAGGAGAAAACATGTTCTGGGATGAAAGCCGGTGTTGCTAGCTGTCATTTAGTGTCGCTCGTTTTAATTTCCTTTGTTGAAACATGTGCCCACTAAAAAATGAGCAAATGTTCCTCATTAAGGGGACTTCTTAAACTCAGGATTTAGAAACTAAAACAGTGATTTCCTGTCTCTCTGTCAAAAGAAATAATTTTAATTATTTACAATTCTGTTACCATTTCCTACCTTTGTTTTAAAAATGGTCGAAAGCATTCTTAGTTGAAATAAGCACAAATGCAGATACTTTTTTAGAACAGCTACACAACAGCCAGCATCTAATTTATAAAAAACAGGTAGTGAAGATGAGTTGCATGACGCTTTTGGGAGTATACTTTATGTTAGCTACTTAACATTTAAAGATTAAATTCCTTTGGCAGGAAAAGGCAGTACAATAACTCTTCATGTTTTGTAGAGATCTTGATGTTGTTAATAGGGACTTTGACAATATAGCAACAGCAAAATATGTAGCAAAAAATTTTATATTGGGGATTGGAAATTAATTTTCCTATGGTGGTATCACATAAATTAAATTCTTGAGGGGCAAATTTTGCACTCCCCTGAGATCAGTTTGATGTGTGTTTATTCATCCAGGGATTGAAATCGATCCCATGAGATCTTTTGTCTATCAGCATTCCCTTAATTCATGTGTGCAACAGTATTTCAGTTTTGAACAATTTGAAGTACAACCTAGCTCTGAGCTATGTAGATCAAGTTGTGCATATGCGTATATACGTTGTGCATCTCCTTTGTGCATGGACACTTTCAGGACCTCTTCATAACCTTGGATGAGAAACTCTGACTTTAGAATAATTTCCCTTCCAAAAGTCTGAAAAATTTAGTTAAGCAATATTTTTATCTAGTATTTCTCTTTTATCTTCTCTTTGAGCACACAGTCACGTAGCAGGTTCTGTGCTGTAGAGAGAGAGATAAAAATCCTCTCAAAACCTCCCCCATGATGGGCCACTTGTCATACTGTTCTTACATGGCTTTTTCCTTATGGTAGGAGTGGAGAGATATAGCTGCCTTGGTGGGAGGGGAAGGAAGCAGAAGAGGGGGTTTGTTCTATCCATCTTACACAGGACTCCAACACACCTGGAAGCATCTCTCTAGACTGATAATTAACATAGCCTAAATGGCTAGCAGAGACTAGATGCATAACTTCTAGATGGCTAAGTTGAGACACATCCCTAGGAACATTTCCTTATGCTCCTTCTGTCTGGGGACAATCCAAGGTCTAACAGAGGGACCAAACCACTTTGACTCAGCAGCTTTCCAGTAACTACTGGGTTTGTGTCCAGGTGTCCCAATGCACGGGTATGTGTTAAGTGTGATAGAGATTGGATCAGATTAATGTATTCTGTTTTCAATAAGTATAAATTACATGCCAGTCTGACCCATCATTTCTTTGGCAGATTCAGGTAGAAGAAGACAAAGTTGATTTTATCTTATTTAGAAAGAATATACCAACCACTGCGTTCTGTGGTATCCCTGACTTACTCCACCTGGCTTTTGACAGGCTTTCTGACACTGGATTACCTCTGCCAGTGCCACACCATCAGAAGCTGTTAGGCTGTTCTTAGCTCTTCATCCACCACGGTGACACCATTTTATTAGCTTTGCACTCTGTATACCTATGTGCATTGGATCTTGACTAATCAGCTAATTGGATCTTGTTAATCAACTTCTACGCTGCTTTTATTGGAGACTTGTGGCTGAGATGTTAAGACTGTGTTCAGCATGGTTGGCATTTCTGCATAGATGTAGCATGATACATTTTGAGCTCAGGCTTTTCACTGTTTGAGAAATGTCACGTGTGTCAGTGAGCTGAACCTACCTATTTGGTTGGAAATCAGGGAAAAAAAAAGAGGGCAAGACATGCAACTTCTTGCAGCTGTTTGTAGAGCCACTGCCAGGAGGTGAGGAAGGTGTAGCGTTCTCGGTGTGCTCAGGGAGCAATCCTGGCAGAAGCTAAGAAGCGTGCAGCTACTTACACAGCAGCTACTGCCAACGCTGAAACATGTTGCAGCTTTTTTTCCAGCCCATCCTCAATTGCTTATCGTGGCTGTCTCACTGGAAGTAACTATTTTCTCAGATCTTCCCACAGATAGGCTTGCTTAAGATGTTTCCTGACCTTGTTCCATCTAAAACAAGCTTGGTTACATTTTGCAGCCTAAAAAACACGGCTTTGTTTAACCCTACCTGCTGCGCTTCTGGGAGCTGAGACATCTGGCAGGAGGGCTGGGCAAGGGAGCTGAGCAATAATCTTTTCACTAAATGATAGAAAAGTTGGTTGGAAACGGAGGTTTTGGAGGTTTTGAATCAAAACCATTCCCAGCATTATATCTGTGTCCAGCTTAGTCTTGAAAACCTCCAACAATAGATGCTGCACCATCTCTCAGGGCAGCCTGTGCCACTGCTGCCCAGAATTTTGTTTAATCGTTTTTGTCCAGTCTGAGCCATCCAAGCTGTAGTTTGTAACGTTTGCCACCTGTAGCATAGTCTGCTACTACTGAGGGGAGAGTTTGATTCCAACCAGTCAGTTCCCAGCCTGCAATGATGTATGGAGGAGTTAATCTGCCTCAGACACCAAGCTTGGCACTTCTTGTTGAATGTGATGAAGTTTCTGTTGCCCCAGTCCTCAGTTTATCATTCTGAACTGAATCGCTTGGGGAGAGATTAAGCTAAACAGTAATTTACTCTTGTCCACAAATGCTGAGGGGTCTGTCTTGCCACTCAAGTAGTTGATGAAGATCCAAGTCCAACCAACCAATTTTCAACTGGCCTAAGAGTCTGTTCTTCTAGCCCTTACTTCTTCAGCTCCCAAATGAGTATGGGAGAATGACAGTGTCAAAAACCTTAATAAATCAAGGTATATTGCATCGGCCTCTCTCTCCTCTTCCACGTAGCAGGTCGTTTTGTTACAGACAGCAGTCAGCTTGATCAGGTGTGGTCTGCCTGTGTTGACTGGTTTTGTTTGCCTTCTTGTCCTTCCTGTATCTGGAAGTGGACTCCAAGGAACATGTTACCTGCCCTGTCCAGGGGCTGAGGTAGGGCTGAGCAGCCTCTTGTTCTCTTGGTCCTCCTTCTTGCCTTTTTTCAAATAAGCACGATACCAGCATTTTTCCAGCTAATGGGGACCTACCTTGATAGTGTGCAGTTTTTCATATATAATGGCCACACAGTCATATCAGCCAAATCTTTTGGCACCCTTGGATGGATCCCATCCAGCCCAGGTATTTGAATAAATACATCTAGTTATGCTGATGAGTCCCTCACCCATTACTTCCCCGCTGCCAACTGCCCATCTGTCCTGGGTTGTGCGACGCAGGACTAACTTTTCTTCTAATGCTGGGGAAAACCACACTTTTAAAAGGCTCTAGTGTCTGAATTCATGAAAATATTTACTTTGTAGCCAGTCAGACTATGTGGGATTCAAGGTCTCAGTATTTTAGAGCCTTGCCAGGTGTAGGGGCGAAGAGGAGCAAGGCCTGGGCATTTTACTCAGGCAAGCCACAGGACTATTTCATACCATGAACGTCACATTCAATATAAATTAGAAGAGTTTTGCTGCATAGTTCTCTCTCCCTTGATGGTGGCAGTCCAGAGAACTTCTTGCCCCGGTGCTGGACCCCTGAGGCCTTCCCTTCCTCCTGAAGCCATTGTGCTCACAGTGTCCGACATTTGCTGTCCACTGCTGGGAGTGCACAGCTTCCTACTGATATAGTTGGCTGAGTATAATTCCTGTATATCTTATATTAGTATCCGGATTAATAATGGTTCTTTAGTATTATTGTTAATTATTTTGTCTTACCCTATTAAATCTATTTATATTTCAACTGTCCTGTTTCCTTGCTTTCCCCAATTCCCCTTTCCCGGTGAGGAGGGGTCATTGAGTGACAGAATAATTGTCTAAATGACAATAAATTGTTATGGGTTTTCTCAAACCATAACACTGTCCCAAACTGCAGAGGTACATGCAGAGGTCTGGAAATGAACTTTTCCATATTGCCTGTGAGCGGGTTGTCTACCGTATTCATGTCTGGACCTACATTTTCCCTGAACTTCCTTTTGCTGCTGGCATTGCTTGCAGAAGCCCTTCTTGTTTCCCTTTGCATAGCTGGCTAATTCACTGTACCTGGCCTTTGACCTTCCTGATCTTAACCCCTAGTGACTGAGCAAAGTTTATACTCCTCCTCTGTTGCTTTTTTAACCAGCAGAACTGCTTCTTGGAGAGGATGTGTATTTGCAGCTTGGGTGTTCATTAAAGCACAGGGAAGCTGGAAGTGCACAGACGGTGTTCCTGTCCTTCTCCCTCCAGGGCAGAGGAGTGCCTGCTAAAGATACCATCTTCATATTTACATCATTTCAGTCACCGGCTTTTGTACACATGTAGCAGGTCATGAGAAACTAGAACTTTTCATATCCCTGATGGCTATTTACAGTATGACTAATTTATCTCACCAGGCACTCTATTATAAATATGTATTATATTAGGATACTGTGTGTAAATGGTCATGTTGTTCAGAAGAATTGCCCTGGTTCAACATAATACTTTTACAGTTATACTACAGTGTTACTGATTTTGAATTCAGTGCAGTTAAAGTGTCATAAAATTGAAATATGGGAAGTGAACCTGTCTACAGTTTGCCTATTTTTTACTGCAGAGACCAAATAATGGCAGCTGGTTACATTCTGTATATTAAAGTTAAGAAAAAGCCATGCATACATAAAACTTTTCCCACAGTTATTCCACGTAGGTACTGATTTATGCCTTAGGATTGTTTGTGTCCAAAGCACTCCAGAGTAAGTGGGCATGATATAGCTCTGATGGTGTCGTGTGGGAGGGAATCTCCTTCAGGTTGATCGTCCTGCTCTCAAACTCTTCCCCATTGCTGGAAATGGTGTGTTGGGTAAGATGGGCATTTGGTCTTCCCTTGGTATTGCCACTTTATTATAACTTTTGTATCTTGATACTTTTAACTTTCTCTTATACATACTTAGTTCAAGTGAATGTGTCTTCTAGTACATTTTGTTAGTAACTAGAATTTGTCAGTAGGATGAATAAATAAATAATGTTGTGAAAGCCTTTTCAAGTCAAACTTTTGGCACATCTGTTTGTTTTGTAACGCGTTAATGGCAGCGCAACTGTCCGCTATTTCATTAATTGTATTTCTTACTCAAGCTGAAATGGCTTATTCCTGGGTTAGTTTCTAGTACCAGAGAGTAACAAAAGAGCAGTTGACTTTGACCTTAATTCAGTTTACTCAGTGAGACATCAGTGTGCAAGGTCTGCTGCACAATTGTATTTCAGAATTATGTTTCTTTTAAGATGACATTTCAAAGGTCACAAGAGACACTTCTCAAAAGATTTTCAATAACAGCTTGCTTGCAAGATGAAATTCCAAATCACTAAATGAATAATGAATAGAGCTGGAATTGGATATGTAACCATAACTTTTAGAAGTGGGTAAGATAGACATGTCCTTGTCCAATTTGAACACGAAAAAACAGTACACAACTTGAAATCAGAAGAGACACAACTGAACTGCACATCTACTTGAGACTTTTTTTTTTTTTTCCTGGCTAATTCTGTCTGTCCCACCATACTTGCTGTTTCTTTTTTTGTTTGTTGGTAACTTCTCTCTCAGTATTTCAGTTACTTCCTGCACTTATCTGCTTCTTCGTGGAGTTAGGGAGTACTTTGTTATTCATGAGGAACTAAATCAATCATCACTTTCTCATGTCATCTTGCATTGCATCAGCTTCCTTTTTCAGAAGAAATGGATGGGTGTAGCTCTCTATGGAGTCTAGCAGTGCTGTTTGCTGGCTTGTTTTTGGGTGGTGGTTGCTCAATAGTAGCTTATACATTTAAACATTGCAGTTAATTTATGTTTATCTATGCCAGTGCAAGGCTTGGAGTTTAAGCACCATCGAGGTAAGTGGGCATTTTTACTGCAGTTGTGTTGTACCATTACCCCTACAGTCATAATTGTAAAGATTTGCATTTTCAGTGGAGCTGGGTAAGGATTAAGAGCATAAGCAGGAGAGAGGTGGGTTGTAGAGATATAACAGAGAAAATAATTTCTCCTGCCAACATGCTATAATTGCTAATGATGCCTTCGAAGAAGTAAAAGAACTTGGGATTTTTGTTTGCAAGATTGCCAATTAATTTGTTTACTAGGGTGTTGAAGGAATATTTTAGGGCATATGAGAGCCGCAACATAGTGAAAAATACCTTATCATTTCAGTTTACTTTTCATTTTGGAGCTGCATTCAAGTTTGAGTAGAATTGAAATTCTATTGAAACAGAAAAACTGAGATTTTCTGCAGTGCACTGTATGGTCTGCTCTGATTTAGTTCCCCGACGGCGTAAGACTCTGCTACCTAGGTTAATACATTAATATTCATTGGGTAGATCAGTATTGCACTGTTGGAGCCAATAAATTTTGGTTTAGTTTAAAATCAGAGATGATATTTTATACATTATGTTAGCATACAATTTTTATTAGCATATCAGACTGTGAAAGAGTGATGCATTGCAGTAAAAGCCAAGTATTTCAAGTTAATTGCTATTCCATTAAGTAGAAGTGGTGGTTTCAGCTTTAAAGAGTGTAGAGAAATGTTTGGCTAATGAAAAGAGTGCTCAGAGTGATAATAACCATTTGATGTAGTGAAGATGCTGGTGGAAAATACTCACCTCAGTGGTCGGAACTGAAGGCCCTCAGAAGCGGGTGGTGAGGTGAGACTAGTCCATCCTGCAGAAGCACTTATGGGATGTGCCCGAGAGGCAGTGGTACCCACCGAGGCCCCATTGCACTACTAAAAATAAAGAAAGAAATCAGCTGCCAAGATAAACACCAGATTTGTCTGACCTGACCTGCTCTTTTTGTCCGGAACGAGGAGCGTGAGAGAGCAGAAACCACACTAAAGCACTGGGATAGAGGGTAGCTGGTAGAGGCAGGTGTGATCCAGCAAACTCTCCTGCAGCTCTGCCGGTGCTGCCAGCTTCCACAGCTCTTCTCACAGGGGCATGGCAAGGGCAGGGAATCATGGCAGGCTGTTGTCTTACCCGCTTTCCTTCTCTCCTGCTTGGCCTGCCGCAGTGCTTTGGGCAGGTGTGGAGCCATCACTTTTTGGGATGTGCCACCAGGTGCAAGCATAGCCGTTCAAGCTCCTTCTTGACTTCCACATCCACAGTTTACAGCTTCTTACTTGCTCTGCCATGGATGAGCTGCAGCTGAAATCAGAGTGAGGGAGGGAATTTGTCTCCCACTGCCTGCTCCAGAGATCTCCATTTGGAAACGTTGAAGGAAAGCTCCTGAAACTCATTTTGACTCATAAAGCAACAGCAGCTTCTTCCCTGTACCCCTCTTCAATGATGCTCTCAACAGCTAGCACTGATTTATGGTTGGACTAGATGACCTTAACGGTCCCTTCCAACCTACACGACTCTATGATTTCCTTGCCCCAGGTGGAGCACTGCAGCACTACAGGCATACTTTTGTCAGATTAGAAATAATTCTTCCACTGAACTTTGCACTGAAGATTGGATTTGTTTACTTCTGTCTTCCTCTCTTTCTGCCTTGCCCCTGCTTTGCGCCAGGGTAGAGAGCTGCTTGTTTTCGAAACGTGCTCTGTTGTTTGAGGCAGCAGAAATATTTGTGGCTTACTTTAAGATGATGTCTAAAGGCCAGACTTGAACTGGCGTTCTGCTGCTGCACAAGGCTCAGGGCAGAGTGGCTCCACCCCAAGGAAAGCTCAGAGAGTCTGGGAGAAAGACTGTATTATTTTTCTGTCCTTTTAGGAATGGAGAATAATACAGGGAGCATTTGGAAGAGTTAGAAATTAAACTCAATGTCTGATGTTTCAGTACTGTCCTTTAACTGCAAACCCATCCTTTGTCTTTTCTAGATATCAGGGTGATCAAAAGAGTTGCAGTGAGTGTATGAGATGGAGTACACAGATCGCACTTGTAAAAATAAAATCTGAATCTTAATGAATATATAAGGTAGAGAAATCTACATCTATATATTCTAGTAAATCGTAGAATCAGAATGGTTAGAGTTGGAAGGAACCTTAAAAATCATCTAGTTCCAATCCCTCTGCCACGGGCAGGGACACCTCCCACTAGAGCAGGTTGCTCAAAGCCCCATCCAGCCTGGTCTTGAACACCTCCAGGGATGGGGCACCCACAGCTTCTCTGGGCAACCTGTTCCAGTGTCTCACCACCCTCACAGGAAAGAATTTCATTCTGGTATCTAATCTAAATCTACCCCCTTTCAGTTTAAAACTGCTACCCCTCATCCTGTCACTGCACTCCCTGGTAGAGAGTCCCTCCCTGTCTCTCCTCTGTAGCCCCTTTAGGTACTGGAAGGCCACTATAAGGTCTCCCCAGAGCCTTCTTATCTCCAGGCTGAACAACCCCAACTCTCAGCCTGTCTTCACAGGAGAGGTGGTCCAGCCCTTTGATCATCTTCGTGGCCCTCCTCTGGACTAAGTCCAAGAGTATATGAGCATATATATGAGCAGTATATGAGTAAATGTATATGAGCATATTCAGAAAAAAGGTGGACCTCGATGAACTCTTTCAGCTATATTAGGATATAGCCTCTGGAAGTCATCCATTTTTAAATCTGATTCTATAGTACCAATGTTTGGTCAGGGCTGCAATGTTTTACTTTTGTTATAGGCAAAGATTCAGGTTTCAGTTCTGAAAAGGGTGATTTTTCACAATATGGCCTTAAACTGGATTTGAATTAAAAAGTGTTTGATACTGCTCCTAGCCTGGGATTTTGGTAGCTTTAGCTTAAAGAGGTTTTCAATTGTGGTTTTTTTATCAGGTTAGATATTTATTTATTTCAGTGATCAGCAGCATCTGTGTTCATCCAGTGGATAGTGTGGGGAATAAAGTCCTGTAGTTCTGTAGGTCATTTTAATCTTTACTGCTTAGGTGCATGCAAATTCTGTCATACGAGAATACTGCCGTAGATCTGGACATGGGTGCAAAAATCAAGTGGTCTTTCAGTGCAAGAGTTCTGGACTGTCAGGGATAAATCAGGGAGTGGCTGGCTCTGGCTACTGTTAGATAGTGCATGAATAAAATTATCATAATTGATAAACGTAAGTTCTTGATACTTCAGTGGGAAGTAGAGTATATTGCAGTTGGTGGTCCTGAGCTTACCAAGAGGAGCGTGAGAACCATCTGCTGTTATCACCATGGCCACTGGGATTTCTGATCTCATGATGCTTATATATAATTCTGGACAGCCCTTTGGCTGAAATAAATCACTCCCACCCTACTGAAATCAATGGAGCAATTTTAAGTTTTATAAATCAAAATTTGGCACTCTCTTATATAAAAATTTTTATTGAGTTGGAATATCACGGGGGTCTCACTCAGTTGTAAGCTGCATTCATTTTTTTTACCTCCTAGCAGATGTTTCTTTTGTATTGATTATGCTACTTTATTCCGCTTTTTGATAAATTTAAAGCTAATATGTATTTTGTAGCGCTTTTTAAGTAAACCATGCCAGTATTTGTCACCTGTTGTTCAGAAGACAATAAAAATAGTCATTTAGATGCAGAATAAGTGGTGCCGGGAATGTATTGCCCTGGTCTAGGGTATGCAAAAAGTAGTGTGCCTGCTAGGCTAACACTTCTGTACAGCAGCAGGAGAGGTCAAGGCACAGTTCTGAAATCCCAGTTGGAACTGGTGAAAAAAGACACTTGTACTTTGAAGGACATTGCAACCTAGAGTTGAATCTGTTTTAGGACAAATCATAAGAGCTGCAAAGGCTTTCTTGAGAGCTGGCATCAAACCATTTTGGCACCTAATCAGTCATCTCTTCCATTGTTATAAAACCACTGGAGCAATTTTAGTGAGTGTTTTCAGATTAACATTTGTACAAAACTGTCCTTCTATATTAAAAGTGCCTGCAATGCATTTCTTGGGGAGGTGTGATTTGCAGCTAATGATCACAAAGCACCACCTCATGTTGATTTTTTGTTAGTACTTTTGCGCACTTCCACTGGGTTGTTAGATGGAAGCTCACATTTCACGGCTCCTTTTAGCCAAGGGTTATGTCATCGTAAATTGTCTGCGGCAGAACTTGGCGTTCTCCTGAATTTCACTGTCTAATGGCACCAATTGTGTGCCTCGTGGACCTCATCAGATATACATGACTGCTTTCAAATCTGGCCGCCTCACTCCGTTGGGGACTGAGTTTTGGACCCTAATGAGTGAGAAGCTGGGAGGAAATGTGGTTCTTCTAGACGATAAATTAGTTTCAGAAAAGAAGCATTTCTCCATTGAAAATGTTTACCATTTTGGGACTCTGAACCAGACTTTGCACAGCAGTGGTGTAAGTAAATTGACTGGCATCAGATAAAATGAGGCGCTGAAATCAAGCTGCTGAACGATGGGGTATAGGCATCTCTGAAAATACAGTGAAGTGAGGTGCTGTTCTGTGGTGCACCTTAGGCAGGGAAGGATATGCTCAGGGTGAGGTGCTTTTGAATAATTCACTCTTCAGTAGAAATAAGTTATTACAAAACCTTGATCCAAAATAATTTTATTATTTATGTGATGTGTCACTTCAATAAAAATGTAACATAAATGTATTGAGGTTGTTTTTTCTCATGCTCTCAGGAGCTAAATCTCCACCATTCTTCTTAACATTTATAAGCAAAGCTTCCAAATGTAATAATAAATCAGCTGAAGTTATCCCTAGTGTGTTTGTGTGATGCTCCGTGCTTCTTAATTTTTTTTCGTTTGTTTTTAGCACCATCTTCTTCTGTTTTCTATTTATCTTTGCACTGTATTCAGATGAAACAATTCTCTTAATAGTTAGAGGAGGATGCTGTGACTGGTACTTACGACTCTGACACGGATAGCCCTCCTGCTACCCTTTTGCTTTTCCATCCCTTTTCCTTTAATCTGTTGGATGCTTGCCTCACATCATAATCACAAGCACTTTTAGGTCAGCAACTGCTGCGTTTTATTTTTAAACTGTACTTGTTAGCAGTTGGACATAACACCAAACCTGATTTTGGGTTCCAAATGCTGCCATAATGGGAATGTTTAATGATAATAAAATGCTTTGCTTCTGTCTCATTTGGAGTTCCACCTAATCTGACTAAGCAATCAGCAGTTAGTAGGCAGATCTAAATGAAATATTATTACTCTATAAAACTGTTTAAATTTGAATAGCCTTTTATTTAAGATGCATTTTTCCAACATTTGGTCTGCTAGGCAAAGTATATGCTGTAAAAGAAGCATTTATTGCTGGCTTGTAAAAATAAAATATAATATTGGTAAGTTAGCTGGAAGCTTGCAGATATTCTAAAAAGATGACAAGGTAAGATAAGCAGTGGAGCTAAGCCGAAATTGCTCTGGAGGTCTTTCTGAATAGCTGACAGTTTTATGTTCTCCTAACACAATAATGGGCACTCCCAGGAGGTGGGAGTCTCTTGGGATAATTATTCTTCTGAGGTTTAGATTGGTTTTGCTATGCGTTTTCCACAGATGGGTAAGACTGCCTTATAATTATTCTCCTCCTCTTTCAGTAGATTTTTCTAATGTAGAAATTAATAGAATTAATTTTGTATACAAGCACTGTACTTACGTTACCTAGCATATTAATGAATTTCAAGCAATATTGAATCCTATCAGATGGCAATAGTAAGTGGTCTGGTTAGCTTTTATCTTACAAATTGGATTTAAATCTCACTTTTGAGATGTGTTTCTTTTTAATATTCAGGTCTATTTTTCTGCTGTCATAAGCAGGCATATTTACTCTGTCATCCTGGTTTACCTTTAACTATCCTTGAAAATAACAAGCACAAGAAGTAAAAGTTTTAAAATACATGTATATTTTATAATTGTTGAATATTTTTGTAGTTCCTGGTGCACGAAGCTGATACAGTTGCTCACTATCTCTCTATGAGCATCAAATAATGTTCGTTAAATGAAGGAAAAACTTGGCAAAAACTCAGCTTCATTTGGGGTGGCTTGTAGGGCAGCACACTGTCTCAGTCATTAGTTACAAACATTTGGTGTTGCCAGTAAACCCACAGACAACCAGCAGCCTCAGCCTCTAGATTCTCAAGAAAATCTGTATTTTGGAAGGTTTAGCTACGAGGATGATCTGACAAGCTCTGACACGCTTTCCTGTATGATATAGCAAACATATAGGAAAAGCAGGAAAATTTATAAAAAAATGTTTCACATGGATTGGTGTCTTTATAAGATGAAATGTCTATCCTAGCTCTGGTGGTGTCATCTATTTACCCAGCTTTCCTGTCTCCCAAGATAAGAGCAGAACCGCAGAATGGTGGTTGCTACCAAGCTTGCAGTTCTTGCTCAGCACCAACCCTTCCCCTTAGCTTAAAAAAAATGCATCATATCTCTTTGGGGATTTGCCAGATCTTTCCAAAGGAAAGACTGGAATTTGTTTTCTTCTCTTCTCCCCTCTCTGTGCTCCAGAGTAACATTAGTCAGCTATGAGTCTGTGAGCATGTAGACACATGTTCATTCTTTGGGAGTAAAAAAATACTTGTTTTGTTAGATGAAGACTGGTACATTATCAGAGGAACAAGGCTCTTGTTGGTTTCATTACTGGGAAGCAATTGATGGAAAGCATCTTTTTTGTGTCCATAGCTATTGATCTGGCAGCTACTGTGTCCATAGCTATTGAACTGGTACCTCCACACGTGCCCAGTGAGCTTAGACACAGAGACGAAGCGGCTCCTGTAACCCTCCAGTGCCTTGAGTCGGGTTTCGTCGTCAAGGCTGTGGTTATGTCTCGGCATTTAAAGAATTCTGACTCATTTGCTGTTTAAAGGGGAGACTGTGCTGGGTCATAAAGATCAGCTGCTGATTTTGGCCCACAGAAAATAAGTGAGGGTATCTGAAATATAAACTTTATCATTCAGAGTATAAATCACAGTAGAACGTGTACTTGCTTACTGATACTGTATTGAATATTAGTTATTATTTAACTGCTGGAAGCTTATAGCAGATATATTTGCTAAACTTTTGATGCATACTGCTTCTCTTCCTTGTGCCATGAGATATACTAAATGTTATTATGCCAAAACCATTGCCTTATTCATAATTAATTGACCTTACATAGTGTTTTAGTGGGATGAGTTAGTGGGTTTGTTCCAAATTGTGGCACCTGTGTGTATCTTTAAAAATAACTCCAAGGAAGAGGGTGGTTTTTTTCATACTGTACTGATTTTATGGTCAAAGATCTGATGGGTGAGCTTTTAATTCAGTCTTCTGAGCATATCCACAAGATAAGTGGGATGTAGCGGGGTAAGAAAAAAATTTTCTTTGTGATTTCTACAAGGGTGAAAAACAATTCCAGAAAAGTTACTGAGTGAAACTGTACTTTCTCTTTGCTTTGTAATTTATTTATGTAAAAACAACCAGCTTATCTCTGGTTGTACAGAAGCAAAACCCATTTTTGCATGGGAATTACTGCTTTAACTGCATTTGATTTACTTATCACATACTAAGAAGCTTCATGTGTTCTAAGACACTTAAATTCAGCATTCTTGTGTTATATGCATCTTGAAAATCTGGGAAGTAGCAAATCAGGATATTGGCCAGGCTGCAGTCACGTTTTCCTTTATACATTACGGGTGGCTAAATTCTATCCTCCTACTCAATACCACTGGAGGCGCTTGTATATCTGTTCTATGAGCACTGTTTTGGATTTGTTTTAATTTGACAATGAAAATGTTAGAGAGACATGGGGTTTGCCTCATATGACATGCCATTAACCAGTATTTCTCTAGGGAGAACGCAGTCAACGTTGCAGGTTGCAAAGCAAAATTGTCACCTGCACCCAGAAATGGGATATTTTGCACAGCCCTGTTGGTTAGTTTGACAAAACTTGTGGAAGACCTAAGTGTATTTTAAATTTTATAGTGTTTCATACCAGGTATTTTGCAAATATACAATACTGTAAGTACTCATTATCAACTGTAAAAGTGCCAGGCTGTAGTAAAAAGCTCTTGGAAGAATTACGAACTTCCACAAGGCAATTAAAATTCCTACTGAGTAAGAAAACAATGCATAAACCATATTCCTCTGAGGTGAAATAGTCCATGATAGTTTTCTAGTGATTTTAAAGACTGGTAGTAAATCTTTTATTGCTAAGATTGCAGGGAGGAAAGTGATAGACCTTTCTAAGACATAAGAATCTTGTCAGCATAAACTTATTATTATGGAACCAAATTTTAAGAAGATAAACATTTCTCTGTTATTTAAATCCAAATTAATAACTGCAGGGACAGCAGCACTGAGCAGTTAAATGGTGGGTGGCGATATAGTAGAAAAAACTTGTGAAATGTTTGTCCATTTGTAGAGCATATTTGAAGAGGTGGGTGCCTCAGTAATAGCTGACATTGATTAATCAAAACTATTTTTAAAAAGAGATAAAGTGAAGGTCCAGAAACTAACTCTGCATAAAATAATAATTCAGTTGGCCTTGAATGTAATTGACACGCTTAGATCTACTGAAGACTGTAATTAAAAGTCCACCAAAAGACCATTATTAAAAGAAAAATGTCATGGTTTTGTAATAGGGGAAGTACACAGGTAGAGTATTGCCTCTTATCCCAGGAGCCCTGATTATTTGGAGTTTTATCAGAGAGCTGTGGGAATGATTAACATGCTTTGCAGGTGGGTGGTGTATTTCCTGTTTTTCATGCTTTAATGTATAGAAGCAAATATTGCAGCAAATACTACAGGACCTGTAAAGGAAACCAAAGAAAGATCTAATTATTTGCTAACTGTTGATTCTTGTGTGGGTCATTGGGCACGCTCTGGATGGCAGAGGGAGTAGTTCTCTGACTTCTGGGGTTTGAAATTGTGTTTAGACTGCAGAGTTCAGTAAGGTGTCTGGTATATGCATAGCCCCTGTGCCGAGTACAAAGCACTTTGTGATTTTTTGTAAGTTACCAATGTAAATTCTCTGAATCACATGGCTTTGCTGAGCAAGATGAATTACTGGGTTTCTACTTTATTCCGAGTATGGGCTTTCAGCCTTTAAAAATACTTACACTTCTGTATCCAGAGAAAGGCGAATGCAGAGCTAGAGGGGGAAGATCGAGATGATCTCTGAAAAGCTGTTGGGCAGCCTCCACGGTCAGCTGCAGGACCAGGACCACCTCATACCCTTGAATAGTCAAAAGCAAACACTTGCGCCCTTGCTTAGAGAGATGATAAAATGACACATGTCAAAAATAGCAGAGCTACCAAAAGCAATGATTTGGATTTTGCTAAAGGTTAATAAGTTTTCGGGGAA
The DNA here is from genome assembly GCA_033628505.1 of Tringa tobata. Lineage (NCBI taxonomy): Eukaryota > Metazoa > Chordata > Aves > Charadriiformes > Scolopacidae > Tringa > Tringa tobata. Next base: position 381,841 of record JAHREE010000593.1, on the reverse strand, counting down.
TGTGCTGGCTCCTTTGACAAGGCAGATAAACGGGCATCATGTCAACATACGAGTGCATTTCTGGAACAGGGAATGTGCTGACACTACTTCAACATAAATGCTCTAATTGAAATACTTCACGGTGACCCTTTTAATGCCATTTTTTGGCATTATTGTGGTTATTTCAGTCACATGCTTTTTCATACAATGCCTGGACTGTTTTGCTGAGTCCAGGGATAACTGGCTGGAGGGTTGGGGTTGGTTCTTTTAGGATGCAATAAGTAAATGACTGGAAATGCATTGCCCCATTCTGCACGGTGATAAAATTACTTCAGCGGGGCTATTCTCATATATGCCAACTGATTATCTGGGCTTAATTTTTAGCCAGGAACTAACTGGTCATTAGTTAGAAGCTAAAGTATATCAGTGTAAGATAGGATGTCTGCTAATGTGTTGTGATTTAACTTATGTCATCTGTTTATTCCTTCCAAAGAAGTGTCAATCTCTCAGTCAGGCAGAGCTGGGATTGTGCCATTTTAATTTCTTGATACCTCTGGTTTATAGATTAAAATCATGAAAATGTGAAAATAACAGTTTTACATTTTAATTACACTGGCATTAGTGTTAAAGTAGAGAATGGTAACAAGCATTGGGGCGTAATTTTTAGTGACCAGATTAAATTTAATGGCAGCCATTAACTCAAACAGGTTTTTGGCAATCAAGCATGAAGGTGATATTTTGTGATTATTTTTTGTTTCATTGTCTACCTTTCTAGTTTTCAGACACAAGTCTTCAGTGACTTGCATGAGGAAATTCTTCATTGTTGCTCTGTGCACGAAATGTTCAAAGCACCTAAATCACAGCAACTCTTAAATGCCATCCATGATCATATAGATTCAGTGTGATGTAGCATTAAAAGGGACCTACCTGCCTAAGATTAGGCAGCATGAATACCCTTCTGCACTCTTAAATCTTGCAGATATCCCAGGAAATATTTAAAGCATTGGGAATATTTGCATCAGCTCACTTGGACCCCTGTCAGGTTCTTGGATTTGCTCTCTGGAAGAGCCTGTTTAATTCTTGGGCTTCACGTGGTAGCCGTAAGCAAGACTAGTCTCCCAAAGAGACTTCTAAAACCAGGGTTGTACAAAAACTCTTCCATTTTACCCTCCTCTATTGCTGTTCAGAACCCTGCTTATTTCTTCTCTCTAGTTCGAAATTTTAAATTATGCTTTCAACACTTTTAATTCTCTTTAAATCTGTGCAGAAAAGAAAGGCAGATTCTTTAATTAAATGGGATATTGCTCCAATTGGATGGTCCTAGCTGGCTAATACCCCTCACCAACTGCAGAACATGGCTTCTCAAGCTTTTGTTCTACAAGTTTAGCTGGGGATTCAAATAATTCAAATCTCCTGTGATCTGCTGGAGTAGGTCCCTAATAATTCACTTATTTCACAGTCATATTTTATAAGTTACTTGATGACACTTCTAAATTATTAAATTTACCTATTTGCTTGATCTTTCATCTGCATTTTAGTAGAACAGCCATGTGCATTAAACAAAATTATCCATGGACTGTCTACCTGTCTATTAGTGGAAAGACACTGTTTTGAAATCTGAAGCGAAAGCAGGAGGGAGCACGACTTGGAAAGTCTCTGACTTGCAGAACGGACTAAATGAGGTACCTTTATGGCAGTGGCTTCTAATAGCAAGTTTATGGTAGGCAAAAGCAAAAGATACAAAATAGCTGTCAATTTATATTGTGGTTATTAAAAGCTTACTGTTTCAGTCTAATTGCTATGCAAGAGAGAACTCCACCTCTTTTGTGAGCACTTTTTGACATTTTAAATTACATGCGATTGCTGAATTTTTAAAAAAAAATAGAATAGCACAGTGGGAAGCACCCATCATCTGAATTAATATACCAATTATAAACTATGTTGCAAATAAACAATTTGATCATTTCTGTTTCTGTGCCTTACACCATGAGTTGAAGTGTCACATTAAAACAAAAGCTGAAGTCTCATTCCGTATTTTAGCTGTCCATGTACCAGTGATGAGAAAGTTCAGCAATAAAGCTGGCAAGTACTGGCTCCTCCACAGGCAACTGTGCGTTCTGAATGAAACATTAAACAGAGCTTTTGACACACTGAAATGTTTCAACAGCTACATCGCTAATTATTAACTGCAAGAGAATTAATTTTGCTCTTCAAAGGAACAGTGACTTTTCAGGAGTTAAAGAGAGGTGATCATTTGACAGTATGATTATTTGCAACTTAAAAAATAAGAATGTTCTTTCTCAAAGTGTAGTCAGACATGCCTGCAAGGACAGTTACTGGACGTAATAGGACTAATCATAACCCAAAGGTATATGCCAAGTGACAGTCATATATATGAAAAAAGTGCCTATTTTAAATAGTTTGCAAAATGACTGCAATGTGAGATAGTTGCGTATGCATATATATTAATTGGTGAAAGGGCAAAATAAATGAAAATAGCCCTTTGCCATCCACAAGATTAGCCATTAGGGGTTCAGATGAGATGAAAATGAGCTTCAATAATTGCTAAGTTTTAGTCACAGAGTGGAAAATAAATAATGCAGTTATGTTTTACGTGTTGAAAAAGAACTGACCTTATCAAGGAGCTCTTTCACTTTAATCTCCAGCCACCAATATATGCTGAGGACTACCTGGTTGGAGAACAGCTTCAAAGAAAAGGACTTGGAGGTCCCGGTGCACCCCAAGTTGAAAATGAGCCCCCAGTGTGCCCTTCCCTTGAACAAGGCTGGTGGTGTCCTGGGCTGCATTAGGAGGAATGTTGCCAGCAGGTGAAAGGAGGTGATCCTTCCCCTCTGCTCTCCACTAGTGAGGCCACATCCGTTCTGGGCTCCCCAGTACATGAGAGACATGGATATGCTGGAGAAAGTCTAGTGAAGGGCCACTAAGGTGATGCAGGGATTGGAGCATCTTTCCTAGGAGGAAAGGCTGAGAGAGTTGGGACTATTCAGCCTGGAGAAGAGAAGGCTCAGGAGGGTCTCATCAAAGTCCATAAAAGCCTGAAAGATGGGTGCCAAGAGGATAGAGCCAGGCTCTTTTCAGTGGTGGCCAGTGACATGACCAGAGAAAATGAGCACAACAATGAAACACAGGAGGTTCTGTCTGCACATCAGGAAACACTTTTTCACTGTGAGGGTGACCGAGTAACTGGCACAATTTTCCCAGGGAGGTTGGGAAGCCTCCATGCTTGCAGATATTCAGAAGCCATTTGGCCATGGTCCTGGGCAGCCTGCTCTAGGTGACCCTGCTTGAGCAGGGTGTTGGACCAGATGACGTCCAGAAGTGCCTTCCAACCTCAACCGTTCTGTGATGTCCATCCCCATTATAGTCAATTGTACTATATAATTCTGGCTGTATGAAGAATAATATAGGAAAAATCTATGTGCCTGAATAGTACAAACACTTCATGTTTGATGTAGCCGTTTACTCAACGTTATTGTTATATATATAATAACATGTATAAAAATAAGAAAAGTGTATTTAATAATGTAAACTAACTTAATGTTTTGGAAACAAAGCTATAAATATGAACGTGTGTATGTTAAAACTGTGAAAAATCTCTTTAAAGGGAATATACAAAAGGCATTAAAATACTAATAATTATTAGTCCTGATCCTGAAAATAACAACAGAAGATGAAAAAATTAGTAACTAGACTTCTTGCATACAAGGGTCTCTCCTTGCACACACAGGTCATAGTTTTAAAATTAGTTATTTCTGGAAAGGAAGTCTGAACTTCAGACAATGGCGGCAGAAAATTGAGGCTCAGGCAATTCTTCCAAAGTGAACTGCAGAATATTTTTTATAATCCTACAGTAAGGACAAAGGCAAAAGAAAATCTTTTCTTTCATACTGACTATAAAGAAATTAGCAAATAATGATGATCACCTATTGGAGCTGTCCTGCTACTAGTCTGTGTAACTCTCTACTAGCATAGGAATCATTAATACATTTTAGAATATCTAGAACAGGGTGTGGTGTATAGCTACAGTATGGATATTTGTTACTGTTCCCCTTATAATTAGAAATGCTACTTTTAAGTCAGAAATATTTCATTCATGTGACGTAATTTGTGATATTCCCTGTAAAACAGTTTCCTGTTCCCAGTACATTACCGGTCTGGGTATTCAGAAGAAACAAAGTTTTCACTTAGTTGGTATCTTATTAGACCTGCTTTAGCTACGTCAGTCCCAGTGCTGGTAGCACAAATCCACAAGCACTGGCATTACATCATCATCTTCACAAAGTACAAGGAAGTAGTAAAAAGCAATTCAGTCATTCCAGTGGCTTTCATAACTACAACCAGAAAGGTATCACCTTTGGTACAGAGCCAGGCACGGTGAAGAACAAGGTTTAAAGTCCATGGATAACTTTACTTACCATATAATTACCGTAAACCCATTTCTCAGAAATTGCTTAAGAATGGCTCTGAGTAATGTACTAACCGTTTACCACCCATCATCTACAGAAATGCTGTCTTCATGTTTCTTTAAAAATAAATATTATGTGGTTTTGCTTTTTATCTGGCTGCTTAAAGCTTTGCCAGCTTTTCAGTAGTCCCTTCACTGTAGTCTTTTTACACTTAACTCAACTCTACAGTGCTCCATCAACTTTATGAAAAATATTTTATTCCTAAGATGCTTTTCATCCTTGCTACTCTGAAGAGTAAAGCAAATTAAGTGAAGAACTAAACTGCTTTTCCTTACTCTCACTTTCCAATTCCACAGTATCATTTTTGGTTTGACAATTTTCTCCAGTATCTTTTCGTGTCAATTATGCATGCAGTGAGAAACCTGGTAGCTGTAATATTTCCCAAGAGTCAGCATTCACCATTCCTTTTGCCTTTCTGTATAGCATACAACTAACTTCTGATTACTTTTTCAGCTCTAATAAATATTAACATTCTCAACTGGTATTTTTCAAAGCTTTTACTTAACAATATTGCTGTAATATTGTTCATGGAAGTCTCTCATGCTTTTTTCCAGTTCTGGTCTTTCCAGTGAGTACTCCTTAGCTTTTCTGGTTTTGCTGAGGCCATTTCTGATACAGTATTGCTAAGACTTGAAGTAACAAAAAAGACTTGAACTTCTGGACGTTCTGTAATTCTTTTACAGTGAGTCTCTCTAGACTCAGAAAGATATATCGTAGCTGGCCCTGGAACATTTTGTTGAGTTTTTCAGAACTAATACTCATTTTGTGCTCTGTGTTTCTCCTGTGACAACCGCTTTCAACCTTGTCTTTAGCTGGCCCAGTTTCTGAATTTAGACGAGAAGTCACTGTTGAAAGTGTGAACAGCAATAGGAGAGATCCTGTCTTGTCACCTCAGAGTACCTCAGTGAACCCTCTTTCCTGTGCTGCCAGTCACAGTTGTTATAGGCATTATGATCAAAGTTCCTATTAGGAATATCACTTGACGAGAGATCTAGGCAGGGTCTTTGTCATTTGTGCCAAGTTTAAGTGATTGACTTATTGATTGATTGATTTTTGCTAAGTGTATCAAAACTGAGGTCTCTGGTCCTTGCTGAGGCCGTAACCCTGTGGAGAACTGAAGGCAGAAGCTGCAGGAGTTGAGGTGTTGTGTAGTAACTGAGATGACCACCCAAACTATTATTGGCAACTTCTGTGAACCTGCTGTGTTCAGTCTAGTGATGGAGAGTGAAGCATAATCTAATTAGTAGAGCTACCTTACAATAAAAGAGGACTGTCCTGGGTTGAGAGACACAGGACTAACTTTTCTTCTAATACTGGGGAAAATTGTACTTCTAGAAGACTCTAGTGTCTGAATTTGTGAAAATATTTACTTTATAGCCAGCCAGGCTCTGTGGGATTCAAGGTTGTCCTGGTTTGAGGTAAAACAGAACTAATTTTCTGTTCAGTAATTTTACTTTTCCAGCTAGGCCTCTTTCTAACGAACTAAACTCTGAAATTAACAGCATGTTGTTCAGAAACTGTTCACTTTCACAGTGATAAGACCTGATTATACCAAGGAATGGTATGCAGAGAGGCCCTTGCTTATACTTATTGCTATAACAACCAAGGTCAGGCAAATTTATTATTTGCCCCACTGGAGGGTCGGAAGCGGAAAAGCGTAAAGGGGTCACACCTGTAGGGGGGAAGTGAACAGGACAGGTGACCCAAAACTGACCAACAGGGTATTCCATCCCATCTGCATCATACTCAGTATAAAAGCTGAGGGTCAGCCTCTTCCTTTTTCTTCCTTCAATGGCCGAAGTCCAAGGAGGACCCTGTCTGTTCGTCTGCTTTTGATCCCGATCCGAGTGTTCCTGACTCCAGATCCGGAATCCGGCTCCTGGTCATCACTGAGTCCAGCCTGGGACTTTCCCTTGTGTCTGCTGGTGATGTGATCGTCCTGGGAGCTTGATACGGTTTTGTATNCTGTTGAAAGTGTGAACAGCAATAGGAGAGATCCTGTCTTGTCACCTCAGAGTACCTCAGTGAACCCTCTTTCCCGTGCTGCCAGTCACAGTTGTTATAGGCATTATGATCAAAGTTCCTATTAGGAATATCACTTGACGAGAGATCTAGGCAGAGTCTTTGTCATTTGTGCCAAGTCTAAGTGATTGATTTATTGATTGATTGATTTTTGCTAAGTGTATCAAAACTGAGGTCTCTGGTCCTTGCTGAGGCCGTAACCCTGTGGAGAACTGAAGGCAGAAGCTGCAGGAGTTGAGGTGTTGTGTAGTAACTGAGATGACCACCCAAACTATTATTGGCAACTTCTGTGAACCTGCTGTGTTCAGTCTAGTGATGGAGAGTGAAGTATAATCTAATTAGCAGAGCTACCTTACAATAAAAGAGGACTGTCCTGGGTTGAGAGACACAGGACTAACTTTTCTTCTAATACTGGGGAAAATTGTACTTCTAGAAGACTGTAGTGTCTGAATTTGTGAAAATATTTACTTTATAGCCAGCCAGGCTCTGTGGGATTCAAGGTCTTGGTGTTTTCGAGCCTTGCCAGGTGCAGGGACAAGGAGGAGCAAGGCCTGTGCATTTGACCCAGGCTGGCCAACAGGATTATTTCATACCATGAACATCACATTCAATATAAATTAGAAAAGTTTGCTGCGTAGCTCTCTCTCCCTTGATGGCGGCAGTCTAGACAGCTCCTTGCCCCGGTGCCGGAGCCCTGAGGCCTTCCCTTCCTCCTGAAGCCTTTGCACTCGCAGTCTCCGCCATTTGCTGTCCACTGCTGGGAGTGCACAGCTTCCTACTGATATAACTGGCTGAGTATAATTCCTGTATCTTATATCAGTATCGGGATTAATACTGGTTCTTTAGTATTATTGTTAATTGTTTAGTCTTAGTCTATTAAATCTATTTATATTTCAACCCTTGTGCTTCCTTCTGTTTCCCGATTCCCCTTCCCGGGTGGGGAGGGGTCATCAGGTAATAGAATAATTGTCTAAACGACAATAGATTGTTATGAGTTTTTCTCAAACCATAACAAGGACTAATATGAAAAAAAGAAACAGAACTGAAATCTCAAAAAAGGTCAAATAGTAGTAATCCAGTCTGCTCAAGCAGAGTTTGCCTCATTTGTCCCTTTTCTTAAGAAGGGCTGAAGTTTAGTCTAATCTAGTCGTCCAGGATCAGAATGCTAAGACTGTATCGTACAGGGAAGAGAATCAATGTATTTCTGATGACTCAGACATGGTAGTTGCTGTCCTGAGGGTAATTTCCAGACTGACAGCCAAGCAGAATGGCATCTTCGGCTGTACGTGGCCCTTGTACAGGCAAGGGCCCAGTGGCCTCCTACCATAAAGGGAGCAAGAGGTCTGTATCCGGGCTCCCTTAACCATCTCCCTGATCCTTAAGCATGACCTCTGTCTCCAGGTTGTATTTAAACTAATTGTTCTTTATTCCCTACAAATGGATGCCATCAAATGTCATGCATGATAGCTTGACAATAAACAGTGTTAATACTACCACCCACACGGAGTTCCGTTCCCTGGGATTTAGGGAGGTGTTGTCAGCTGAAGGGATCACGGAGGATGTTGCAGTGCCTCCTACGGGCGAATGTGGAGCTGGTGACCCATGATTTTCCTCCGAGTGTGCTGCCCTTAAGAATTATTTTAGCTATTGAAGAATGGTTCTGTCCGTTCTTCCTTGGGCTGACAGATTCATAACCGTGACAAATCCAACAAAATTATTGGGAGTTTTGTTTTATGACTGTCTCCTGGATGATTGTTCTTCACCTAGGCTGCGGTGTTTCCACACCATCAGTCTGTCTTAGGCTAATGAAATACTTTATGGCCACTTGTAGATCAGTTTTCACTGTTCAATTTACTGTGCGCTTTATAATTAATTTGGAAGATGAAAGCAACAACAGATACTCGTTTGTTTTTCATTGTTTCTCCCACTATTATTTCCTTTTTTGAAGTCACAAGTATAGATAATTAGATATTTGCATTATCTCAAAGTTTCTCCTGTTGGAAAAGTACATTAAGTGATGAAACAAAATCAGAAATCCTCTTGCCGTACTGCACAAGTATGACAGAGGAATTTAATGCACAATATTATGGTGTTATGGTAAACTATATATGGAGCAGCAGATGTATAAGAAAAAAAAAGAGTAATATATTACCATTATAATGTGAGAGGAGAAAAAATTAGTCAGCTCTTGCATGAATAAATTTCACTGGTCTCATGAATAACTTCATATAATTTAAAATAATCCTTCTGTATAATGAACTTGCGAGCTAATTACTCTTGGATTGCCACGGCACGGTATAACTCTGTCAGTCTGGGAGCATTTTAAAATTTGCTAAACTTGTGAAGTAGATGCAGTTAAAACTGGAATTGAATGGGTTTCCTGATCAGTATATCTGCAAATTGTCACAGGGTATTATTCCAGGCAGTAACTGTGATCATTGCTACATTTATCCTTTTTTAAAACAATAGAGTTAAAACTGGCAGATGGTAGTTAATGATTAACATGCCTAGTAAACAAACTTTTGCAGGGATATATTTAAAGCGGTTGTGTGTATATAAATAGACAGGGAGTGTGAGCTATGCAACTATAATTGAATTACATTAGCATAACTTAAGTAGAAGTTTAGTAAATACCAAACACCTTAATTAACTTGCACAGTATTAGGAGGTTAATGACATACCCCCGTAAATAACTCTTCAAAGTGTTTGGCAACGGGGCAGTTCAGAGCCAAACTAGTACCCAGTACCCCACCCTTTGTGGCTGGTGTACGGTAACTTAGTTAACTCCTACTGCTCAAGCCTGGCCTCATGCTGGGATTTCTGGAGGTTGAAGTAACAGCCTTTCTTGCTGGAAACCTCCCTGTGGAGTTGGACCATACCCTGGCCGTGCCCTCCAGTTCCACCAGTCTGCCCCCCAGCATGAAGAGCCCTTTGCTCACTGGGCTGTCAGTGCAGGGTGCTTAGCTCAGGCTCTATAAATTTATACTTTTAAACAGAGAAACTCTGCCCCCTGTGCCAGAAATTTGCTCAGCAGGATTGTATAACTGGCACAACAGAAGATACCAACTCTTTTTGTGCCCCTTCAGTCGATAAAGGCAATAATTATCTGTTTCCATTTGCAGGTTTTGCAGTCTTTCCTTTTTTTAACTTCTTAAAATTATTTTTGCTGATGCAGTTTCTGGAAAGTATGCAAATTTCATATTCTAGTCAGTTCAAGAAGTGCAACTGAATCTCATTGAAACTGTCGGGTCTGTGCATTGGAGTCCAGCCTGAGCTGTGCATCGTTGTAGCGAAGGCGCGTGTTATTCATTGATGCTCCTTCTAAAATGTTAACAGTGGGGTTAGAAGCCTGATTGAAAATCAGTAGTGATTTTCTGTTTATCGTGCCAAGTAAAGTAAATAAATAATGTAGTTACCAGTCTACTTAATTACTTTAAAAATACTGGTGAGTCAGGAAACTATATGCAAATTGGTAAAAATTAATTCCTGTTATATTTGAATAATTTGGAAAAAGCACGTTGGATCCACAAGTGGTTGAAATTTATATTCTTCTCTCGCAGAGGAAACCGTACTGTAAATGAGGTAGCATCTCTCTTGGGAAAGAAATGTGAATTTTGCTGACAAGCTGAGGTCTCTCAGCAGAAAAATGCACTCTGACAGTTTGACCCAGTGGCCAATTGACTGATTTCTTTCTCTCTTTTTACTTCTATTTTAGATGCTGAAGAATACCAGCCTCCAATATGGAAATCATACTGTGAGTATATGAGAAATTTGAATAATCTTAGTACCTTACCAAGGTGTCATTGTTAGGGCTGTTCCCTTTCTTTGTTTAGAAAAAAGACATAAATACGCTAGGTGCTTGTAGAAATTACTGTATGGGACAGCAGTGAAACCTGAACTTTTCTGATTCTAAGTGGCAGACTGTCTGGGTTGCCTTACAATGTCTGAATCGTGGGTTTCCTGGTTCCTCTGCTGAGATTTTCAGGAAGAATTCTGGAGGTAGAGGTTAAGGCTTCATGTGTTTACTAAAGGTCAGGCTTTAGTATACTTGTCTTTTTATATGGGTCACCAAATCACTTTAAGATAATAATATTTTTGATCCTTAGCAATAGAAGCTGATTTTTGAAGTGGTGGTTTAGAAGTTGGAGACACCATTATCAGTTCTTTGAACCTTCCTGTCTGCCTTTAGAAAAATCATTTACATTGAGTGCAGTGCAGAAGTGCATATTTTATGCTCTTTTGCTTTGTTCCAAATGTATTTTCTAATAAAGTAGTACAGATCTAAGAGAAAATATTGTCTTTTAAAACCCTTATTAAAGATGGCCTTTAAGTTTGATCTTTTTATTTTAAACTCTTACTGGAACTTTAATGAAACTGTAGCTTTGGGTGCGGGGGGGGTATTTTTGCTGTTTTCAGATAAAGAAGTATCCTAAGTGAAAGTCATCTTTTTTATTGTGGCAACTTCAAATTCAGTACAGTGGCATTACCAAAATGGAACTACAAAAAGACAAGGATCACAGTACTTACATGCATGTACATGCATAATTTTAAAGACTGGAATAAACTTGTTGACTTCACTTATATGCACATAAAACTGCCTTGCTGACTTCAAAGACATCACCCATATGTTACCTGGGAATGACATTCTGCCTCAGAATGGTCTGGGATATTTTTCAACCAAAATTTAAGTATGCCATTTAATTACAAAAATTGCTTCTCACAACACTGTTTTCTAGAGACTTTTAGTTGTCGTTGTTATTGCAGTATTTTGAATGTATAAAAAACCTCCTTAAAAGTCATCAAGAGTGTATTGATTTGAGTTGGACCATTCCAGTGTACTTTGCTGGACACTTGAGCTGGTGTTTTTGGAAGAGGAACCTGGCTCACTCAAAAATCAATGGAAAATCTCCCATTGACTCTGATGAGAGCAGGATTTGAAATGACAGATGTTTCCTTTTTTGCAGGAAATTTTCATTAAAAAGTCAGGGAATAAGCACATGCCTTTACTTACCTTCTCTTAGTTGTCCCACTGGTGCAGCTGACAGATCACTGTACACAGTGAAAAAGTTTGGTTACTTTTGCCTGATAGCTCACACATAGTCCCAGGAAACTTTTTTAAAAACCAAAAAAAAAAACCCCAAACCCCAGAACAAACTAATAGAATATGAATATATGATTTCCTATTCAGATATCTGTAGGATGCCAATATTGTGGTAATGACAAAGTCATGGCCTCAGCATCTGAACCTCATGCATGAATGACCTTGGAAAAAGCGATACAGCTCCAAAATGCAGAATGTAGTTTAAGGTTACAGAGATTTATTGCTGAGACTGCTTGGCCACAGACATACGTTTCTCATTGCAATGTTAGGTAATGTGTGCTTCTTTACTCAGCTAGAAAAATCCCAATCTGGTAAATTAATTATAGATGTTATGTCCAATGATACCATTAGTCTATGATGCAGTCTACTGTCCTGTATCTTCACAGTTTTAACTTAGTGTATGTATTTTCACTCTTAGCAGTTTCTGTTTACTGCCTATTTAACGATTATTTTCAGTGCATTTTAGCTTGTAACTTTTAAAGTTTGCAAACATACTATTAAGATTCTTTGCATCCAGTTTTGATGTATTTTTAAGTTCTGGATAAATTTAGGTGCACGGTATTGCCTTTTATCGATATCATGATCAAGGCTTCAATCCTTCTAGCTTCTTAGCACAGGCAGACTTTCCTCTTTTTAATTATTCAAATAAGCAGTATTGCACATATCCATGGGCAAATGCCGATCAAATTGGAACAGTTTTCAGAATCCAAGCCTTACTCTTTGGCATAATGTACAGGCTTGTTTCAGCTGTATTTGGAAAAGATGGACACTTCTGATGCAGAAGATCCTCACTTGCTTATAAAGACTTGTTAGGAGGTACATAGGTTTCACAGACTACAAGGTTTTTCAGACTTTTTCTGGTAGCCCTGGGACACAGTGAATAAAAGAAATGGCAAGAATAATTTTGTATTACCAGGAAGGGACTTGGGGGAAAAAATATGGAAAGTTACTAGCAGCAAGCAGTCTCTAGGTAGTGGGTTTGGTTGACATTTATACCTGAGTAACAGATCAACAAACAAATATCCAATAGCAGATTTCTTTTTGTAGTCTGCTGTTTGTCAGGAATATTATATGAAATGGCTCTTTGCCTTTTTGCCATCACTGAGGCAGGAGAGAAAGGCAGATAAGAATCACAGACGTGGGCTGGCAGGGACTTCTGGGGTGAGCTGGTCTGACTTCCCACTTGCAGCACGACTCTTGTCGGCTCTAGAGCAGGACAACCATGGCTTTCTCTGGTCGAGTCCAGAAACCCTTCAGGGATGGAGCCTCTGCCACCCTCGCGGGTAACCTGCTCCAGTGCTGCACTGCCCTGTGAGAGCAGAACCAATAACCTTACCTGCTTCATGTGACAAGTAGGTAATTTGTTTGACTGCTGAAAGAGCGTAGTCATTTTTGACTTCCAGCTACAGCACGTACATGCTTGAGTTTTGAAGAGATGTAAAACCACTCTTTTTCTCCTTTCACCACCATTGAGATTGGCATGTGCTAAGCAAGTCTAATGTCAATGCCACTTTAATGTTTATTTGCATTATTTAAGGTCAGTACATCGGTGCGAAACATGTGGCAAGATGCAGAGCATCAGCTGATGCCATGCTTCAGCTCCTCACAAAGTTTCCCTGCCTTCTGCCCTTCAGCAAATAATAAGCACAGTGTCTGGGACTCAGTTTTGTTAGAAATTAAGGCTTTATTTCAGCCGGGCACTTAGGTTCCTAATTAAGCATGTGAGTAATCCTGCAGAAATAGGACAGCTCGTATTGTTCAAGCTCGGCACATGGATAAATGCCTGACTGAGACGTGGCCGAGGAGGTAAAACTAAGGAACGCTGTGAAACGTTCTCAGAGAGAAGGCAGTGTGTTTCCTTGCTGCTTTATAAAAGCAATGATAGGAGTTTTTCCTCTCCGCTGGAGCATCACTGAACAGTAGTCATAGGTGAGTTAAAGGAGAAAGCTTCAGTTCCTGACACACTGCAGAATGAAAAAAAGTATGAAGAAATTGGTGGTAGTCCTTCCCTGGCAGAAGAGGAGTAAGTGTTGATTTTTGCATGTCACCCCTTTGTTACTTACGCAGATCAGATTTTGGAATTAGAGAGTTCTTTCTAAAACGAACTGTAGAATTTTCTTTATTCATCCCATGAGACAGACTTGTCCTCTAGAAGGAACAAAAGAGAGATATATATTCTAACCGGTTAGCTGACATCTCAAAGAAATGTTCCCCTAGAAATTCAGTAATAAATTAAAGTTTTGTTAACTTTCTAAGTTCGCAGGTGATTATGATGCTGTGACCACTGGCAAACTATCTGAATTATGAAACTGATAAAGATGTTCAAGTGCCAATTAAAAGCTACTGCATTTTTCTATTGCAGTACTGCATTTTGGTTTAATATTTAGTGTGCATTATTATTGCACATTTAATTTGCATCCGATTCTGGACAAAAAGCTACTTCCAGTCTGATGCTGTTCTCTAAGCAATTAAGCATACGTTTCGGTTTTGCATGCAGTTGATTTTTTATAAGGTTAATTTTCTCAGGGCTAAAATAATAATCATTATGTTGAAGTGTCATCTTTTTTATGATCACAGTGGGTTTGTTTCTAACTTGCCTGTCCGTTCTAAATGCTGGCGTAGACTGGGTCAGATGTTGGTCACTGCTTACCACTGTATTAAATAAATGTGGTTTCCTATCATTTCAGTTAACCATCTCCTTATACGTTGGATTCTGTTTTAAGATTTTCAGAGGTGGAGGGGGGAAAATGAGACAGCAAGGCAAGGCTTGTTTGTCATTCCAGCAAGTAAGTGAGGGGCATGTGCTTTCTCTGCTCCTGACCATCCCCTGGACTCTGCTGAGGTCTCAGCAATGTCAGCCAGAGTGTGAGTGCCCAGCACTTTGAAAAAAAGTATATAATGAAATCCGGCAGAGCTGCGGGATGTTCAGCACTTCTGAAAATGAGGTCACTTAATGAGGTGTCTACGCTCATTGGAACTTAGCTGTAGGGCACGTTTTTCTCAAGTCACCTTAGCCATAATATTGCACTTGTATTCATAGCCCATTAGAAGGGCTTCATATAGCAATCATTGGAAGCAGAAGCAGCAGAGAACCTTTCTAGGGAAGAGCACAGCTTTTGGTAGGGTCGCACTTGCTTTGCTCTTTAATACCTTAGTCTGTGAGATACTGCCTTTTCATAGTTTTTTACTTACTTGGCCTTTTACTGTTTTACCTCCTCCACCCTTACCTTGCTCTGTGTCTTTTCTGGCCATCCCTGGCTGCTGGCTGCCTATCTGTCCCTTCCGTTGTTTTTCTCCTGTTGAAATTCTTGTCTTCCCTTACCATGATGCCAGTGGTGGTTCTCAGTCCTTTCTTTCTGTTCCCAATCTGTCTTCTCTCCCTCCATGTAATGGTTCTGCATCTCTCTCCAGCAGTTCCACTGGCCTGTCTTTCTGTCAGTTGAATGTCTTTCAGTTTGAAGCTAATATGGCCAAATCTGAATTCTTTATCTTTCCCAGGAAACCGTTTCCCATTCATGATGTTTTCTGTGATTACCACCATTCACGAGCTCAATCGTGCTTGTTATCTGGGGCCATTTTCTCATCCTGCACGTTTAAGGCAGCATGTAATTCATTATTATTATTATTTATTTGTATAGTAATAATTTTACTACGTTTTCCTCTGATGTGTTTCTAAATCAGATACCTTTCACAGTTCAGATTATTGAGCAGATTAATTACCCATGCCTCTCTGAGAATGACAGCAACCTTTTCCAGTCTATTCAAAACACAGTTGTTAAGATGATTTGTCTTCCTTGCATTCATCATGAGTCCCTGCACTGATTCATCCCACTGCATCCTATCAGCATCCAGTTTTTGTGTTTGCTTTCAAGTCTTTCGTATATCTGCCTTCTCCTGTTAGTCGTTCCTCCCTTTGTTTTGTGAAATGCTGACTCCTCTCTCTACCCTTGGCTTCTTCAGTGATATCAGTCCCAGCGATCCTTTTGGTCATTTCAGAGAGCCCTTTGCTTTTTTCTTTTCTTATAAATGCAACACATCACAAAGTAGGCTTCATATGCGTTCTTCAGACTAGCTTGTTTTGCACCACAGCTATCAAGGTTATCTTAGAAATAGCTTCACTAGCTTAACTTGCTGTCAATTAATATTTAACTAGTTTGATTATTGGAAAATAGGATTTTTCAATTAAAATTGAAATTAATAAATTTAGGAAATAGATCTTTTGCTTTAAGTACGAAGCAATCATATTCTTGCAATATTTCAAATCCTTGGAGTTCCTTTTATTTGCTGGTAATGTATGGGGAAGAAAAAAGCTACTGTTTTCCTCTTGAATATATTGAGTATTAAGCATCAGTAACTTGCTGAATCAGTAGTTAAGGTGATTTCAGACATTCAGAAATGGGCTCTAAAATCATGATATTGGTCTCCAGAGTAATCAGTGTTGAAAAATTGTCTCTGATTTTTGAAGCAGAATTTTCATGCTTTGCTCGGCAATCCTTTTAGATACACAAGTCATTTGATCAGAAAAGAGTAAAAGAAAGGTTTTGTATCTTGCTCAGTCACACAGCTCAAAAAGGTAAGAAAGACCACTAGTTACCATGAATCTTGTGCAAAAGCAGTGGAAGGTCTGGCCATGCTGAACAAAGCAGGTTAAATCCAAAACCTTAGTACAACTTCAGAGCTGAATCACATCCATATGCGTTAAAACTGATAGGGAACGTAAGAAATCATGAACTCTCTCTCCAAGGAATCAGGGATGAAGGTGGGGTTGGGAAAAGGAGAGGTTATGGTTTCTTCTATTTCAGCATTAGCAGAGAGCATCGCCTCAAAGCTGTCACATCCACTGAGTGACAAACTTGGGTGCAAGCCGAGGACTTCCCCACTTCTCAGGTTCCATCCCTCCTAGCTCCATTAAAAGAGAGGGTGCAGAAGGTGTGAGAAGGTGCTGAAGAGTAACACCTACCATTTCAATTCACTTTCTGCAACAGAGCTTCTCTCTTTATCAAACCTTCAGGCATTTATATTCCTCCTATAATCTGCCACCTTTTGGGTCATGATTCTTAGCCTCGCAAGCATGATGAAGATGCCTGTCCTGGAAACTTGGTCTTTTAAAAAAATTCATAGACACGACATGATCTTTCCAAATACAAGAAGGTCAGCATACAGGAGGCCTTTCTCGAGGGAGGCAATCCAGACCTCTGGGATTTTTACTGGAGTTACGGAGAGACAGTCTGTCTGCGCTGGAATTGATTACTGTCATTGCATGTCAGCTCCCTCTCACGACTCTGGAGTGGAAAGGAAGGAGAGGATCTCATTAAATACACGCAGTGAAGAGGCTGGGGGCCAGGGTTCAGTGACTACCCCGAGCCTCAGGTCTCTCTCCTCCAGCCCTCAGAAGATTCGCAAAATTGATCCAGGGCCATTTGAATAAGGCGTAATTGCTCTAAAAGCAATGTTTGCTTGCTCATCAGTAATTGCCAGCAAATCTTGAAATAAATTATAAGATTGTGGTGAACCCTTTCAAACATGCTGAACTTTTTCTTGGCCTATCCATAAAAAAAATTGTTGTTATTGGTAGGCATCCTGTTTTGAGTTGTTACAGCACAGTATATACAAAAATGATATTTTGTCCTGAGATACACCTAGTAAATCTTTCTAGTTTACCTTCCCTGGTGTAGAAATGCAGTAACAAGTACAAAAGGAGATAATACTTGTAAAAATTAAAACAGTGTTCTCTTTAGCTAGTTTGCAGGTCAACAACCAATTTTCATATAAATGACTTAGATACACTGGAATACCACCGTTTGCCCTCATTTTCTTTACCTCTGCAGTTTTCTCTGCAGCCTCTGGCTAAAAAGACTAATCTGAATAAAAGTTTGTGTATGTTGCTGTCTTCTAATTATCTGTACATTTTTGTATTTGACAGTGTATCAGTTGCAACAAGAGGCACCACGTCCCAAGAGAATCATCTGTCCTCGGGAGGTCAGTTCTTCTTTCTCTCTACCTTGTTATATCTGATGAATTGTCAGCAGCATATGATTACTGAAAATCTTTTGATACAGTCTGTGGGTAGTATTCACTTTAATTTTTCTAAGCCATTTTTTTAATAATAATTTTTCTTGAGGTTGATTAATTAAAGCAGGTTAATATTTGCTAATTAGGCATGAGGCCTCATTCTACTACTAAAAGTCTCTTCACTAGACAAATACTCATTAATCATTGCTTATTGTGCTTTTCTGTATACTACCTAAAGTTTTGTGTTTCCTTGTCAAAATGAAGGTGCATTTCTTTTTGTGACTGCAGGATGCTCCAGTTTGTTGAATGCATTCTGCTGAGGATTATGTTCAATTTAAAACACTGATCCGATAGCTAGAAACCTTGGTTCTGTCACAGAAAATTTAAAGATTATAGGATATTAAGAAATCTATAGGCCTGAAGGTTTGGCTGAGTCATCTTGTCTCCCTGTTTTCTTTTTCTGTATTTCTCTATTTCTACTTAGTTAAATAAGTCAGTTCCTCGACCTGCATGGCATAATAGTAATGGAAAACATATGTAGATGTCTATGCTCAATCGATAAAACTGTGATAGCTTTATCTTCTATAATGTCAGGGACAAATTTTGTGCAAATAGACATGTAATACTAGTAATAGAAATAGTAAACGCACGAGGTGATTACATGAGGTATAAAAGATGATGTGAAAAGAGATAGAAACTGCAGTTCATTGGCACGATACATAGCTCTATTCTCAGCCATCATCCTGAGCTCTGACCTGCTTCCCCCACTGGGTGCCCAGCAAAGTAGAGCCCTGGCACAGCCTCTGTCAAATATTAAGAGACACAGTCTCAGAACAGTTTTACGTGGGGCAGAAGGCTTTGTACCAAGGCACAGGCAGATTAAATAAGTTGCCCAGGGTCATTGAGAACATCCATTGCAAAGCCAGGAATTGAATCCAGTTTTCCTGGGTCCATCCAGGCCTTAACTAAAAAGCCATTGCAGGTTTTGTTTTTTGTTTGTCTTTTTTTTGTTCGTTTTGTTTTGTTGTGGGTTTGTTTTTATTTGTTTTGGTTTGGGTTTTTTTTGTTTGTTTGGTTTGGTTTGGTTTTTTTGTTTTGTTTTTTTTTTTTCCCAAGTGCCATCTACCGCTTGTTCCAGGGCAGGGAGAGCAGGGTCTTGGCCTCACGCTGGAAGTGTTCAAGCCCTGTCAGTTCGGGATGGTCCCAAGACATAGACACAGGATGCTGAGGAGGGCAAGCAAAACACTGGAGTGGGTGAGGCCTCGTGTCATCCCTTCTCCCTGTCAAAGCTCAGGCTTGGGGAGAAGAAGGACGCTGTAGCCCTGTGGGACTCCAGTGCACGTGTGCTGAAGGGTTTTAAGAAGACATTCCTTTCCGAAATTCTCATACAAAACAAATGACAAGTAGGTCTCTGTGGCTGGTATTCTCTGAAGGAGAAGACATTCAGGTTTTTACTAAATGATTATCATGTAACAGGTATTAAACTAGTAGTTGTATAGCTGAAAATAGTTAAGGTAACTAAGGTAAATTATTTATTTGCTTCCAGTGCAGCCTTAGAGGAGATTCTTTGTGTTGAGATAATAGTTTATCTAATATTTTATTTCTCTTTTTCATACTGGAACTACTTTCAGGAAAAACTTGTCTTGAGAAAATCTGATTAATAAGAGTTGAATGCTTAGGAGCCCTTATCTACACTTTGAACTCACTATTGTGGGTATACAAATGACTTAGTCTGAATAAGTTTAATCCAAAATTTGAAGTACTAACTCAAAGCATTTCTTAGCTTGCTTTCATGAATTAAAATTAATACAAATCAAATTTATACAATTGCTTCTCCACTTTAAGACCTATTCATATAGTTAGGGTTTGGTTCCGACTAATGAACCATTTTTAGTGGCTCACTTGGCAAACTGAAGAGAGTCCTATTTTGATTTCTTCTTTTTTTTTTTTTAATATATTTAAACAACTGATAGTAAGAGACTTTATTCAGATAGGAATATGAAGCAGTATGAATTCCTGCAAATGTGATCTTTGGTTGACTTCTTTTTACTTGGATTTTGAATCTTTGTGTATATCAACTATATGTGTTCATAACCTGGTTCCTAGAAACACAGATTCTCTGACCCAACTGGCAGAAAATAATCATACTACAACACTGATGATGTGCTTTATTTTTACATATAATTGCAGGGGGTGTCCCAGTGCCTAGATTGCTCCTTGTGGTTATATTATTGCCTTTGTATAAAGTAGAATTATATATTGGTCTTACAGAGCATCACAGGTTATTCTAGAGAGAAAATTCAGCACTGTGTTTGTATGCCATCTATTAGCTTTTC
This sequence comes from Tringa tobata, assembly GCA_033628505.1. Classification (NCBI taxonomy): domain Eukaryota; kingdom Metazoa; phylum Chordata; class Aves; order Charadriiformes; family Scolopacidae; genus Tringa; species Tringa tobata. The sequence continues at coordinate 361,904 of JAHREE010000593.1, read as the reverse complement.
CTTAACACACAGATTGTAAGGCAGGTGGTTTGGGTTTTTTTTCCTTCTTGATTCTAGTTTGACTCAATGTAATCTGATGATTGTATAGGCTTGCTTCACTAAAGGTGGTGTCTTATTAATTCTAAATTTCTGTCAGCTATACAGGAAAATCTCAAAATCTAATTTTGTGTTATGTATGTGAAAATATATTAATCTGCAATACGAGAGTTACTTAGTATTCAACATGATGCTCATCCAACATCTGGAGAGCAGGTGTCAGTGGGATGTGCGAATGACAGTGGAAAGATTTATCTCTCCATGTACGTATCATAGGAACTGGACTTTGTTGAGAGTGTTCCTTTGTATAATTTAGGATTCAAACTGCTTCAGACAAATGTAAAAAATGCAAATAATTTGAAATCCTTCATGCTTATGAGAAGATGTCTTTCATTCATAATTGCCAAATTCTGCACTGTTTGCAAGGAAATTCAAGCATCTGCTGCAAACAAAATCTGTAACACTGACAGATAAACTTGTGAAGGTTTGGGGTTGGGTTTTTTTTGCTCTGTCTACTTTTTATCATTTTTCCCATTGCTTTCTTCCACATTCTCCGCATTCATTTGCTCTTCCATTACCTCCCTGTTACTTCATAGTCACCAGGGTTTTAGCCTCAGATCTCTGCAGTGCTAGCACCTGATTTGTGTGTATTTCTTGATTAACTATACTGTGGAGACAGAAATCACCTTTCCTGATACAGAAACCACCAGACTAAAAGCTGGGCCTGTAAATAAAACATGAACATTTATATCTTTGTGTCTTTGAGCTCTGCTATCGCGATTCTCCTTTTCTTTTTTTGCCTGCATAAATATCTTGTCAGCAAAAGCAGGTCATTCCTGCAATGGGAATCATATTGAATGAACTGTTAGGGCTTCAGGTATCTAACGACTTTTAATTAATCACCACTGGCAGCGAGACTAGTGTGAATATCCTACCTTCTCAATAACATTGGATTTCTGCCAATATCCTCATTTGTAACCATATTCCTTCCAGCAATGTTTTAATGATTTATTTTTTAAATAGAAAAAGTTTCATTTAAAAGCGCCATTCAGGTGGAGGAGTAGCTTTTAAATATTGTGCGAGTGTGATGATAGCCACCAAAGAATCAGATTCATGTTGTGACATAGTAATATTATAAAGCACCTTTCAGGGTTTATTCTACAGAAATGCTGAAAAAAAAAATTTACATTCTTAGGAAATAATTTAGGCAGTCAACTTCCTGGTTTTATTCCAACATTTTAAAGAATGCCTAATTTTAATAAATACTTCTGTATTAGACTATTGGAAGTTAAAATATCTTTTAAAGAAATGGAGTTTTTAATAACGTGAAAGAATTAAGGAAGGATGGTGACATTATTTGGCAACATTTTTGGTTAAACAGTAGGCTTGTTATATATTTCTGTCAAAGAGGGAGTGAGTCTGACCCATGACTCTTAGATTACATGTGTAGAGTCATTCAGATATTCATACCTGTGAATGCTATTCCTATTCTGTTCCAAGAAAGCCTTAATTGCTGACAGCAATATTTGAGGCTGGTGAGTTTGTCTGCATTAAACCTTGCATATTCTTAACAGTGTCTTGACCAAGCCAGTCTCAGGAACAGTGAGAAACTTGGCTAAATTTCCCTAGTGTAGACAAAGCCTTAGAGCCTTAACTTATATTATTATGTAGAAAAATGTCAGTTAATTGCCTTAGTTGTCATTCTGAATTCCAAACAGATTGTGTAAGAAGCAGTAGAAATGATTGTCTCTGCCTTTAAAGCATCAAAATTATGGTTCCTTTACTAAAAGCAAATATTATTAGAAAAGGGGGACTTCTCTCTGAAAAAAAAAATCCCTTTTTCTTCGCTTAAGTGTTTGTAAGAGACTAAAATAATGATGGCATATTCAGACTGTACCGCTGAGAGTCTTTCAGTCTAACCATCCAGAGGGTTAGGAACTGTTTGGCCCTCTGGGGATCCCATTACCCAGGTTTATCAAAACAAGTGTAGGGTTAATGGCATTTCGTAGAGCATGACCGTTGAAATGGTCACTGGCAGGTTCATAATTATATTCACATCTTGTATACTACTGACAGAGAATACACAGGATCTTTACACATCTCCAAAACTGAACAACCGCAAATTATTTGGTTATCCTCAAAATTTCTTCTGAAGCGTGGGATTCAAGCTGAGAACAATACAATTAGTAGAGTATCATTTAAACAACAGCAATATTGAAAAGTGTTTTCAAAATGGTCGTTACTTTTCTCAGTCCTACTTTCAGGTACAGAAATGTTTTATATTTGTACATAAGAAAAAGCTTTTAATGGGTCACTTCCAGAAATTAGGTAAGCTTGAGCAAGGTTGTTAAAATTAAGCCTTAATAAGATGTTTGCAGAGTATATCTGACTGGATAATAAGTATTTAATCATTGCAGTAAGTCATCCATGAATTCCCTTATTCTGCTCACTTAGTGACCTTAAGCTGAATATTTTCTCTTCCTCTCTACCCTCATCTTTCTAAGAGCGATGTCTATACTGTGGTAAAGTACTAGAGAGCTGTAATAGGCATTGAAATTGGCCATAAAATTGGTGGTAAATAATGAGAGTAAATGGGAATTTTCATGGCACTTGTTCAAATCACTCTACTGCAAAAAATCAGACGCTACCATGAGAAGATGTCTCTTACTGGCAGCCAGAGAGCTTATGTAAGATAATTCAAAATATTGTATTATCTTTTCCTTAGAAAGAAACTTTAGAACACACACAGTGACACACCAAGAGACCCCATTTGCCAGCAATTAAGTGCAAATGAGCAGAATTGTTCTGAAACCTATTTTCATTAATGAAAATGTTTGTACATATAAGACTTAATGGAGCCTATATCTTCAAATTCTTATAATATTGCTGCTGCTTTAATTGTGTTTTTATAATCCTGTCTTTATGATGGAAACAAAAAGAAACAAGGAGGACACAGCAGTAGTCTGTGGGTTGCAAATGAGGCTGGAGAGCAATTTTGAATAAACTTTGAGAGAAGGAGGAAAGTTCTTTAGCTAAAATTGATGGGGAAAATAGAAAGCCTGACTTGGATGGGAGGGGGCTGAAAACAGCTGAAGGCCAGGAAGAGTCTTTGGTTAAAATGGCACAGAGGACCTGTGGAATGTTGAAATGTATTGTATCCAGCATCCTTCTACACTGGCCACATGCAGGCTTTCCTATTAGGTTTAAAATGTGGGTTTATACCCAATGTCATTTTCCTGTGGTATCTCCACAGTGAATTTTGTCCCGCAGAACACCTGTGGTGTGCTGCAGTGGATGAAAGAAAGAAGGAAGGCTGGAATATTGTTCGCCCAAAATTCCCTTGCATTCATCATGTCAGAGAGAGTTGCCGATGGTTTTTTCCAAGGCACTTTAAGCACTGACAGGAAATCTCATCTCTCCTAGACCTTCATGAAATCTCACCCCACTGCAGTAGTAGGGTGGTGGAGCACTCAGACGAAGCCACATCATCCTCATTTTGACAGTGCATTGACTACCAAATGGAGGAGAAAGCTTTCTAATTATTCTGAAGACACTGTAGTAAATATTTCATTTAAGTAGTTACAGCTAAACAAAACTAGAAGAGTTTGTTCCACTTGAATTTCATCAAGTTTGATTTACTGATGTTCTAGATAATGATTTGCAAACTGGCTGGTGTTCATCTTTGTCAGAGGAATAGGGTATTGAGCCAGTTGGTATATTTATTGGGCACTGTGAAGTGGCAAAGTTACAGCCATCTTTTTGGAAGACAAGATGGCAACTTCTGACTAATGAACACAAACTGTATGTAGCTGTCTTTATGGACTGATGAATTTGCTAAATATCCCCGTCTTTGCTTGAAAGCTTCTTTGGGAAGTTTCACCTCCTCTCCATTTCTCCTCAAAGTGAATGATGTGTGTGTGTGATTTTGCTATTCTCCTATTTTTTTATTTCCTTTTATCCTTGTTACATATCAGTCTTTTCATCTAGTTCGTTTTATTTTGACATGATGTTGAATGTGAGTAGGTTTCATGGCAGAATAAATGAGAGTCTGTTTCATATCTCAACCTAGATAAAGTTTATCAATAAGCCTATGTGTAGTTGAAAATATGATGTGCTTGTATAGATTTACATATCTGTTCCAATTTAGGCCAGTATTCCTAGTATTCCTTGTGTCTGGTTAAACAATATGTAGGAGAGGGTCTCGCTGTCTCTGCTCTCTTGACTGATACTTTGTGAGGTGTCTGATGTCTTTTTTCAATATGTGAAACACAGAGTATTGAGCAGTTGATGAATTTGTATTTCTTAATATGAATAAATATAGAAACTACACATCTGTCTATCTTGCTTCCTACACTTTCTGAACACGTATGTATGTAGCTACATACACAGAATGATCAAATCAGCCAGATACACGTGTCTTTTTGGAACACCAAAGAGAAGTGGGCATGAACATGTTGGAGTTTGTGTGGTTTTCAAACAAGGACTCCTGAATTTCAGGGTTCAGAATGAAAATTCAGAAGGTTTGCAATGTAGGTTTCTGTTTATCCTTTGTTTCCAAAATATTTGTGTATCTGTTTGAAATGCCATCCTGACTAATGTGTTCTGACACATTTTAATTGCCCTGTACAAATTAGTAAGAGAGAGAGAGTGTGTGTTAGGGATGTTTTATGAATAGTATGTTTCATAAGTAGTTATCAAGTATTCAGCTTTGTTGGAATGAAAGCACCTATAGGTTACCATATTGTTCAGTATTCTCCTACGTAGTATTTTGCAGAGGACCAAATAGGATCTCCACCTTTTCCAAACTTGGTAAAATAGCTAGCACTAAGCTCCCGTATTCCTGTTCAGACTTTGCAGATAGCCTGACTTAAGAGAAACAGTTGCAGAAATATTCATAAAATCAACAACAGGAGATAAACTGAATTAATATTATTATTGGATTTTTTTCTTTCATCCTTCCCCTGTCCCCATGCAGAGATGTTCTCCCAGTGTAATGAAGTGGCACCCCAGAGTGCTACACAGGCACTTGTCTAAGGTGCTGTCTCATTTTCCACCTATCCCACCCACTCTCAGTTCCGATGGGTTGTTTCCTGATTTTCCTTCCATGCCTCCAGCCACACTCAAGTTTATAACCGGTCCCTAGCGTTACAAATGTTCGTTTGGCACTTCTCAAGCACATTCACTAGGCACCTTGCTGAAGGGCTATGTGTTTACACCAAATAGTAGCAGTGAGGTGGTCAAGAAGCATGGCTTTTGGGGATGGGGGTGATAAAACAGCAATAGGTTTGTGTGGACTGTTGTGGCATGCCTCACAGGAATGTTTTAGTGTTTCTCACTGGTTGTAGAATAGCAAGCAACATTTAGAGCATTAATATGGCTTACTGCATTTATCTGCTGCTGATGGGGATATTTTTCCCCCCATTTAAATGACTCAAGACATCATTCCTGAAAAAAGGGAGCACAGTTTAATGCTATATTCAAATTGTTCATCTTGCAGTCGAGGTAACATCGATATTACTGCTTACATTTAATGATGCCCTTACTGCGTGAACGGAAGCTGCATAGCAAAACAGATAACTCCTGCTTTTGCTGTTGAAGTTGTTTGAACCTGACCCCGTCTCCCCTGACTATTTAGCAACAGCCCTCTTCATTAAGATTTATTTCAATTTATTTTAGCTCATGTTCAGGAGCACATTATTTTCTTTACTAAGTGAGAAAATACTTGTTTTTTCTCTTCTTGTTCAATCTTGCTCTTTTCTGTTAGAGCTGAATATACGCAGAAATATATTCTGGTTTAGTAGCAGTAGCAGATGTCTGTGTTAAGGGAGATTTTTGTTCCCTTCTGGAGTTTATAGTGTTTTGTCTGGTATATTGATTATTGACTGCTGGACAGTTTGCTCAAGGTCATAGATAGGGAACAAACCCAAGTTAAAAATACCTTCATAAAGGATGCCTTAAAGCAGCTCTTTTGAAATTTTGGTACAAGCAAGTAAGCAAACAAGACAAACCCAATTCTTTTTAAATTCTTTGTCTTTAAAAATGATAGAAATAACCTTGAGTGAGTGGAAATCAGCCTGCAGTAAGTGCCACAGTAACAGTCAGAGCTGCTGAGCTTCCTGCGTTTCTTTGTGATGGGTTATCCTTCTGCAAATGTTTTGTTATGCATCTTACCTTCTCCGTAGGTTACAGCATGCCATCAGAGCAGAGACGTTGTGCAGCTTTGAGCAGCAGTTAATAAAAGCATTCTTCGTGTTCTTCACTTTGGTCTTTCATTTTATATTCTTCCTGGTAGGGAAGAGCTCCACGCCTACCCTCTCCCCCAGTGCTGTAAATTTTACCACAGAATGTTTTATTAGAAGATATCAAACTCTATTTGGTGCTGTGCTATGCTGATAGGTTTGAACTGATTTTTGTCAGTTAGGTAAGCAGTGACCGGTGTATCTCTTGAAGGTTTGGCTTTCTCCTCTGGAACAGTTCACTCAGTCTGCTGATGACTTTTCTTCTGAGAGCCTCACAGAGGTGGGCAGACACATGGTATTATTGGGGTTTTATATGTGATTTTCAGTCTGCTCCCTGCTAATCCCTGTCTTCTAAGAGCAGTCCAGTCAGACATGAGGAATAGGCTGGATCTTGGTACCTCAGGGATGGAAGAAACTCAAGAGGTTGCCATCCCTGCATCAAGATGATTTGCATATCCTCTTCTTAAAGCCTTTCAAGGTTGAAGATTTAATTATGGCCTCTGCTTATTTATTTGGTGTTTAATTATTTTTAAGACTTTACTACGATCCAAACTCTAGCTTCTTTTTTGCAGTTTAAGCTTACTGCTTCTTGTCGTGTCTAGTAAGCACACAGAGAACAAATGCTTTTATTTCCTCTTGAAAGTGGCCTTTTTCATACCTGTCTGCTACAGCCCCTCTCTGTCTTGTCTTCTTTAGGCCAATCTCTTTTCGTGTCTTTCACATTTGCTAAATCCCTGCTCACCCCAGTTGTTTGCTCCAGTCCTTCTTGAGATATGGTGCCCAAACCCACACGCAGTGGGACACCAGAGGCTTTCCCAGTGGACATTGCAAGCAGCGGATTACTCCTCTAAGGTGTCTTGTTGGCTGTCATCTTGGTTGAATGCCCCAGTATGGTATTCTGGTTTTGGCAGTTTTTGCAACAGACAGCATCAGTGACTCATGTTCATTTTATGATCTGTAATGATGCCAAGATCCTTTTCTATGGAGACCTGTCTAGTCAGTGCCCCTCCAGCATTTGGAATGATTTTGATATCTTGCTCCCAGCTACTCTCATGTCCGGGAGGCACCGTAGTCCCTGGCCATCACCTGGCTGAATATGTATCCATTGAGTGGCCGTAATGCTGGCATCCCCATAGCTCTGTGGCTGAATGACAAAAGGAGATGCAGACTTCCAAAACTCCAGTCACCTTACTGGAGAGCCTGGGAAACATGGGCAGTGCAGGTGGAATGTCTTCTGGGAGCTTTGTACATTGCTAGTTTCTTTCTGAGGAATGGCTTTGCTCGTCCCTCATCACAAGGCCAAAGTACATGATCATACTCATGAAGTTACATGTGCTGGATAAGCTTTGTCATATGAAGCCTATGCTGTCAGTCTGAATGCCACTGACTGAACATCTTAGGGGAGAAGACCATCTTTTCATTAACTATGTACATAGTGAGTGTCTCCTTGGCCAGGGACTACAGATGTTACATTGCTGCTGATCCTACTAACAAAATTAGCGATAGGCTTTATGATATGGTACTTTTTGCAAAACTAAGAGTTGTTTCTCTTTGAAAACATTGGTGCCAGAGAGTCTGATAAGGTAATAGTAAGAAAGTGGTTGAAAGGTAGTAAAAAAGGTAGATAAATATTTCCCTTTGAAAGGAATGTTCTCCCAATTAAAATTGCTTAAGAATCATTGATGTGAAATTATTTGCCCTGTTTGGAGGGAAAGTTAGACACGTTAATGGATCTAAGTAGAAATTTCTTTAAGAAAAATTTGGAGGGAAAAAAAAATAGAAGTAATGAAATACAACATTATTTTTTACTTCATTCCATTTAATGGGGGCTTACAGTCCTCCTTAATCCTTTTTGGTTGTTGATTGTAAGGCTAAAGTTTGCAGTTGGCTCATGACAATTCTGCTGAAAGCTGAACAATTCGGACAATAAAACCCTTTTCTGTACAGTCTGTTTTTATTTGGCTTGTCTTGAAAGCTTCTCTTCCAACTCTTCTATTTGTCTCTATGTCAAACTGAGCTGAAAAACATATTTATATCTAGTCAACTGGAATTACTGAAAAATAATTAGGATTGTTCCAAACAGAAAATATATCCGATTAAACTTCCTTTGGGAAAACGCCTCACTGCCTGCTCTGAGTGAACACACTGATGTTATTAACTCTTGGATCTTCTTTTTCTGCTCTTCCTGTGTACTGGAGAGCAGAACAGAGAGCCAGGTGCAGCTACTCACCCTACTGTTTCCCTTATCCTTTTATATTGTCTTCATGGATGTATTAAGGCAGTGGTTGAAATAGGTAGATATACACTATTATGCTGTGCTGGCCCTTCTGAGTTGCAGACAGATTGCTGTCCTAGAGGGATTTCTAAATTTTCATTCCAACATTTCTACATTTCAGCTTTGGCCACCGGATAAGGAAATATGTCTTGTGCAATGAAGCTGAAGAGAAATTAAATTTTTCTGAAATTAGGGTTATCTTATTTCTGTGGTAGTACTTACGCAGAAAGAATTCTTCAGGGTATCTTCAAATCTACAGTGCAGTGTGGCTTGGATGTCAATGCTTGCAATGAAAATCTATCACATTAGGGGATGCTCACCTCCTGCCTGCATGATTCCCAGTAGTTTTGTGATGAGTTATCTTGCAGCACGGTGTAGGATTTTAATACAATAATCTGTACATTAGCAGGAGTATGTCATGCCAGGGCTAAACCATCCTGGCCAAAAGAGTAGCCACAAATCCCAGGTCATTAAAATTCAGTAAACTTCAAAATTATGTAAACGTAATATATTGTATTAGCTTAGCTAGTGTATTTTTTTGAAGAAGGCTTATTTCCTCTCAGTGTTGACCTCAAACCCTAGTACATCTTGAAAAATATGCTGTAACATAATAAAAAAAACTTGTAAAACTAGACAAGTGTACAAGTCAGGGGGTTTTTTGGGGTGGAGAGAGGAAAGCAGGTTTGGCAGGCTGGGAGTCAAGGCTGGAGCATGCAGAGTCTCTCAAACATGAGCTTCCAAAGGCCTTTGGAGAGTACCAGGAGAGCTGTGCTGGGTTTCATTTCTCTTTGAGCATGCTTCAAGATTAGATATCATCGAATGTTGCTGGCTTTGTAAGAGTACTGGATTAGTAGTGATTTAGGCTGTTTCACCATACATCTTATTTCTGATCAGCTTGACTTTCGTTTTAAACGATTTTGGCATTCACTGCTGATTCCTAATTTATGAATTTCGGTAGTAATTTTCAGTGTTTTTCCCATGGTTTCTGGAACAACGGTCAGAAATGCCTGCTCTGCAGCGACATTTTTGGTTTGAGATTGGCAATAATACCTTTCTCTGAGCCAGAAAATCACCATCTCACATTTGAATTGAAAGCTGCCACTTCTAGCGGAGAGAGAGAATCCTTTTAATTTATGCTATGTTTGGGAGTAGTAAAAGCAAGCTGTGGAGCTCTTTAAGGCAAAATACGTTTTCAGTAGTGAAGTCCTGTCATTTGCCTTATATAATTTTGCTCAGTTTTGCCCTTTGTTTTGTCCTTTAGCACAAGAGTCCTAAATGGTTCAAACCCACTGATCTCTCCCCTTGCTCGATGTCTGGGGAGATGAGCCAATGTGACGGATAAAACCAACTGGTCACCTGGGAAAGGTGGCCCTTGTTTCAACAAGGAAGTTGTGGGGGCTATACAGAAAGGGATGAAAGTGTTCTTCATAGCCTTTATCTGTGAAAAAACCTAAGTGTATGTGTCCTCGCAATAAAGCTGATTATTCTGGGCTCCTACCATGGGGAAACAGTCACTTGTCTACCTGTGAATTTGCTTTTCTTTCCATGACTAAGAATTCTCTTTGGCGCTTCAGCCTGACTTTGTGTGCACAAGCCCATTTATAGCAGGAGAGGAAAAGTTAATCCCAACTGAATTTCAGTCACCTTTGCCTTCTGGGATATATAGAATTTCCCTTGAAGTTTGTACAGAGTCTACGGTTGGCGTAAAACAGAGCTACTGGCTCCTTTGATAATTTTAAGCCTCTGCTTCATCAATTGTGCAGGCTTTTGGTTTATTTCCAAGTTCAGTCCAACGTTCTGGTTTTGATCTAGAGACCCTGATGTTATTTTGATCCTTTATCTTGCTGTAACTTTGTTTCCTTGTGTTTGTGAAGTTGGTTAGGAGCGAAATGATTATTTCAGGCTAAAGACTGCGGTGAGCACAGGAGAGGATTTTTTTAGATTCTGGGGCACCTGGATGGTCTGGCAGATCAGGAGTTTCATTTTAGGGAATATTACAGTATCTTTTTAGTCTAAAGCCAAGTGCTGAAGTTGTGGCTATTTTACATGTGTGGATGCTAAAAGGTGTTGGAGTGAACGTTTCTGTTTTATGAAGGAGGGGGAAAAAATATAGGATTTTATGGGCTTTGTGTGGATTCTCAGAAGAGCAAATCTTTTAGCTCATGAACAGCAGGAAAAATGGAAATCGCCATGTCCAGGGCAGTTCAGTCAGTTGCTACTTAAATGATAAAAATTTCACAGATGAATTTGTATTTTTGTATAAATGGTGTTGTGAGTGGGATACAAAATATGCCTCCATTTGCTCAAGGAGTTATTTCCAGATTGTTTTTATACTTTATATATTTGTGAGGGAACTTGTGCTTACGGGTAATTTTAAGGATGAGTGCTAGCTTTCTGAGGTAGATTGAAAGCTGTGATTGAAAGATTATTCTGTGTGTATGTACAATCAAGGCAAATCTATATTTTTTAAAAGAAGCAGATTCTGAATCCTATATGAAAGTCATGCTTTACCTTCTGTGGTGTAAAGGTTTTATTTGGCTTTTTGTGGGAATGAAAGTTTGTCTGTTTATTCCTTGACATCATTTTCATGAACTGAGTGGCCTTTGTTCCCATGAAAGAGAAGATTGCACGTGGTGGTCTCGCCTAACTCAGCTTTTATTATATTTTTTAATTAAGTTCACAGCTAAATACATGCTTTGGGGGCCGAGGGGTGTGTGTGTGTCATTAAGGTCTATAAAGATGACAGGAAGGCAGCACAGTTCCAAAATAATAAAGTCATGTAGCACTACTAAAGATGAATGCAGGAACAACCTCCTCTCTGAGGTAATGTGGCTTTTTCATTATTTTTTTTCTTTACTTATAAAAATATTTCATACACTTTATTTTCTGAGTTGCCACATATGCACACAGAAGCACGGCACTTGCACTTGGCAATTCCTCTGATTTTGCTCTCTCTTCACTCCTGCGCTTGCTTTTTCCTCTTATTCCTGCCCCTCAGAGCTCAAAGCTGTTTGTATCAAGGTGTTATACCCAGGCAGGAGTTTTGAGGGTGTGATGCTGCTATTGTTAGCGCCGTGCTAGAAGAGAAATGCCGAGCTGGGAAAGGAGCACAGTAAGGACTTGATTGAACTCCCATAGGTCTTCCATTGAAGATTCTCATTATCTTGTGCAGACTTTTGTTCATCTTGCACTGCTTTGTAGCCTGAGTGACTGCAGGGTAGAAAGTCAGCTGCTTCGCTTTAGCACGTGGCGTGTAGATTATTGAATCAAAAATGTCACATTTATACATTTGCAATTCAGAAATAAAAGAAACCTTCATAGATTTAAAGTTTTTATGAGTGAAATAAGGAGATTTAATCAAAACAAGAACACAGTCCTTGTTTCTAGTCAGATGAAATGGATAAAACCAATGAATTTTCATCTAAAGGCTGAAACAGTCTTGAAACCACAATTTTTTCACTTGTGCGTTGGTATGCATGAAGCAGTAATTCCATTTATATGGGCAGCTTTCCTCAGGTATGCACTCATTCAGATATTATTTTTCTTTAGTAATCAGGAGACTTTATGTATATCTTGTGTTAAGTTCTGTCATGCTTGTGCATGAAAATGCTAGCTGAAGTGTGAGATGCCACTGTTGAGAAGTGCCATCGCTGGAGATATCTATAAAGATGCTTAAATGCATGCATCTGTATGAATACGCCTGGGGGGAAAAAAAAAAAAAAAGAAACAAAACCAAAAAACTAAACAAAACAAACAAACAAACCCCTGAAAATTAATTTGTAGTGGTCAGAGATGTAATAATGTCACAAGCCTGTCTGCAGGGTGAGGTTCCTCTGTGAAAGCTGGGGCAGCCGTGCCCCCTGCTGGCATCTCCTGCCCTGATGTGGGATGCAGCCCAGCGTGGGGAGACAACGGCTGGTGAAAGATAAAATCTGGGGGTGAGGAGCTTGCTTTTTGACAGCCTGCCAAAAGATTGGGCTCTGAGAAAGGGGGCCAAAAGCCTCAGACATCTCCTGAGTTTCTGGATAAAAACATGGTGTTCCTAACCCTTGGTTCAAAGCTCTTGAGACTTCAAGGAATTTAAGACTATGTCTGCATCCAGAAACCTTGTTTCTCCCAAGGATATTAAATTCTTTATCTTTGGTTAGTTGCCACATATAAGCAAAAAGTGTTTTTAAGAAGCTAAAGGGTATATAACAAAAATAGTCTTATTTTATAGTATAAATATTAGATTGGCAAAACTGCAGTAAACTATTCTTATTTGATCAAATTTTATACAATTATATGTATTTTTATACAATTATGTCTATTTCTTTTCACAATTAATAAATGTTATTCTTCCCAGAAATCCATCAATAAACCCACTTCTTTTGTTTTCATTTTTCTGCTCTTTCATGTTGTCATGTTCCAGTCACAGTTTTGAATTCGCAGAATTTAATCACTTAGATGGGTGCAGTAGTCCTTGTTAGTATTCAAGCATGATTTATTTTATGTCACTTATTTAAAATTGAGTGTGTTTTTAACTGTTTTTTTCCTTTCTTTATAAATTTAGGTGGAGAACAGACCAAAGTATTATGGAAGAGAGTAAGTATTCTACTCTTTTAAGTATCTGTTGAGTGCATCCAAAAGTCGTAGTTCTAGAACTAAAAAAAAGATACAATGGAGGGCTTGACAAAATATTTTATTTTACTTTTCACTTCAACTGGGAGCTGAATCTATTGAAAGCCTAATAATTTAGCTATATTACAGTCCAGTAGTGCTGCTCACAATGCACGGACTGTGCTGCTAGGTAGGACTGCGTGTTTATTTTGCTTTTCTCAGGACAATTTGGAAAAAAAATTACTGTCTTTAGTATTTCTTCCTTTTCTTTTGGTTGTTGCTTTAACCTCCCAGTGGTCCCGCAGTGGCCTGGGGAGGAGAAGAGCAGCTTTCCTCCCTCACTGCCTTTTTGTGTATGTTCCTTTACTTTCTCCACCCTACATGGTTGTGGAAGTCTGTGTGTCTACTACTGCGTGTCTAAATGCTGTTTTCCCTGCTAAACTTACCAGGTCTGAAAGTACCCAAGAAGGAGGTGTATTTTTGTTGTGAGGAAAATAACGGACCACTAGAGTCTAATTCCTTTGTGCTCAGCAGTCTTCTTGCCAATAAATAGCTTGAAGGAGACTGGATCCTGCATTGGTGTGGAGAATTGGGCAGGTGAAGTTGAAGGGAAAAGACACTGCAGCGACCACCCAGATATTCTAGTTAAGCAGCATTTGCAGAGCTGCCATTTGGCCTTTACTAGAGTAATCTGCTGAGGCACTAGCCCTTATCTCTAGCTAAATTACTTAAAACCCATGTTCTATTTTTTCTTCCATCCCAGACCACATCATCTGTGTTTAATGATCCTTTTCTCCTATCAAAAGGCTCAAGAGCCAGTAGCTTTGCCCCTAATTACTGAAGTTTCATTTTTTAAATATTATCTTTGACAAGAGGGAATTCAGATCCAGCCACTAGAGTACAACAGAGCTGAAGACAGTACCTACCTGAGTAACCCATCACACTCCCTACAGCAGGACTTGTGAAACCATTACAGCAATATTTAACCCAGGAACCTGCCTGGCTGTGGACATGCTGTGGGTTTGTGGAGCGTTGGGGCTGGCAGGAACTGTAAGAAGGCACCTCGGTGAACCTGCCCAGGCAAGATCGCATTAGTTATTATCATTTGGAAAGATTTCAGGACCACTGGAGACAGTCCTATAAAATCAATTGACTCATGGCTCAGTAATGCTTGGAGAGAAAGTCAGAGAGGGAAAGAAACAGAAAATACATAATTATATTACTATACGAATCTATGATGTGGCTGTATTATAAATAGTGCATGTAGCTCTGGTCCCTCGCTACCCCTTCCTCCTGCCTCCTTTTTAGAAAGGTTATAGGAGAAATGGAAGGTACAGCAAAGTGCCACAATGGTGGAGCCAAGGGATGCAGCTCCTGCCATATGAGGAAAATGAACCGGTCGTCCTCAGTGGATGTCCACGAGAGGGACATGCACAGCGTCCCTCTCAAGTTCATGGCCACAGGGTGCTGCAGAGGCCGAAAGCATAAAGATATCAAGGGGGTTTCAAGTGAGATTCTCAGAATCATGAAGGGTAAGGTCACAGCTGATCAGACACAACTTCTGGCTAAAGTGGTGATGGATGGACAGGGATGTGAAGTGAAAGAAATATGTCACTGTTTCCTGTACTCTTTCCGTAAGCATTTATTGTCAGCTGCTGTCAGAGGCAGGCAACTGAGTTCAGGGGATCTTCTACCATGTACAAGCTGGTTTTATGCCATTGTATAAATGTAGCAAAAACATCTACGAGAAAGCTTGGATTGCCTACTGCTTACCACCCATAGTTAACTAAATTTCCCAGGGTGACCCAAGTGTCCTGTCCCAGCGGTGTCTTAAATTGATCACCAGAAGAGCTCTTTTATCTAATATCTAACCTAAAGCCTGGTATATTTTATAATGAGCATCTGGTGGAAAATAGCCTACGCTCATTATTTTTAACTAGAGTTATGAATGGCCATGAGTTTACTGGTAAAGACATGCATAAATTGTGTCATCTAGGGGATGCTCGTTTCAATTTGGATGTGGCAGTAAATGACCGTGTCCCCACCAGTACAGACTGAAAGCATGAATCAATTTACTTCATCTTGAATAGAAAGTCACTCTGGAAATATCACCTAAGTGTAATATTTCCAACATATATTAGTTGTGAGAAGACAACGTAAAGAGAACAGAACAACAATTGCATTTACAGCCAGTGTGTTTTTCTTCTCTTTCACTACCGAGCCAGAGGCAATGTTAGAAATGCACCACTTCATACGTGTTGTCAGAAAAGAGAAAATGCTGAAGGCCAGTACATTTTAGTGCCTTTTTCTCAGACAGCAGCAAAAATAGAAACTTTCAAAACCTCTGAGCAGATTCTTGGACTTACCAGTTAGTAAAATGTGTGTGGGAGTTAAGACTCAAACTGCTGTAAAGGCTGCATTTGTACCTACGGAGAGATCACTGCTAAATATTGATTATTGTAAGGTTAATTGTGCATCCTAGGGCCTCCTTTCTTAAAATGGCAATGACAAAAGAATTGGAGAAGCATTGCTTTTTTCCAACACTGAATGAGGAACTCACTGAAATATAGAAAAGAGTATTTTTCCCAAGGGTAGTTTATCTACTAGTTTAATATATGCAAGCTATAATTTTGAGTAATTTTTGCCATTTTTTGTCTCAGTTTCCCTTACAAATTTGAGGAAACAATGTTAATATAAAAATAAAGCAAACTGAAAATAAGAATGACCTCTCATTTTAAGTCATCTCCATTTAAAATAAAATAATGCCTTTGTGTCTACTTTTCGATTCTGTTGTAAGACCTCTAGAAAGGAAACAAGGAAGAGGGGCACAGACTCGTAGAGAAGAAAAATTGTGAAAAGATGGGGAGTTTATAGGAAAAAAAATCTTTTGGTGTGGTTGAAGTATCATTCTGGCTTATACTGACTGAAGCTGCACATACAGGGGTAGTTTTTGTTTTGCTTCTGTGCTGGATTTGCCCAGGCTGGATGACAGTCCTGCCACTTCTAGATGCTCGGACGCTGTCCTGATGGCTTAGATAGGATGCTCTGCAGTGCAGAAGTTTTCGAATGGTGCATGGGATAGAGGGGGAGGTGTTTCTGGTCGGATTGTTCTGTAAGTCACTGAAATGTCTTCCCTTAGGTTTCACGGGATCATTTCTCGGGAGCAAGCAGATGAAATACTTGCTGGCGTAGAAGGAGCATATATTCTTAGAGAAAGCCAGCGGCAACCCGGCTGCTATACCCTTGCTCTCAGGTAAATGCTGTTTTAATAGAGGTTTATAGTTCAAATGTAAATGTGTTTAATGGAGGGGATTATATCAGTCCCTTTCGAATGTCCACCATTGCTTCACCCACTTCATGGTGTCAGAGTGATTTTACACCCACTTGTCAGCAGTTTGACCGTCGCAGTAGTACAGCAATTCAGTCACTCCTTTAGCACTTGGCTAGGAAGTCCCTTTTCAGAAGCAGACTGTACCAGTCTTCAAATTTTTTTCTACCTAGAGTAGCCTTTACAACCTTGAGTGTTGTAAAGATGGAGCTTCTCCCTGAAAACTGTACAAGAGATGTGAGTGAGCCTCAGAGCCAGGCTGTCCTCTGAGCTCAGTGATGTGTTATACACAAACATTGGCAACTGTCAGCAATGATAAACCTGGAAAATCATGAAGTCTAGGGGCTGACCAGCTGTCAAAGGCAGCGTGCTGGACTTCAGTTTTCTTCCCTAACTGGAATTCAAGCTTGCTGTAGAAATACAGTGTGAAGCATGGGATGCTGCTGCTCAAAGAAATAAGAATCTGCTATTCAACTGAATGAAAAATTCAGTGGAACCCCAGAGTACAACCTCACTGCCCCTTACAGGTGCCTTCCCTTGAAAATACAGCCACTCCTGGCTTAGCTGTGCCATTCAAAAGTCTTAACGCTGCTGTGGATTAGTTGCAAGATGACAAGATATTCTGTTTGGTTTTGATGAAACAAACTCCTTGGCAATATTTTACAATGTTGATAGCATTATTACTTCTGTGGGATACATACAAAATAAAAGTCTGCATTTTTACCCTTCTGCTGGTAAGCCAGAAGGAAAAATCCTTTAAGGAGTTTACCCCAAGTAGCTGTGATATGATGCTGAAATCATCCTCAGAAATCATATTGATGTGCAGATGGTAGAGCTGGAAAAGCTGGTGAGTCATGCCAACTAAAAAGTGGTGTAAATTAAAAGCAACTTTTGTCAGCTGAAAAAGAACAAATGTAATTTTTTAGGGCTTTGGAGAGAGATTTCAAAATAAAGAATAAAAGAACTCCTAAAGGATGGGGACTATGGCGAAGTGCCTGTTGTTTTGACACAACAGCATGATTTCTAAATCCATCTGGACAATTATTTGTAGAATCAAAAACTGAATTTGATTGTAAATTGAGAATTCATACAAAAAATGTGGGTGAAAAAATAAGAGGCTTGAACAGTTTGATTTGAATGTGCAACAAAGTATTCAGAGATATGCACATTTGATGCAATATAAGGACCATTTAATATTGTATCTTTGAATCCTTTAATCAAGAATGGGATTCCAACCTTGGTGTTATAAACTGAATACCCCGTAGATTACACCTGCCATAAATAGGGCCAGAGTTACCCCACAGAAATTTGGGTGTTTAATTGGACCCCTGAATTAGGAGTTCGGTCTCCCACACTTCCTGGCAGAGGGCAATTCAGACCTTTAGGATTTGAATTTCTTGCTAGAGATGCCCATCTCCTTTTATACTGTAAATGTGCTGGTGGTGGTTAAGCATCCACTTTACACCTCAAAAATGTTTCAGAATTGAAGAGCCCTTAACACGATTATGGGTCCTGGTGTAAAGTCTTCTGAATGTAAACATGCCTTTCCAGTTGCTGCAGTAGTCCCTCTAGGATTTAGATTTAAACCACATATGTCTGGGTCACGTAGCTTGTTGTGGAGATCTGGCCTCAGTTCTGTAGCCCAGTCCATATGATGCAGTCAAGTCTGGGTTTGAACTGGAGTTGGTCTCTCCACAGAGACCCAGTTCTAGCTGTGTGCGTATTCCATATGTAAACCAGACATAGACTCATCAGCAGAATTACCTCCTAAGTGTTTTGCCAGTGTGACTTCTCTCTCTCTCACTCTTCCCTTCTCTCTCTTTCTTCCCTCCCTCCTTCTTTTCTGGTATTTGCAGATTTGGTAATCAGACCTTGAACTACAGGTTATTCTATGATGGGAAGCACTTTGTTGGGGAGAAAAGATTCGAGTCAATCCATGATCTAGTTACAGATGGCTTGATAACACTGTATATAGAAACAAAGGCTTCTGAGTATATTTCCAAAATGACAACGAACCCCATCTATGAACACATCGGATACGCCACTTTGCTTAGAGAAAAAGTGTCCCGGAGGCTGAGCAGAACAAAAACCGAATCAAGAAAAGCAAGCGTAACGAGTGAAGAAAATACCCCAGTTGAAAAGGTAAGTATTCGATTTAAAATTTTGGCAATTAATACCAGTCCTTCTATCAAATCTGAGGGAAAGAAGTCTAAAGACCTGTTTCTTTTTTTCTATACTTCATTTAGTATTACTATCCCACTGAAAAGTTTATATCCCATTAATGTGATCGTGGCTCCAAATTAATATTTGACAGGAGCTTACGATGAAAGCTTTCTAATAAATACCAAATGCAAATGTTTTCACTGTGTAAAAAAAAATAAATATCTATATATACTGGTTAACTTAAGAACTGCATGTAAAATTGTTCACAAGTTATGTTTCTTTGTCCATGTATACTCAAGAATATTCCACACTAGGATTATGAAACTGGTTCCCATTGACCCTTCACCACAGCTCAAGTTTGTTATCTTTCCATTCACGGTGCAAAGCTCCTCTTTTCTGCCAAGTCTTTGGTGGATGGGTCTCAAATTGGGGTATTTTGTGTTTTCTTCCCTTTCTTCTCTTGGGCCTGAAATTGGGATATTGTGTGTTTGCCTCCCTTTCTTCTCACTCTTCTCATTTGAAGTGGGCTTTCCTTGATCTCTGTCTCTCATGCGCCTGTATCCCATAGCGTTGTATGGACTAGGATTTATCTACCTGATGATAAATTGGGAATTTTTTGCAGTTAACAGCCATCTGAAGATCCAAAATTAGAAATTCTTTTACATGTGAGAAATAGTCTTGTAAGCAGTGACATGTGGGTATTTTCATTTCCCAGGCGGTAAGGCAGTAAGAACTGTCAAACAAAACTTTTTTTTTGAGTGCAGTGTTTGTGCTGAATTGACTTGCTGACATTTATAAGTGTACTTGTGCAGTGTAACAGATGATTTTAGTGTTCAGTGTGCTGGTTAGCTAGTTGGGAACTAGAGGCGGTTTGTATTTGGGAAGCAGAGACTGAGTTTGCCGTCAGACAGTAATACTGAGCATGAAACAGGTCAGTGTTTTTTTGTGTATCCTTACCACTCTAGGACATTTCTAGCATGGTTATTATCTCTTGGGTTCACATATCGGTATCAGCTGACTATACTAGTTTGGATTTCACAGGAGTAATAATTGATCAAGTAGCTGTAAACTATTCATCCTCTATAAACAAATGAATTCCACTTAAAATGACATTTTTTAGGGAAGGCATACTGCTGCAGGGCAGGCCTTTGGAGAATGGCATGGCAACAAGTCCTCCGTTCAAGTTTTACTCCAAAATGAATCCACTGACGACAATAGTTTCTGGTTCAATTAGATGGTATTGTAATGTGCAAGAGGAGTGGATGCCAGAGAGAAGGGCTCCATGCTCGTTCAGTTGATTCTTGTGATTGGACATTGGCTGGTTGTGAGTGCTGTAACAGGCAAAAGAAAATTAATTTCGACTTTGAGGCAAACCAAGAAATGAATGTAGTGCAGTATGACAGACATTTTCATGTAGATGTTTTCATGTAAGGTAGGAAAATGCTCCAGAGGATGTTCTGGAAAAGTTTCTTTTATATTGAGAAAATACTGGACCGTCATTGAGATGACTGTAAACATTATTAGATGACTGTAAAGTAATAAAGCAATCATGACAGTTAAAAACAATGCTACATTCTCTAGGAAATCAGGAGAATATTGTTTTGCACAAGGAAAAACACAATTTCAAAATTGTGTTCGGTTTTACTTACAGTTCTTGCAGTTGAGGAACAATGGTCCTTTGTATCTCTCAAATTGCTCTCAAAGACTTCAGAGGAGGTTTGTTGTATTTTTCATTCCATATATTTCCTAACAGATTGTGTTTTCTGTTGTGCTTGGGGTTGGATCTTGTTTTTCAGGCTGGTCAGTTTCGAGTGAGTACCATAAAAACTCTTTTGAACCAACAAAGGCAAACTGTTGCTGAAGGAACCCCTGCCCTCTCTCCTTCACTCCTCTCTCCTTCTCCTTTTTGCTGATGTACAGTTTTATGCAGCTACACAGTATGTGACACTAGAAAATGCCTCCAGATTAAAACTAACTCAGCCAGAAAAAAACCCCTGTGATTTTTTCATCCAGATCTGCTACCTGATCCACCTCATGTGGGTGGAAATGCAGCACAAAGGAGAGGGCAAGACTTTCATCTGATGACAGATGGTCCAAAAAACATGATATGGGCTTAAAGTGAGTGCAGAGCTGCATCCTTAGTTCCAGGTACCTGTGCTTGAAAATGTTCGGACTTGATGTAAGTTGCTATTGATAGTGCAAATACACCTCTGGGGCTCGTTAGTGATTGGATTAGAATTGTAGAATCATAGAATCATTTAGGTTGGAAAAGACCTCTAAGATCATCAAGTCCAACTGTAAACCTAGCACTGCCAAGCCCACCACTAAGCCATGTCCCTAAGCGCCACGTCTACACGTCTTTTAAATCCCTCCAGGGATGGTGACTCAACCACTTCCCTGGGCAGCCTGTTCCAATGCTTGACAACACTTCCTGTGGAGAAATTTTTCCTAATACCCAATCTAAACCTCCCCTGGCACAACTTGAGGATGTTTAATCTCATCCTATCACTTGTGACTTGGGAAAAGAGACCAACTAGGTCTTCTTCTGTATTGCAGCCGAATGAAATTAAAGTGTGTAAAGTGTTATTTACCTCCGAGGTGATGCGAAAGGCCGTAGCATGGGTCCTCGCCCTACAAGGATTAGCGCTCATGTAATTTTCTGTACGTGCAAGCCTGGGCTGCGTGGCTGCACTGTCGTGTAAAAATAGCCAGCCTCAGCTAAGCCATTACATTGCTGGCAACCCTCCCACTGCGGGGAAGCAGCAGAAGGAGGAATAGCAGCTGTTTCTGACATATTTTTCTTGCCAGGAGGAGTAGGAGCAATCAGAGCTACAAGAGGAGCGGGGCTAAATAGGCAAGGTGATCTGCTCACAGGCTGAAGACCTGCAGTAGCAGCTGAGGCCTCACTACTGATGATTAGGACTCCTGATGGGCTTCTCTACTGGTACCAGTAGTTTTCCATCATCTTTCATAAACCCACGTGCAAAAAGGGTTACTTCAACTAAATTATTAGCAACTGAAAGAAATTCACAGAAGTCTGTATGTTGAAGCTGACGATGGTTGATTTTGCTTTGTATGTTACTGGTAGAAGCTCACGAGAGTTTTGGGTAGCAGACAAAGACTCAGGGGTCATCATTCCCATTTCTTCCTCACAGTAACCTCACATAAAGTATGGACTGGGCTTTGGAATAATCTAGTGAAATACCGAGCATTTGTCAGTAATAGCATATAGGGACAAAGGGGGATAAAAGGAATTTAATGCTTGTTTTTATATAAACCTTAGAAGTCCTCTAAAATATAAAAATAATATGGGGTAGTGGTAGTTCAACAGGAGTTGTATCAGATGTTTTGCTTGAGGCTGTCATGTGTTGTACAGCATTTTAGACAAAGGCCATGGTCTGCCCACAAATCAAAACCTTCACCCACTTCAATTACTCCTATAAATTTCAGACCTCTAGAAATAAGTGAGTGAATATTCAATATTCTTTGCTGCATGTGTGAAAAATCATTGCATTTTCTGTAAAGTGTGTTTTCTCTGGCCAATTGAACAAGTAAAATGTCATTTTTTTTAATAATTGAGCTGGTTTATTTGAAAGTGCTGCCTGGAGTATTTTGAATGTTTCAGAAATGATGGATTGGGGGAGAAAGCCACACATGCAGGACAGAAACTTCCATTATTTCTCAAGAAGGACGTGAGAATTCAGCGCTCTAAGGTTAAGCATCAGTACTCCTCTTAGAGATTAGGCTTTTTACAAGTGAGATTTTGTTTTATACTGAAACCGATTCCAGAGTGTGAAAGTGCAGCTGAAGGCATTAGTCTCCTGAGCGGGTTTGTTAACACCATCCAAGGAATTTGCTCATCCTGTCACCTCCCACGCTGACAGGGGAGATTATTCAATGTCTCAGTCACTCCAGCACTGCTGCTCCCCATGGGGTAGGTCGATGGAAGGGGACCACCAAGGCACGGGCTGGCAGGAGGAGCACGCATCCGGATGAAATGTCTTGGTACTGCCTGGGGTACCTGTCTGTTCCCATCATGATAATTTATTCGAGGTTGTAATTAGCGGAGTCATGCCTATTCCAGAAGCAGGGTGTGATACATGGGCTGGATTAAGCTGTTGTTGTGCATGCCTTTTTATCCAACAGTTT
Source organism: Tringa tobata (assembly GCA_033628505.1). Taxonomy (NCBI): domain Eukaryota; kingdom Metazoa; phylum Chordata; class Aves; order Charadriiformes; family Scolopacidae; genus Tringa; species Tringa tobata. The sequence goes on along the minus strand of JAHREE010000593.1, from coordinate 339,115 downwards.
TTGTAGCACGCCTAAGAAAACGTTTATGCTTTAAGATGCTTAATGCCAACATTTAATCCGAAAGTTATTTCTATCTGGCTGTAAAGAGGTGCTAGATTCATAGACACAGATTCCAAATTTTAGTCTGAACAGTTTAACAGATCTTTAATCTGAAAGGAGCCACAATGATTTTTAGGAATTAAGTGTTGTGGGAGAGCAGCATGATGCAGGCACTTTCCTAGCAGTGTAGGCAATTGTCATTTTAACAGGATCCAGCTTCAAGAAGGATTATGGATAGAGAAGTAATTTTTTGTGCAAAGAACGTTTGAGGATTGTATGTTGTCTGTTTAGGGCTGTGATTTAGGCTTGGGCAAGTTGTGATCACCTGCTTCCTGTTTGCTCTGCTTATGGAATGCTGTACTTGGGGCAAAGGAACCTATACTAGAAGATGTAGGGCAGATAAGTACCTGGTACTGGTAAGTGCTGTAATTAATTACCAGTATTTCGTGTTACTGGTGAATGTAGGAGAAGTGTAACTTGCTGTAAGCAATTAATCTTCATATGCAGGAGAGAAAAAAATGCAGGACTCTGTCAGTAAAATATGTAGTTCTTAAATGTTTATTGCAATCACATACCAAGTTATCCTGCAACCACTGCCCTTACTGAGTCAGCCGTCTCTGTGTCCCAGGCAAGGAGGAAAAAAATCTTCATTTCTAATCCTGCTGAGGCAAGTGTAATTTGGGAAAATACATTCAAAGAATTGAAATGCTGGAAGCAAATGCAATATGGAATTTCATGAGCACCTGAAGGAGGTAAAAGCTGTTACGGTTGCTGATGAGAAACCCTCCCTGCTCTTGCACTTCTATTCCCACTCCTGTGACCTGCCCTCTGCACTGCCGCAGCCACCCCGTGCCTTGGGTGGGAGCTGGAGGCTGGGACACGGTGCCCTGTGCCAGGCAAAGGCTGTGCCCCACACCTTGTCCCTTTGCTACACCGGCCTTACGCAGGAGCAGTTCCTGGGTTTGGGTTGCCTTATTGCTCCTCAAGTGTTCCTGTTAGCACGGGGGACGCGATGAGAATGGGAGGCTGGAGTTAAAGAAAAACTTTGGCAGTGGTTCAGCTTAAAGAATTTGCAAAATGAATGATCTTAACCTATCTGACAGAGGACAAACTGTTGGTAAACGCAGTAAAGATTAAGGAAGGTTTTGTCAGTGCCAGGTCTCCGCTTACTTGGATCGTGGCAAAGTTCCCATCAACTTCTCTCCAAGTAGGATCTGGCTCAGTCAGTTCCAACATACCGGTTGTACATGAAATATGAGGTTTTTTTTGGAGCCCGGGCTGGAGTGCTTGTTCTGCTCTCTGGTTGCAAGTACATGCCAGGAGCAGCAAGAGGCACTTAACGATGATGGTCTGTAAAGAATAGTGTAGGAGTTTAAGGTAAAGCAAGAGCGAGCTGTACCCGGAGACTTCACTTAAGAGCAAGACACTGCGGAAAACTGTATATTGCTGCTTGACACGGTGACCTCTCTTTCTGTTTTGCTGGAACTCATTTCTGGGTATTTAAGTGCAAATGACAGAGCCCATAGTTAATACTGCAGCTAGAACTAAAAAGCTGAAATGATGAGCATATTACGGCGTCTGGAAGGTTGTAGGTTTCCTCGGCAGAAAATCCCACACAAATAACAGATAGATAAGAAAGCTATTCCTGTTAAGGCAAAGGTGAGAGAAAAGGAAGAATAACTTTGCTAGAAGTAGCACTTGGTATTACTGTCCTCATTAGTCATGCTGCTCACACGCAGTTTCCCATAGAAGAAAATGCAGGACTACCAGGAAAGACTGTTTTCTAACATCCTTTAATTGGAGATGTAATCTCGTTATGGAACTAAATTTTTTAGGGGCACTGCGATTTTCCTTACATCAAAACTGCACAAGTGACAGCCAATTTTGTGAGAACCTCTGGTTTGGTTCAATTTTTTAAAGTATTTATACTTCTACATTGTTATTCACACCACGTCCCTTTCTGTAGGCCTCTTAGCCTCATCCTACCACTCCATTTTTGTCTCTTCATTGAATTTTCTACAGGTACTGCTGTTAGCCGACGATAAAGAAATCTTTTCAGTCTTTCATTTATTCATTATTCTTGCCATTCTGCAGCTCCTCTAAACCTCTAATGATCCCATTACAGGTTGATAGCTAGCATTTAACTCTCTGCTGGGATGTCTATCCAGATGTTGAGCATGTCCTTCCACACGAGGGCTGCAGGGTAGTGTGCTGTCCTAGGTTAAGAGGGTAGTGGGCAGAAACATCTGCTCCTGCAGACTGTGGGCTGGAACCGCACTGATAACTTGACCCGGTGTCTTTTACACTGCCTTCAACTCCCCGGTATCTGCAACATGCTTGGTCAGAACAAATTAAAATTTGTTCTGCAGGGACATAAAGGACCCACCACCTTCTTTTAGTAGGGGTTGCAGTTTCACCCCTGTATGTGTCTCTGCAGAATTCACGAGGGACTCCTCCCCAGTTGATTTTCCCCGGAAGATGCTCAGACACCACGCTGATAAGCCGCAACATAAAGCCTGGGTATAAAGGTGGCCTTTATCTGCAGACTTCAGTAATACATGCAGTGATAAAAGGCATGTGGCATTTTTGCTGCTGGAAGCAACTAACTTACACATCGTAACTCCTTTCATCAGTCACTCCTGCTTGTCCTGCAAGAGTAGTAGTCTACGCACAGGTAGTACATGTACGTAGTTAATTGTAGCATGCCCTGACATGAGTGCTTAACTACATGCCCCACTGTCTTCTTTAAATACTTGTTAGCAATTTAGTACTGATTTAATTCAGAATACTATTTGGTATTATACCACAGTGAGGAAGAGTTTATATTAATACAGCACATCTACCAGTATACGTATTTTAGTAAGCAGTTTTAAATTTTGGGTGACAAACACCATCTTACTGAAAATATAGCTCACTGATCATTTTCTTCTGCCTTTCAATGTTGGCATTCTTTTGTATTTTTCAGCTGTATCTCTTTACAGCTTCTTTTTTGTTCAAAGCATCATAAATATGAAATAGGCAATATATAGGAAATAAAAATAAGAAAGCTACCAAAGTAAAATAACAGAAAGTATCTTTTTTGATTCCTTCTCTCTGGCTGTCTGTGTTTATGCACAGGAAAAGGGATGCTGCTTTGTTGTTTACTGTGGCATTCCTAACTAATAATTAATGTTTTGCCTGATTAGGGAAGGATTTTGAGAGGAGTAATTTGGCTCATTTTAACAGTAACGGAAATCGAGGGAATCAAGAGAAAGCAAGGTTCCATTGCAAAGTATTTACTTACAGTGCTTCCCTAAGCTGTTAACATCTCTCCAGGATCCTGGTTTATGTTATGTTATTACTGTCAGCTTAGGATTCATGACTTTTGCCTTAAGCAGAATAAATGATATGATTATGCCTGAAGAGAGCTCCTAAGTTGTAGACAACACTGATTTACACAGATGACACGATGCGACAGATATGAACTGATCCAAATACTACTGAAATTAATGGAAATACCCCCAAAGACTTCACTGGGTCTTGGAGCATTTCAGGGCACTGCTAAGCATATGGACCAGAGGTGAACATGAAGTTTGTTACCACCAAAGTGTTTCCCAGTGTTTTAGAAAGGTAGCCAAATGGAAGCAGCGCGAAAGCTTCATACCTGAATACCACAAATGTAGATTGAATTTTTGTCAAATGAGAACGTCAGGTGAGTGATAAAAGTGATGAGATACACCAGAAGTGGTTATAGGAGTCCTAAAGCAAAAGCCACTTGGCTCTTCAAGTACGGTACTACATCTGCAGCTAGGCTCTGCTGAATACATAAATTAATCTTTTCTTGGGTATTTTCCTGTTATGAGCTTAATAAAAAGCTAAATGTTTGTTGTGTAAAACCCACACTTAGTTTGATGTATTAAAGATAAAAGCCTTATATGAGGTTTTTCTGTCTTGGCTTTTATGCTCAGTACATAGTTTGATGGTATTAAATTAGTATAAACAAACTTCCATAGGGATTGGGATGGAGCCTTCAGTGTAAACATTTCATTTGTCTAGTCACTGGAAAACGAAAAACCATTTTAAAGTAAAAATCTATACTTGATTATCTCGCATGAATCTTGAGGCACTGTGTAGGAATAGGCAGTAGACTTTTACAAATGCCTCTAAACTGCCATGTATTGGTCTTGGAAGTCAAATGTTCAACTTCTTAAGAATAAGAGAGATATTCATTTCAGTTAATGCAGGACTTCAAATTAGTTTCAAAATGAAAGTCTTTAAATAGTGACTAATATTTATCCTTTATATTTTGTTCAGAAAAGAAGTGGGTTTAGTGATGTGCTTGTTTACGTCAGACATTTGCTTGGCTAATTATACGGAAAAAACCCAACCTGTCCTCTTTGCTCATACATGACAAGAGATGGTAGGCCTGAAATACAGTGATTAACATTGCAGGTTAGCTATTAAGGGAGAAAAAAAAAGAACAGTGTAACAGTGGGTTGGCGTGCCTAAGGAGGGGAGACAAAATCTCCCTCATCATGAGGCATCAAAGCACGTTAGAAAACATCTGGGAGAGATGGCACCATTAGTGCTGACACCTGAGGCAGGCAAGAGAAGAACCTCCTAAAGTACCTTCTCCTATTTCACCATGGTTTTCTGTGCCTGAAAAAATACTGTTTAGGCTCTGATGCATCCTGTCTAGATGAAGACATCTTACCAGCATACCCGAGGAGAAGTTATTTAATTCCTCATGGGAGGAGAGTACATTCCAGCCTAGAGAAGACTCTAGTGAGATCTTACAGCAGCCTACCAGTACCTAAAGGGGGGCCTACAGGAAAGATGGGGAGGGACTCTTTATCAGGCTTTATAGTGATAGGACAAGAGATAATGGTTTTAAACCAAAAGAGGGTAGATTTAGGTTAGATATTAGGAAGAAATTCTTTACTATGAGGGTGGTGAGTCACTGGAACAGGATGCCCAAGAAAGTTGTGGATGCCCCATCCATGGAAGTGTTGAAGGCCAGGCTGAATGGGAGTTTGAGCAACCTGATCTAGTGGGAGGTGTCCCTGCCCCTGGCAGGGGGGCTGGAACTAGATGATCTAACCCAAACCATTCTATGATTCTGTGATTCAATCCTGAATTGTCACTTCACTAGTGGGAAATTAACTGCAGCTATGATCCTAATGTCCAAGGCTTCCATGAAATGCTTAATGCTAGCCAAGATACACTAACTTCATCCTCTTCTATATCCTGTGTGCTCTGGAGACCTTCTGCCAAGGAATGTCTTGGCCGGCTTTCTATGTCCCTACATGCTGACTGGCACTTGTCCCATCACACTCTAAATATTACCCTTTCTGAGCATAAAATGTGTATATCAGATCCACTGAGCATCTTTTCCCATATTCAGGGTGCAGAAGGTCTCACCCATGAGGCACGTGGGCACTCAAGTGAAGTCAGGTGCAGAGCCCAAGCAAATGTCCTCTCTTTGATCTGGGCTCTCAACACGGAGAGCCAGCTCAGCAGCCTGTACCCTCACCCTGCAGCTGGGACACTGGGAATCCAGGTGTGGGGATCTCCCCGGTCACTTCTGGGCTGGGTCAGCAGCTACCAGTTGGCCACAGTCTCAGCCGCAGGGCTAGTAGAGCTCGATGGAGCTGCCAGGCAGGAGGAGGCAGCAGCCTGGGCAAGAAGACAACTGGTAATGGCCACAGTGAAGCACGTGCTGTTGACAGTGTTCTCAGCCGAGGCTTGACTACAAAGGTCAGGAACCAGTGGTTTTTATAACTTCTAATATTTGGAAAAGAGGACATTGTGGAGTGAAAAGTAAAAATCATAACAATGGGCTCTTTCTTGTAATGTATTCTCAGCCCTGGAAAACAGTGGGACTGCTCACGGTCGTCAGCATGGGTTATGTAGAATGAATACTGCCAGTTAGACTTGATTGCCTTTTTGATAAATTTACAAAAGTACTGAATGAAAAGAATGCAGCAGATGCAGAATAATTGGATTTTTAGCAAAGTAGTACAATGTCTCATGAAATCATACTCTTGACATTAATTCAAATTGGTTGGCGCATGAACATGGTCACATGGACCAAAAATAGGTAGAGGAATTTCAAGCGAAGAATAAAGATAGGCAGCAGCTTGATAAGCTGGGGAAAGGTGGCTGATGAAGTACTGCAAGGACGGGAGTTTCATTTAAGATTTTTATTGATCTGGAAAAAGTGCAAACAAGACATTACCGAAAACTCAGGATGGTTTGTGCTAGGATGTGACTCAGAATAGCAGTTTAATCCCTGGAAACATAATGAGCGTCCAGGACAGAAACAGCAGGAGAATCTCAATTAGAAAATGTAAGAAGACAATTTGGCATATTTTAAGCACGTGAAAAGGGGGCAGGCCATGTACATACATGGATTCTCTCTTCTGTCGAGAGGGTCGCTTGCATTTAAGCCAGGTGTGCCTCTATTAAGCAGGGGTGAGAAGCGAGGAAGGAGAACACTGCCATAGCCTCAGGAGAAATTGTGTCTCCACCACTTGTCAAGAGAAATAGCTGTTGTTACACTTTGAAAGCCTTTTTCTGTGATTTTCTGTTGGTTCATCCATCCATCTAAACTGTACCTATTGCTGTGGTAGCTCATTGTCCCCTTTTGGCAAGCTGTAAGCCAGGAATAGTGCTTCTGCTTCTCAAAATGATTGTGCCCAGCATCTGTAGGCAGGGAGATATGAAAGCCCTGCTTCCTTCACTCCGTGCCCATGCGCCAGACCAGGTGCCATTTGGCTGGTGATAGAAGGCAGCTTTTCTGAAGTCCATCAAGCTTGTTTGGGATCTTTACAGTAGGGATGACCCCTGCAGGGTCAGTTCTCAGTGCCTTCTGGATTCCTCGCAGCAGTCTGAGGTGTGGGCTCCTCAAGTGAGAAGGATAGGCTGGGCATGTAGCTTGGCCATTTGGAAGAGTCCTTCAGAAGCTAAACAGTCCCTGAGGAGGAAGAGACTTCTTCAATGAGAGACCTGTAAGGTGGGGGTTCTGAGGGAGAGAGGGGAAAAAGGTGGAGGAGGCATCTTTATATACCTCTGCCAGAATCTATACTGCCTAGAGCTGCAGGGAACAGCTTGGGAGGAATTGATCAAGATGATTTATGAATGAAATTGTCCCAATTAAACACTAGGTGGCATATTTACTTAAGAGTTTCCAGGGACTGTATTAGGGCATCTTACCCTGCTGACACCCATTTGTGCTTGTGTGATGGGTGCAGGTTCATGGGAACATGACTACCTGATGCCTTTTTTTAACGACGTGCATTCAGCTTGTTCTTAAAAAACTTGACACAAAGACACCATTGCTTGCTTCAACCTTAAAGCTATTCTTTAGCATCAAAGTCACTTCTATATTGATACATGGATTATTAAATGCAGTGTGGTAAGGAATAGGTGTATGTGGCAATGGTCCTACAGAGTGTCCAGTCTCAGAGGAATTGTGTAACTAGTGAGAGGGGTTAATATGCAAAGACAGAGTACGATTTACTTATTTCATTTGTCTGAAAGGCTGCATGTAGGAATATATAACGCATTTTAAAAGTCAAATGAAGGAAGCCTAACATTTCTCCTTATGTGAATGCAAAGCACAGCTTTTGATTTCAGAGCTGGTATTTTACAGTAATAGCATCCAGTGGTTTGGGTAAAATACTCAAAGGCATAAAATATGCCTTTCTTCTGTGTCTGCGTGACACCTGTTAAGTCAGCCAGGCTGCAGTTTTCTATATGCTGCTGCTTCTCCATCGGTGAAAGAATAAATAAACCTAGCTTACAGAAGTGCCTTTTCGCACACTGCATCCTTGAGAAAACGCAGCCAGCACCGGACAGAGCACTTAGCCTCTACTGAAAAATTACCATGTTCAGTATGTCAGCTCAAACAATTCTTAATTCTTCCGATGGATATTTTGAGAATATAGATAGATACTTTGGACTAACTCTGGATACCATGAAGATAAACGTCCCTAGCGTAGGAGATACCCGTAGTGCTGGTTGTGCAGGTTGTTGTGGCTCTCCCTGGAAGGGAGCTGTAGGTTGCTGACCCACGTCCACCACCGGCCAGATTTCTGAGATGAATCCCATCATCCGTCAGTCTGCTCTGCTGTAACTCACGTATGGACCTCTGAGGCAATAGAACTGGTTGTAGCTATTCGGCGCGAGCTCTTGCAAACAAAGCAGGCCATATAAAAAGGGAGCTAAATATGTAGGTCTGAACTGGGGTGTGCTCATTATGCCAGTGCCAAGGAGCGTGGAAAATAGACCTTGCTATGACAAAAAATTGTGGGGATAAATCCTTTCCTTGCCTGACGCTGGCTGTGCCCCAGACATGCCTGTCTTCTTCAAGGGGAAAAGAAAGCCCCATTCTCCTTGCCTTTTCTATTCCCGCCTCACTCACAAGAAGCAGGATGGAGTACTGCATTATCTGATGCCAGGGGATGAGCGGGGCAAAAGCTGAACATCTTACAGCTTGCCTTAGGACAATGTGTCAGGGCATCTGTACTCTGGCATCAGGAGAATCTGGTCAGATTCTAACTGCAGAGATGAATTTATGCCCATTTTCATTTTCAGTAGTATCTTTTGATGCTCATATTCTGTAAGGCTTTTTATGGCTGTTATTTTCCCAGCTCTCAGGAAAATACTAGTAGACCAGCATGTAATTTGGACAGTGAACTGAGATCTGCTGCCCTGCAAACATAGTCACTGCCAGGCTGCATTCACAAAACTGGGTTTTACAATATAAGTACTTAAAGTGACACCTGGGCAACTCTTTCAACTCAATTAGTTCTGTTTATTTGTATACTTTAGGAAATAAAAGGAAATTATTTTTTCCTCTATTTCCTTCTTCCCCTCCTTTTAATTTGATTAATCCAATCAGTGCAGTTTCCTAAATCCATCTGGCCTATAATGCATTGCCGAATGTCAGGCCAAGTGAATTTGCAGACAAAGCTTAAGGCATTTCCAGAATGGCTGAAAATGAAGTATACTGGAAGAGATTGGACTAAAAAGAGTGTATTTTCAAGAACATTGTTCACATCATTTGGTTTCTTGTAGACCTCAAAGTACTAGGAATTTAGGGAAAAGGCTGGATTGTGGTTTCTTCGTGGGCTGGCAGAATCCCAATTGAATAAAGTCAAGTCATCATTTGATATAATTTGCTTCTTAGGAGGCACTGCGTGCAATGCAGGATTCGTATAACTTCCACGTGATGCTTTGTAGGAAATTTTTCCATGTGTGTTTTTTTAATAAGCTCTCGATGCAGTGGCTTAAGTTTCCTTCTCCTCTTGTGAGCAGTGTACAAGCTCCCTATTGTCCAGCTATAGACATGGCATTTCATAAGAAAACACAAAACCTTCTGTAATTTCCTTTGTTCTATTTCTCACTGCATTTTATGTTGCAAATTTAAAAAAAAAATAGAAGTAAGTAGTTAGGGTACATGTAGCATTTTCTTCCTTTGCCTGTGACAGTGTATGCTCTGGAACAAAGGCATGATAGCGCCCCAGTTGAAATGAGAGCCAACCTGCATAGCACGTAGGTCAAGGCACGTAGGAGTCCCATTAGAGCTGCCCAGAACTAGAAATGTGGACAAGTATGTTGTGATATACATCCACAGAGCCCAGTGCCTTGGGGCTGTGGTGAGCCAGCCTGCTGAACAGGTAGAGCATCGGCAGCTTTTTCAGGCAGCTTGTTCAATCCATCAGCTCAAGTGCAGTTCACGGAGCGCATGAGCTGTTGCTCTGAGCAGTTACCTGGAGACCTTGGTGCATACATCTTACTGGATGACAGTAATGGGGAGATTAAAGCACTGCGCGTTAGAACACGGATGGAGTTCAGACACCTACCTGCTCAATGTCTTTTAAGCAGAATTTTGTAATGGGAATAAATCCGTCCATTTAGTTCAATTTGGTATCTAGACTTTCTACTACACAAGCAGAACATCTCACTTGCGGCAAAATGCAAGATTGGCTAGTGCCTGACCTATCTATGGAGTAATAAATACTCATATTTTCTCTAGCTTAGAAGAACCCACTTTGGTGCAAAAAGATGGGGACAGTGAATTTGATTCTTCTGCAAATTATATTTGAATTAGAAGACTGCAAATAAAGGGACAGTGACTGAAATGTTAATGCTTTCCCATTTTATTGCCTGTCTGTTTTCCTTTTAAAATGTGAGTTCAAATTCTTGAATAAAGGTAAGAATCATGACATTAATAAGAAAGAGGAGATTAAAAATTTCAGCCATCATAAGCCTTTCTGATTGTATGTAGATTGGGTTAACAGTTGTGGAGGTTTGCACTCTGAACACCATCACCTATTTTTATCTTGGCAGGTGTTGCTAAGAGTAATTCAGTATTTTGAACAGTTGTATTTTTATTGACTTGTGCAAGAATTCAGGAAAAGTCCTTGAATATTTAATATTCCAGTAATCAGATGAAAAAACGAGTTAATTCAGTATTTGATAGCACTTCCAATCCAATATAACATACTCAGAGCTAACTGAGAAAAGAATATATGCCTATAGGCTTTTGATATTTTTTTCTGTAAAAATTTAGCATCTAAATTTGTGCATAGAAAATAAGTCTAGATATTCCCATCTTCATACTACTTTTAAAAGTGCAAGTGCCTAAGTTCTGCATCATCTTCAGAAAAACAAACAGATACAATAGAATTCATTGGCAGTATAACAAAGTATTTATTGCAACAGGGGAGCTGTATTTTTCATAAGACTTATACTAAGAATTATACTAAAAATCCAGGGGAGGGACACACTCTTGTCCCCTGCAAACCAGAAACTGGCAAATAGGAAACTGTTCTATAATAACCCATGTGGGACGGTGGAACGTTTTGGATTAGCTATGCACCACGGGTAATCCTAGTTTATCTTTTTATTATTGTTGTTCTATTCTAGTTCAGTGTATTTTAAGATGCTATCCATGGCCTTTGGGGGTATAATTACATTTTTCACTTGATCTGTAATTTAGTCACTGGAACAAGAAGACAAAAGGTTATTTGGAATCAGACCTGACAGCCAGGAGGCTGAAGTGCTGACATTACTCTGCCACCTGACAGGTCTATGCCTCACGATTCGTCTGGGCGTGTGGTTGTGATAGATTTAAAAAGCAAGAAACCTAGCAGAAAGGATTCTCAGCCCGCACATGGGTGCAGGCAAAACGCACAATAACGAGCCTGGAACTGTCTGTTTTATTTTCAGCGGGATGCCTTTTTTTTTGTTTGTTTGGTTTGCTTTCACTGAACCTAATGAAAATAGTTGTCACACAGAGCGTCAGGGGATGCCTTTCTTGCTCCCGGAAAGCATGTCATTGCTCTTTGTCCTGAGTTTTCCTTCCCATGGCAGCACATGAACCCATGTTGTTGAGCTGGTTGTCTGCCCCACTGTTTTCACACAGAGCCATTGGTCCATCAGTGGTGGTGTTGCCTGGTGTAGTGAAAACCCGCTGTCTTCTTGTGTTCAGCATTTACCAACCAAAACCACCACATATTCTTCTGCTGCTCACCACTGCAGGCTTAAATGCTGTACCCAGTTGAATTAACATTTGCATCTCAGCAGCCAGCGAAGTCCTTTCTCCTGGCTTCCACTGGGTCCTCACCTCAGCTTCCATTGCACACACAGTGCCTTGCACACGTGGCTTTACACGCAGCGACTTTCTTCCTTCAGTTTGCAGATGGAGAAGGGAAGATGCACAAACAGTCGATTTAGGACAGAAACGCAGCTCTGTCTTGTTCGAGAACGCTGTGTCAGAGGGGTGGCTGTGGTAATTAGGGTTGTTTTGTAAACGTGTTCTCATGATGGTTTATTTGGAGTGGCAATATTGACGCACAGTGTATTTTGTATACCTAACGGCCCTTAGAAGTCACTTTATAAAGGAGGGGGTCAGGTGGGGGCATGTCAGGGAGGCAGGTTTGTGCTAGTGGGACTGTCACCGGAGGTCAGGGCTGTACCTGAGTGTGTGTACGTGACAAGACAAGAGGAGTCCTAGCTTGGCATTGTAGTCGAGGCCAGTGAGGTGTTGCAGCCAGGGCCTGGGATAAATCCCAAACAGAAAAGTACAACCTCCAGCAGCTTTTCCTTTAATTAACATCTCTTTATTGATCTCAGTGGTGAATGCAGACAAGACAGCTATTGTGAAGAAACTATAGCGGCAGAAGAGTCAGAAACAACAGCAGAAATTGCATAAAAAGCATTAGAACATTTATTTATTCTTCTCAGTTGTCGGCCTTTTTCCTGGAACATCCTTCTTCAGCACAGTATCAAAGACAAAATGTTTTGCCTTAACCACAATTCTATAGAAGATGTCTTGATAGTTGAGTATGGGATCTAAAAATTGCAGAATTTTAATACATCTATATAGCTGATACTAAAAAAAAATACAGAGAAGGTAGCAACAGAAATTTCATCAGATTTAGTCTCCAAAGCCTGAATTTTTAAATTCTCCTAATTCTAATGAATCTTCACTCAGATGAGTAGATAAGCATATGATTTGCATCTAAACATAGCAACACAGACACGCGGTGAGCCATTAACTGAATTGACTGTGGGCAGTGTGGTAGGGGCAAAGCCTAGGTTTGGACGCAACAGCGTTTGGCTCTTGGTTCTTCCATCAATTCAGTAGGTCCCACTACTTCAGCTCTGCAAGTGTGAGTGAGATTCCACAGTGTGTGCTTAGGAGAGACTTAACTAAGTAGGGTATCCTTTTCCTAGTTAAACGTTGCAGCTTTCTCACCTGTGACTTTGCTAACCCCTCATGGGTATATCTCCGGTGATGGTGCTTCAAGCTTTACCTTCCTCAACTTTGGGCCTTTCAATTCAGTCTAATTTTTTTTGCTTTTACAAGGCTTTACTTTTTCCTCTCAAAATCAAGCTTGAGAACTTTTGGTGGTGTAATAAAGGAGTCCAGGGAACTTGCTCTGGCAAAGGAGACTCTCCCAGCCATGAGGAGAGCGGTTTTAAAATACAGCATCTAAAAAAAAATAAAAACATTAATATGGTTAGATTCCACATCTTTGGAAGCAGATACTTTACAACAAGGAAGTACTGCTGAATTTGACCATGTGATCCATATAAGAAAGTACACGTCCCACCTCAGTAATAATGTTTTTCTCTATTTTAAATCTGTATCACTGACTTTCTAAAAAAAATGCAGGTGCTGTGTTGCCACTTCAGGAGAGGTTCTGCTGCTCTGTTCAAAGGGAGTAGCAATAAAATTTAATATTGTCTTCCAGTACTGCAGTCACCTCCACCTACCCTTCAGCCTCTTCCGCCAGGCAAGAGGGATAGGAGGGGCAGTGATTTTTAACTAGCCTGTCTGCACTCCTGAGCTAGTGAGCAACAGGACTGTGCAACCAACAGGTTTTTAGAAAGCCTCATATATTAACTGCTACAAAGAGTCACCGCCAGTTCACCCCGGGGTAAGAGACATTGAGTTACTGACATTGCCACCCTTCAGCGGAGGGGAAACTCCAGCAACAGGCCATTGCTGATAAGAAATTCAAGTGCCTGGGCCTTGGAAGAGGCAATACTGACCTCTGTCCTACTGTCTCATCCTTTGCTTGTCCATGGGATGACCAAACTTGATAAAAATCATGGCTGTGCTGTGATGTCTATCCTATTCCCAGAGAAGGAAGTGGGGGTAGCACCAGTTCTTTTTTATACCTCTTCTTATTGGACATTTGCAAATCTTTCCCACCATTTGGATACCACCCTGAGGGGCAGGAAGTCAGCGTCAGACCCTGTTCTGCAACATGAATTTCTCACACAGGATGAAATGACAAATAATTTTGGCAACAATGGGACTTTTGCAAAGAGAAGCGCATGATAGGAAATGTGGCTTCCTATTGCTACTACTAAGGAACAGAGCATTAATAATTTCTTCTGACACGTGACGTTCTGACAAGCAATGACGGAAGAAGTAAACGTCAAAAATATGAAATAAAGATCTGTCCCTTGGCAGATCTTAGTTCTGTTGACTTCTCTTTTATTTAAACAACATAGACGCATTTCTAAACAAACTATCAAGGATCAAAGTTGTGAGTTACTGATTTACAGAAATTGCTTTCATATCTATCTTTAATCTTAAATGACGTTGAAGTCTTCCAAATTCAGAACAAAGTGGCCACAACTTACAGATATGTACATAATATATAATAAAAGGTTGGATCCAACTAATACGTAATACTAAGCTATAGTATTAATTTTCAGGAACAACCCTTTTAAAATATCTGGGAATGATAATACATGCTGTGCTTACCATCATTTAAAGGAACAAGGTTATGAAGAAATAAAACTAATTATTTTTGGCCCAAAATGTATAACATAAGTATTATGTGAATATTGACACGCTAATACGTGAATATGAAAATTACATGAAGCAAAAGAAGTTCTGGATTAAGAAACTGTTGGATCTGGTTCTCCAAAAGCTTCCATCAACTTGAGGCTGGTGTAAGATCTGCCTGCCCAAAATAGGCATTGCAGAATTGGAAGCATTATTTTTATGGGCAGGGTAAATATATATAAAAAGCTTTTTTTTTTTTTCCTATTACATTTCATTTCATTCCTATTACATTTTCCTATTACATTACATTAATTTTCCTATTAATTCGTAAGGAATTCCTTAATTCTGTTAAATCCATAACATCTCTCTTTTTTCTAGAAAAAACAACCCTTTTTTTTAATGTATGTTCATGGACACAAATAGTCAGGGGGAAAAAAGCATTGACGCTGTCATCGTTGCCCTTTTTTAACTTCCCCAGCAAGGTCATGCAGGCTGGTTTTGCAAAGTCCTCATTAGGGACTATTTTAATATTTTACATTACGTGTGTTGCAATCTCAGCTTTTTCCTTATTAGCAAATGGAACTATGGACATCACACTGTGTTGGCCATAGCACAATTAATCAGAGCAGCTTCAGAACAGGCAGTCTGTACAAGCTTGGTCAGTCATTGTGGGTCAACCCCTGTTACCTTCTTTCAGATGTCAAAGTGAAAATAAGGGCTCTCCCAAGAATCTGGAGATAAGGATGACCAGGGAGGATGTAATAAAAGCTGATTTCCCCAGTATATAATTAGTTCTCCTCCCCTGAAGCTGAGGCTGATGAGGAGGCATGCCTGGCTACCTCCCTGCTCTTCTATTTGTAGCACTTTTGGAAGAGGAGCATGGAAAGGAGAGGAGGGGGACTGGTGACAGCAGAGATCTGAAGGGAAAAAGGAAATTCAGAGCTGCTCCATGAAAAAAAAAGTAAATGCACATGTTCTCTGGGAGTCAAAAAGATTGGCATATCTGGGAACACAGGGCACTTTGTGTTTGTCCTTGGCCCTCCTCACTCACTGGCAGCAACCAAGCATGTTGACCCTCAACATTTCAGGTCTCATAGGCAGGGTCCTACATTGGGATTCTGCCTGCCAAGTTCTCAGGTGTTGCTCTGAGAAATATTGAGGAATATGACATGGAAGACAACTTTTGCCCCCATCTTCTGTAAGAAAGCACAGCAAAGGTTGCAAATTCAATTGCTAAATAAAATTATCATCTCTCAAAAGCATCCCCCAGTAGGGATTTGACCTTAACACTCTAAAAATTTGAGAAGAGGAATCTTCTCAGTAAAAATGTCACTTGAGAAACTAACAGGTTTGTCTCCAGTGTGATGCACTGGAATATTTCCTCCTCACCCTTCCATCATTTTTATTTTTTTTTTATTTAAGCTATCACCCTAAAAAACACCCTACACCACCTTTATTTTTCCTCATTATTTCCCCTCTTGCCTTCCCAGGACAAGAAAAAGTCTTTCTTTTGGCTTTTTCCCACTTTATGCTTCAGAAACCCCAACACAGATACCCTGGTTTCTACCTATGGAGCACCGGCACATCAAAGGAAAACAGTCACATTCTGCCGCAGCACAGAAGATGCAAGAAGGACCAGCAACAAAGGGGTTAAAGGGAGTCCCATAGCAAAGATATGCAATGCCTTGAAATTTTAAGCACTAAAAATCTGTGAACACATAAAAGAATAAATCTTTGCCATTCCAGATGTTTCTGGTTGACACAAAACACTTGGAACCAGTTATATAGGGGTGGGTTGGGTTTTTTTCTGTGAACAGTGGAATTGGTGATGCCTGGTTCCCTATGGATTTGTGCTCTTTCTTCACATTTTATTCTCACTTCAGTAAGCCCAGCCATCCCTCAAGACCTTTCAGACATCCCTCTCTTGCCCCATTCCTCCTACCCTCGCCCTTTGACTTTTCTTTCTCGGTACCTGCGAAGGAGGCAGCAGGCGTTGTGGCTCCACGTTGGACTGCCAGGCTGGCCAGGAGAGTGCACAGGAGCTCAGACCTCTTCTCTCATCTCAGTCCAGCCACCAAATTTCATGAAACTCAGACATCTGTTGCTCTATCAACTTCAGCTAGAATTAGCCAGCTGGCTCAATAGATAGGGCAAGTGGTAAGACATATTGACACACAGTGCAATCAAATTTCTGTAGGCAACCAAGCTAATTTAAGGCCAATATTGCCTTTTATTTTAATAATAATAATTTCTAAACTCTATAGGTACAGTTTCTAGGTGAGTTTTTTATCTCCCTGTAAGTGTAAAGATAATGATAAGATCCACCTCTTCATCCCTCCTCCAACATTTGTAAATTAACCACTTCTGAAGAACACCTGGCTGTGGGGGCTCTACTGGTTTCCACCAGTGCCATGCAGACAGCTTCAGCTTCTGGGTATTTTACAGAGAGCTAGCCAAGTACCTTGTAACTTGCCAATTTATCATATCCCACTTATTGGCTTCAGGTGGCTTTAAATAAAAAATAATTAAAAAATCCAAATTCTGCCCTGCCCTAAATTCCACAGCTGTAGCTGGCTGCAATTTCCACTGCTTGATGGCTGTTAGGAGAAGATGTGGCTGCAGGTGAGCTGAGCACCTCACAGACAGGATCTGAGACCTGCTCATTTGGAACTGTGAGGTGGGTGACTCCTGCCTCTCCAGGAAGTGGCTGGTGTTTTTGAATGGGTTGGAGAAAATAGAAGATTCACTGTAGGTGCTCTTTGTGCTTTTGAGTAACATGTGGCTCTCAGACTTCTCCTCTCTTTTCATGTGAACTAAAGGGAGGAGAGCAGTTGCTGCTATCTTTAACACCTGGGAATAGCAGCTTTGGAAATGGCAAACACTTATCTCTACCTACAGAGGACAAAATTGAGGGAATCTCTTTCTTTGTTCTCCTCTAGCAGAGGTCCTTGAGAAACTACCGGTTGTTATCTCCACCCCTCAAAGCGGGGACTCTGGGCAGTGGACAAGGGGCATCACCCTTCTGCGATGCAGTTGGGGCCCTGGCTGTGGAGCATACACTCTGTCCTCACTACAATGGCAAGGAGGGCCTCCAGCTTGGATCTTGTCTTTGTAATCCTGCTTCAGCAGGGGAGTTGGACTAGATGATCTCTATGGTCCCTTCCAACTCTAAAAATTCACTGAAATTCAGTACCTGAATAGTCACTGGATCACTCTGGACAATCGCTCTTGAACCAGTTTGCAACATCTAGTTCCCCTGACTGACCTTAGAGTTATGTGTGCTTAGTAATACTAAAAATAATCTCACAAAAATATGTGTCAGGTGGTCTTCTCTAGTTTGGTTTGGTTTAAATCTCCCAGTAAACTTCTAAAACATGTTCTCTGTTTCTTTGGCTGCTCAGTTCCAAAAGAGATTGAGTTTCCTTCACTTCTTTAATGAGGCTTTAGTGAGTTACTGTCTTGGTTGTGCAGAGGGATAAATGCCCGATTTTCTCCATTTGAAAAAGGCCCCAAAAAAATGCTCCTGCTTTGCTTCAGCCATTTGGCTGGGAGGTTTCCTCATCGTGTGTCAAGCTGGCTTTTCTTTGACTGCAGAAAAATGCTCAGATGAGGTTGAGGGAAAGTAAAAGGTTTTGACAGCATGTAGAAGATTGTAGCTAATTGAGTTCATTGGGAGTTTTTCTACAAAACGTTTTTTTTCTGTTGAAGAATGCCAGCTCCTTGTGGAGGAGGGTCAGCTCCAACAAATGACTCACTTTAATGGAAAGGAAGGCTCCTGAAGGAGTAGAAGAGGCCAGGCTCAGGCTGGTGCTTGCCAGGGTGATGTTTGTACCCCGCGCCCCTCTACCTTACAGGGTTTAAAACTTCTCTGTCTGTTGGCTCATCATTGCCCTGCTGTCAGCAGACAATTGCAAAAAATCCATTGATGTCTCATGCTCTTCTGGTGACTGACCCATCCACAGAGCCATCACCTGTGCCTTGCTGACAGTCACTGTGCTGGCTCGCACTACAGATGTCTGTCCTTGGGTTTTTAAGTTTTGGTCCTGTCTGCGTGATTAACCGTGTTGGGGTCATTGGGGTTCTCCAGTTCTGATTTCTAGCTTAGGAAAGGGGCTCACATTGCTGTAGGCGTTCAAAGAGTCAACATTAAAAGAGCTTTGGAGGTGCAAAGTTAAGCATTTGGAAGTCGGGGAAGGCCAAACAGAGGGACGCCGGTACAATCCCAGCTGTGCCATTACATGATGGTACTGTTTTCAGTTGCAGGATCCCACTTCCTTCCTGTGGGGCTCCTGCCTCGTGCAGTGCACCGGAGACACTTTGCTCCGCTGACATTGCGTGGTTAGGTAGTTAAACAAGCTCTTGGCTGTGGGTTGGATTTAAGTGGTTTAAAAAGAGGAAGAATTTCCAAATCTTGCCTTCACCTGAATGCCACAGCTGCAGCTGACTGCAGTTTCTACTATTTTTACTTCTGAGTAACTGTTAAGTCATGGCTGTGGGTGAGTGGGTGGCTGTGGGCAAGCAGCTTTGCCTTGCTATTTATGGAAGTGAAAGGCATGTGACGAAAAGGAATTAAAAAAAACCAGTCTACTGCAGTGATGACACTGGTTCAGAGTTGCACAATGGGCTGGCTTACGTCCCTGCCCAGAGCCCCCATTCCGTGCTGGCAAGTAGCTCAAACATGTTCAGAGGCTAATGAGGCTACTTCTGCTACTGAGTGCACAAATTAGATTCTGCAGAAGTGTTGAGTAAATGCAGGTGAAACTAATGGGATCTGTTATCTGAATATAGAAAATAATATAACCTATTAAATGTTATTAAAAAAAATGCAAGCTGTGACTCCAATTAGGTGCCAAAAAGGAGAAAAGATTAATATAACGAGTCAGCCTCTTGTCAATGAAATGGGAATAATACCAGCCTTTTGATGAAAATTGTTGTGCAGCATCCAGACTGCGCAGCTTCCTGATTCCCTGGTGAGCCAGGGGACGAGGGAGGGACATTAACATTCAGGATTGAGAAAAGAGTTTGAGAGGAACGTGCATGATGTGAACTGGCTTGGAGAAAAATAGTCTGCACTCATGTAAACACAGACAGCATCATAAGACTTCAAGGGTCAGAGCTCAGCTTGAATTAAGACAGATCTCTCTTCTTTAATATTCAGTGTTGGGAGGATGAAAGAAGTATTGCCCTAGAAAAATCAGTTTTAAAATTCTGCTGGATGCTGGGATTTCACTTTAGAAGTAAATAGGGATGTTCTTTTCTTTTCTTTGCACTTCAAAGATTTACATGCATGACAGTGAGTAATCAGCTGTTCACTGAGGGCAGGTCAGTGTGATGGAAAAATAGCCACTGGTTTGTTCCATAAAGTCGTGGGAAGAAACAAATAAAACAAATGACACAGGGAGTGTTTGATTTACATTTTTTTTTAAGAGCATAATGTGGCTGAATAGAGCATTTCTTACCACTAAGGGTAGGGCAATGGTCTGCCAGCTTTGTGGTTGCTGTAAGCAAAATTTTTAGTTACAATATTGTAATAAAAAGAAAGGAAAGTGAATCAGACAGGTTTTTCAGAAAATGCTTTGGAGGCTTTCTCCCTCGGCCTTGCTCACTCCCTCTGTTGTCAATTCCTTTCCATCACCCAGAAGCAAGTATCTGCTCATCTCACAGATATCCTGGGGATTACTATTAATATTTTCTCTTCTTATTAATATCTATTTTCTATAAAAGCACCAATGTGTACTAGGCACTTTACAGACAAATAAGGAAGCGAGTTACTTCTCCTAGAAACTTGCAATCAATTGGGGTTTGCCTGAGGGAGCGTAAAATGAATCTATCTGGGCTGTATTTATTTATCTATTACTTGTAACGATTTATCTTGCATGCCTGGCCCTGACAGCTCTTGTTTTACAAAAACTAGAAAAGCGGTAGGTGATCCACAGTAGAATCAAAGCACGACCTGCAGCTGGAATGATGTCTTAAGGAGGGGGGGGGGGGGAAGATTCACAGATCAATCTTGCCTGGTTCTTTTTCCTCGCGTTCTCTCTCCAAAATTTAGCCATCTTAGAAACTCAGCCTAGTAGCTGTTTGTGTAGACTGTCAAATTCATATGTTAGAATGAAATGGGAGAAGCGAAGTTCCCGGTGCTGATGGAGAGCCACTGGGGAGAGGCGACTCGCAGGGAGCTCAGCACAGACGCTGGGTGCTCTGAGCATCCTGTCCCCACCAAGGAGGCTGGTGGCTATAACCTGTGTGGTGATCCTAAAGAAGTGGCGTGGCAGTTCCTTCACCCCGAAAGTGGCAAAGCAAGGAAGTTTCTTGCAAAGTCCACATGAGAGAGGAAAATTCACATCCTCACTGGCATTTCAAATGATGTAAGGCACTACTCTTCCCTGATGGCTGAGAAGGGATGCTAGCTCTAATAAATTCTGCTAATTGCTGGTATTATTTTAGGGAAAGATGATTTATCTTCCTTCGGTAGGCAGCTCAGGTTCTTTCTTACTGAACACACTTGCTGACAGTAAATGTACACAGCTGCTTGAGACAGAAAGCTATTTTAATAGTATACTTCCTAGCACAATCTTTTTTTCAGCAATAACATTTGAAGGGTATGTGGGGAGAAGAACAGGTGACACGTTTTGCTTAGAATAAAAGCTTTGTTTTGATTTGGCTGTGAACTTAGATCCATATGAAAAAAATATGTTCAATCTTTCTATCTGCTGTACTTTTTCCTACATATCCACTATTACAAAATACAGTTGTGTGGGACTGTAATATCCAAAATTGTGATTCCAGAGTCTAAATATTTGCATATTTCTGATGAAACATCCTGATAATTATATTTTACCTGTAAACAGTTTAGCACCATAATGTCTGGTTTAGAGACAGATTTTGGGTAAGAGAGTGGTGTTTACTGTGCATGGCTCCAGTTGAAATGCCAGGTCTTTCTTTTGCCTTTTCAAATATGGCCAACTAATTAAATTTAGATATAGAGATGCTTCTATATTGATATGCATATTATGTGTATATATATTGTATGTGCATAGCATATCAAAAGATAGATACATATGCAGATGTACTAAAGACAAATAGTGTAATGTTATATTACGTGAGTATAATAGATTCATAAATATAAAATACTCCCACTGTTCTTTGGTTTCCATGCAGATTTATTGTCTATCAAATGGATTAAAGCCTTTGGCTGCTGCATAGTGAAGCAGGCAGCTGCTCAATATTTATTTTTATCTTCATTGCTGAAAAAGTAGACCCACTGCTCATTAAATTAGTCCTGGTTCTTCCAGTAAGCACAGTCTATCTCCTTCGGCAGCAGTCCAGGTTAGAGATATTTGGAAGTTTTCCAGCAACACCTAGCTTTTTTTCTTTTTTTATTTTTCAGAAAATGCAAGTTTGAGTCTGAAACAGTTCGCTCAAAAGCAAAAAAAGTATTTTACAGAGTCCAAGTGACCATATGTATTCGCACATCACACCTCCATCCTCAGCACTCACACCTCACCACTTCCTTAGATTTCTTTGGGTGTCCTTGGCCTTGGCATAATCTGCCTGATAGATTGGCTAATTATGTTGGACGCTAACGATCCCCAGCCCTTAGGCAGTCTGCCATTAAGCTGAGAACCCGAAACGCAGTCCCCTGGCTGGCTGGCTGGCAGATCTTCCCCAGACACAGCAGACCTGAAACAGTGTCATTTTCGCCAGAAAACTCCTTCCACCAAATGCCCACCATTTCCCCTGGGATTTCAAATTTTGGGAAAAAGAGAAGAAATTTTACACAGAACCAATCCCTTGCTTTCCAGCCAAGTCTAGTCCCCTTGCACTCTTTGATAAACCATGATGTTAATCCACAACACCTTTATCTCAGTATTTGCCACTTTCCTATTATGTCCATGGAATGACAGATTCTATGAATATATATATTTATTTATATGTATGTGGGTATATATATATACACAAAATTAGACAAAATATGTTGTCTGTAAGTAGGTAGAATCATGTTAAGCCCAGAAGGGCAGTGCTGGAATTCTTCAGATAGTTCTTAACTTTGGTATTTCTTGGCTCCTAAACGTTTTAGTTTGCAGTCTATTTATAAACTTAGGAAGTTATTTTAATGATGTATTTTAATGGAAAGTCTAAGAGAGGCTCATGTTGAACTAAAATACTTGTAATTTTTCAGTAGATATTCTAAAGATATTTTAGTTGTGTACGTGTTGTGGACTGTAGACTTCTGCAATAGCAAGGGTTGGTTCTCAGGCAGATCAGGGTTTGTTAGGAATTACAAAATGGAGTATCTGGTGGTACAATAACCTACATCTCATGATAATATTCAAGAAGAGCTCTAGATTTTTATAAACGTTGGATAAATTGTCTGCTTTTCTTGACCTTGTGCCAGTTTATTCTCTGAAAAGATAAGGGATCTGTTTATTCTGAGCAAAACAGTGACAGCAAGGAGAAAAGCCTGTGAATCAGAAGGGGATTTCTCTTTCCTTCCACCTTTCATTTGTGTGTTAATCACTGATGCAGCACTTAACCAAAGAAGAGACAGGAGCTTTACTACCCAGGGTATTATATATAGCGCACTTTTAAAAAACTCTAGTAATCTACTGATGGTTATTTGCTCCAATATATGTAAGTTCTTCTTCACAAGCTTAAAAATTACTGTCTTCATCTGTTGTGGTTATGTTCCATTTCATATTTTTTTCTTGTGAGACAAAAAGTCCTTGTTATGAAGGTGGGGCAGCTTTCTAGACTGTAAGCTCTTCAGGGCAGGGAACGGTCTTTTACTCTGTGTTTGTACAGCATCGCTGTAGGCTTGACCTGGTTGAAGGCTCAAGCTCCTCTGCACTATTGCAATGCAAATAATAAACACTACTGAGAAATAAAGAGTTTGTTCGGTCAATTGGAGTCCTACCCAAGTATGAATGAACAGAGGGAAATTAGGTGTCAAAGTCAACACTCACCATTATCGGTTGTTTAGCACATAGTAACAAATTGAAATAGTAATGAGTTTTATAAATTAGGTGTGCAGCTAGTTAATACTTCGTGGACTTTAGAAGATTTGCTGATGATAAATACAATGACATTTCTTGTTAACAATAAATAGTGAGACTGTACAGATTTACCAAACAAAGGAAAATTCGTCTTACTATATCACCCTGTCATTTAAAAACCTTGAATCTTAAAGGGCTTCTGTAAATATAAATCACTGTAAACTGCAGAATTGCTAAAGCATAGAGCGAAGTACTTCTGTAAATCTAGTGTCTGATCATTCAGTTCGCTACATGAATTACCATATAGTTAACCGTAGAGGACATTTCATTTTTTCTAATTTAAAAAAAAATAGTTTCACTAGGCAATGAGTTAATGTGTATTAGTGATTCAAGGCATCTTAGACAATAAAAATGAAACTTTACCAATGGAATTAGCTCAGTAAGTATTTTTCTCATTTGATGCTTCATGCATTTATGGGAGTGGAGTCATCTCAGCCGAATACGAGGAGGAAATGACGGGAATATTGATAGTATGGATAGTGTACATAAAACTGCATTGAAAATAGTGGCCCAAATGTGTTCAGCAGGATGGATGGCACACTTCTAAAATGAGACAGACAATTACACAAGGGCAGGAAGCCGCAGGTGAAAAATATAGAGGGTAAAAGCCTGTCATTATGAGATGGCAGAGATCCCTGTTTAGCACTGGTGATGAACTACAGAAGAATCTCAGCTGAAGATTTACTGAATTCTTCTTCCTTTCAAGTGGAAATTTTCTAATTCAAAAATAAGAAGTAAAAGTACTGCAGTTGTAAGTAAATTGTCTTTGGCGTTCTGCTTTTGGAGGAGGAGTGCCTTTGGCAGATTGCTCTGGCTGCCCAGGACAACTTTTTGATTGCCCAGCTGATGTTTTTTCTGATAGGTAAAGATCTGTCACAATTTTCACCTTTCTTTTTCACCTGTAGCATAAACTTCCTGTGACATCGGTCTGTGTAAAGCTAAGGAGCTCATCTCCTTATCCCTTATTGATCTCTGAGGCTCTTCTGATCTCATTTGGCGCTAAGCATCTGCCATGGTTTTTATGAAGTGATGCCTACCCCCACTCCCTTCCCTTTGCACACCATGGGCTAAAACCTGGTGCCTAGCCCTTGCTGGCTGGGTGGAGAGAGCTGGTACCTACATGGTTTCTAGCTCTTCCCCTTATCAGTAAACATGTATGTTTTTCATACTGCTGAGACCGTCATTGATCAGACTGTTCCAGTTTGTCAATGTGAACAGCTGGGGAAACAGCTATAATTGCTTTTTAGTGCCTTTGTCATTAGCTGAGAGCCAGCACTTGTTCATTTCCAGGTGTTGGTTCTTTGTCCCAGGGTCTCCCTAGGACAGATCATAGAATCATAGAATGGTTAGGGTTTGAAGGGACCTTGAAGATCATCAAGTTCCTACTCCCCTGCCCTGGGCAGGGACACCTCCCACTAGAGCAGGTTGCTCAAAGCCCCATCCAGCCTGGCCTTGAACACTTCCAGGGATGGGGCATCCACAGCTTCTCTGGGCAACCTATTCCAATGTCTCACCGCCCTCACTGTTCCCCCTCACCTCTGCCCTGCAGAGTCCATGCAGCTGTGGTGGTACAGAGGTGTAGGGCTTTATCTCGCCAACACCTGGCCGATTTGCGTCCTGTGGAGAGAAGCAATGATGTGGAAGTCAGCGGCACGGTCAAGCTGTAGACTGAATCTAGTCGAGCTCTGACTTGGACCTGAATCTGGGTGATGTGATGAAGCAACCTGGAAGTCTTTTGGGAATTACAGATGCTCCTTCAAGCCAGGGTGTTTGTCGGGTGTGTGTTACAAGAGCCTGCAACTGCGGGTATTGCTGTACCCTCCCCTCCTCTTCAGCATTTATACACAGTAAAAGCTAGTGAGGGCTTCTGGTTTTTCCCTTTTCCCTTTCCATCTTCCTGGGGATTGCCCTCTTCAGTGGCTTGTGTGTTGTGGAGCAAGTGCTACACGTGTTGTAAGGCACATTTTGCCCCTTAGTTTGCAAACAAATTTAGGATGTGGAGGTTTGACCTATAAAGCTCAAGGCAATTTGTAAGCTGTTGCCTGTGGAGATAACCTTTCTCTTCACCATATTTTGTCACTGATGAAGTTAATGAAGAAGGTTAGTAAGAAAACAAAAAGCCCCCAACTGGGAAGGCCTCATCCTACACATCAGGAGAGTCTCCAGGCCTGGTGCCCTGCAAGTACCGTGCGGCGCTGGAGGCTGTGAAACTGGGGTGTGAATTAAATGTGAAGCACAGGAAATGGAAGCAACTGGCTTGCTTTCCGTGCCAGTCTTGTACTTCTGTTAAATTACATAAAACCCATGTTGGCAACTTGCAAAAAATTGCTATAAATTAAAATAAAACAAGGGCAGCGTGTAATCATGATGATGTTGATAGAAGATGGCAGGTCATTTAATGAAATCTCCCTGTATTACAGCAATAGTAAACCAACTGGTTAAACTTCTAAGGCAAGTTAGATGGTTTTAAAATGAAGTGAAAATGCCTTTAAGTGCTAAATTAACTTACTTTATCTGAATGGGCAATACAGTGCTCAGGCTATTTTTCAAAATTTAGAGCTGATGAGCTGTTATGTTTAATGTTGCAACTAAAAAAAATTAAAATTTTGTCTAATTTGGAAATTAGCTTAATATAAATGGAAGGAATTAGTGTGGTGTGAAAATGTACCAACCAAAAAGGCATAGTTTTCTTTCAGTCCAGGGAAGTCTGATTTTAGCTTTTGTCTTGCGCACTGGCAAGTCTTTTGACTAGTTTGTGTAAACATGGGGTTTAAAACGCTGCAATGTCTGCTCCTGGCTGAGTAAATCCTTCATTAATGCCTTCTATATTAAGTACGTCTGTCTGGGGCTGAAGTGTGATACTTTACAAACAGCTGAGTCTTCCTAAGGCATTCCTTCAGGAGTGCTTCTGGTGAGGTGGCCTTTGCAAGGGCATGGCTGTGGCGTGGCTCCTCCTTCCCGCGCCGGCGAGATTAAGTCTGTCTTTCAGTTGAAGTCCCGGGAGAGCCAAAATGAAAGCAGAAGATGGTCGTATTTCACATCAGCCTGCTCAGACATGAGTCTTTTGTTATTGCTTTCTTCAACCGGGAGAATAAGATTCTTTTCTGCTTGAAATTATAAAGTATTTAGAGATGTGCCTTTTGTTTTAGAAGGAGAAAGGGCTTTCTCAGCGGGACTGAGGACGTCACTGCCAGTTAAAAGAGCCCTGGGGAACAACTGATTAACAGAAAGAAAACAAATGCAAAGCCCCTGTGTCTCTGTATTGAGTTTGTACAGGGGAATATAACTTTTTGCTAGGCAGTTGTCGGTAGAGGATTGCCTTTGAAGCTAGCATTTTATCAAGCATAGTGGAGGGTTATAATATTAATGGCAAATTTCTGCACTTTTGTTTTTACTTCATTCCTAATTGCGATAAAAGTAAAACACTCGACTTTTCATGACTGAGCACTGAGGAAGCAGGATAAAAGGCAGAAAAAGATGTTAGATTGACTGAACCTTCTCCAACTATTTTTAATGTTTTATTAACTGTTTTTAATGAAGTGTTTCCAACTGGAAACAGAAAATTACTTTTTGAAATATTTCAAACTTTAATGTTTCCACAGTTTAAAAAATATGGAATTTGGGTCTTGGTGAGAACTTCCTTATGCAAAGTTCCTGGTCTGATGAGTCATGTATTCTGCAATAAAAAAAATGTTTCCCTGAAAAGCCTCCCCCAAGTTCAAACATAGTGACTAATATGCTGTTCTACTCTTTAGAGAAAAGTGAAAAATGGTGGTACTTTACAAAGAAAATGAGTCCTCCCTCTGATTTATCGTAACCCTTGACCTAACTCTGTGGTGTGGTGAATGTCTTCAGCTCTGATGGATTTAGTGGCAGTGGAAGATATGCAGCACATCGTCTGTTCGGGCACTTCCAGTGCTGGTGCTGCCATCAGCATTGCTGAGACAGCGAAACTCCGAGCGCATTTGGTGGGAGATGTCTCTTGTCTCATCAGCATCATGGGTTTCTGTGCTCCCATGCACTGGCCGCAGCTGTGCTAAGCTGCTGAAAGCCACGGGTTAGCTCCAGAAGTCTCCCAGATAGAGCTGGTTTGTACAGCTGTGCCCGAGGGGATAATATGAACGTTTCTCTGTGTGGTTAGATGTAAGAAAAAGTAGGCTCAGCTTGGTTCTTTGAGCAAAACCACGAATAGACAGTGATGTCTCCCCCGGATGCTGATCTGCATTTAGGAGTTAAACCATCCCTGGGGCTGAGCCTGATTCCCCTGCTGGGGCAGGGCAGGAGCTGCGATTGGCACTGTTGGGTGGTGGGTCCCAGCTCCAGCTCAGGCTGGGTGGAAGAGTGGGGCTTTGCTGTTCCCAGTTACTCAAGGAAAGAAGAAATTGCTTCAGTGACAGAAGATGCTGTAGGCTTTCTTGATCTCAGTACTCCCAGTTGTCTCTGAGTGCTCAGAATCTTCCTTTTTACGTTTCAGGGAAAAAGCCCTCCTTGAAGGAGCTTTTTATTCTTTATGGAATGGTTTTGTCTTCATATCACGGCATTCCTGCACATCTAGTGCTCATCAGTTGTTTCACAGGAAGGGTGAAATAAAACAGTTTAGAAAATAAATTCTGGTCCTTTGATGATGTCTAGTGATGGTAATGTAAAGAGGATGGTAGCAGCTGTGTGGCCACTTTGACAGGTACCTTCAATGAGACATTCCTAAAAGCAGTCACATCACTTCAATGTAGCAACCTACTAAATGCAGTGGATCAAAATGAACATCAGCACGTACCTGTTTGAGTTTGTGGCTTTTTTTAAGAATGTTTCCTGAATTTTAAAAATTTTACCAAACTTACTAGCTGTTATAAAATTGTCCTTCTGTTGTGCTATTCACCATATGTCCTAGCAGAGGCTTGTGAGTACTGAGTACATCTTACAGAAGCCCCAGGCTCATCGGCAGGCTTGTATTATGTCAGTTTTACAACTGGAAAAACAGAAGCACAGAAAGGTTAATTATTTTAGCCTAGTTTGTGTGGTCAACAGTGTTACAACAAGCAGAATTCAGAAATCCTGCTCTGATTGCTGCTGATATATATCCATGACACTTCTTATGTATACTGCGCCTTAGGTATACTGCTAACCTTTTTCTTGGCAGCTAACACTTCAGAAAGATCTATTATTTCCATTTCAGAACTTTCGCTTCATGATTTTTACATAGTTTTGCTAGGAACCTCACCTGTTGCAAAGCAAAAATCTCTGCAGTGCAAAAAAAACCGCAATGGCACCAAGTGCCATACAAATACAAAGGCCAAATTCCCCTGTCCCAAACAGTAATCAGGTGATGTATGTAAAATCATAGGGTCATAGAATGGTTAGAGTTGGAAGGGACCTTAAAGATCATTGAGTTCCAAGCCCCCTGCCATGGGCAGGGACACCTCCTATTAGAGCAGGTTGCTCAAAGCCTCATCCAGCCTGGCCTTGAAAATAATATATAAAATCAGATAAATACTAGCTAGTTAAACTGCAGAAGATACTTTAGCAAACAAGATTACTGCGCACAAACTCCATTGAAGGTATTCATAGTTCCCCAGAGAGTCTGTCCTGGAGTACTGCAACAGCTGCCATCCTTTGGTGTACGGTCATCAGAAAGGGGAGAATTCAGCATGATTTCATAGATCTGAAGCTGAATTCAAGGCTGAAAAGTGACTAAAAAGCTAACTACTTCCAGAACTAAAGTTTTGTGCTATTTAGTTCCATTGACTGAAATGGGGCTATGAGATAGGGGTGAAATCTTTTACCTACAAAATGTCTTAGCAGGGTTGCTCGTAATGGTGAAGCTCATTTATTCTGTTTCATGTTTCCCCAACCATTTGTTATGAAACCCTTGTCACAAGCAAAACAAAATAAGCAAGCTGTAAACCAAGTTACTGCAGTTGAACTACAGGCACGGATAGAGGTAGGGTACAGTATCTGTCTTGCTTTTGGGTACTTTAAAAGTGGTGCTGAGAATAGTATAATATCTATGCAGATTAGCTAAACTGCTGCAATAGAGTATAAATATCGGAGTGATGGCAACTACATATTTCAAAAGAAACGTCTTTGGTTATGCAAAATACAAACCTTTTCCTTTCCGTGGGCAGAGTCAACTACAGCATGAGTTCATGCTGGTGGTAGCCCCACGGGTCCCACGAATTAAATCTCAGGCTGGGTAGTGATGTTATTCCCTCGGTTCTTCTTTTAATCTCCTTTTTGTGCTGAGAGCAGCCATCTGTCCCCCTCCAAACAATGGTGGAAGCAGCTGTGCGTGGTGTGCCATCAGGGACAAAAGCCCCTGCTTCATACCAGAGGGCGGCGGGCTGCAGGTCGCAGGGAGTTATAAGGATCTCAGGGTCAAATGACACCTGATGCCACGCTGTATGGAAAAATAAAACTAGGATTATAGGGCCTTTATGTGTTCATTCACTAGCGGAGAAGTGGGGTCAGTCTTTGTCTGAGTTTTTCTCTAATGGCCATGGGAACGCATATGTGTTTTCAAGGGGAACTGCACCGCTACTTACCACGGAGTAAAGGAGCAACAAACCCAGCTTCGAGCAGTGGGCAAAGCAAACACGATGCCAAAACAATTCTTTCAAAGGGAAAATAAAAAAAACAGCTTGAATACATTCTGGTACTTTATACAAGTTCAAAGTGTGTGATCTCAAGTGGTTTGTGTATCCTATAACACGCCCTCATAGGAGCGCAGTGAACCCTGCTTTTCCTGTGCTGTTTGCAGCACACAGTAGTTCCCTTGCTTCTTTTGGGAAAAGGGAAGCTGAGCAAGGGCCAGGTGCTGCTCAGAAGTCACATTCAGGAGAAGTTGGTTATGCTTTGAGCTGTTTTTTCTGCAGAGTGAGTTGGAAGGAGCTGGAGAAAGGTACATACTCTACAGGATGAAATTGCCCATTCCTTGCAGGCAGCTTTCCACTTTTCAACAAGTGGTGCTAGTTCTATCCCAACTACTCTCCTTCTGTGCTATGTCCATAAGGACCACAGAAGCTGATAAAGGTAGGAACCTTTCTTATTTACCAAGGGGGAACATAATAGATGGGGTAAAGTTCATGCCTATAATGAAATGGGCAAGTAATCACAGCAGAGTGCAGAGCCTCCTTTTTTCAACCCCGCATCACTTTTGTCTGCATGGATTCCTGCTCTGTTTCTAAGCAAACGTGCATTTTAGAGCCATTAGTCAGAGACGTACCAGGGGTCATACAGCCTTACCGCTGCTTTTGGGATGACAGTCCAGATCTGACCCTGTCTCTTGCGAACAGGGTGATGTTCCTTGAAGCTTGATGGGACAGAAGCACATATTTCACAAATGGGTAAGCTGTAAACACCATATGTTCCTGCCTCAGGGGAACATGTCCAGGGGCATTTGTGGATATAGAGCTGAGCTTAGTCAAGCCATAAGACAGCCATGGCTGGCCCAGCACAAAACCAGTGATGTCCTTCCATGCCATGGTTCTACTGATGCACATGGAAAATAGTTCCCTATTGCCCTCTTTTTTTTTTTTTCTTTTTTTTTTTTTTTGACGTGCAAAGGATACTGAAATAGAAGTTCATAGTCATACAGCACAGCATTTTTATAAAACTAGCATTACTTTTTTTTTTTTTTTGGTATAGTGCAATGGCTCAGGCTTGTTAAAAAGTATTCTTTCAACCTGAAAACATGTTGTGTTCTTACTTGTTGATTGCCCCTGTTGTGCCCTAAATGGCATGAAAAATTCCTTTCACCTTAATTGTCTACCTAGTTTATGCATTTTTATAGGAAGAAATCACAGACACTGCAGTTAAAGGGGACAGAAATGTTGCTAATGATGGAAAACACATGACTAAACTTCTAAGTCTTTGTATTGTGTAGTTTACCTGAAAGTGTCATGATGCTGAGCAGTAGTATAAATTGGTCATGCTGCTTATAACTGCGAATGAAGCTTTAGAGTTCCTTCAAACCACCCAGAAACTACCAAAACTAGAGAAAAATCCTGTTTGATGCTTGATTCTGATATTGGCACTGTCCTCCCTGCAAACTGCTTCTCAACCCCATCTCCCTGTGAGCGCTAAACCGATAGAGCATCACACCACTGAGAGTCCGCTCCTGAACTCTTACTGGCCAGGAACAATTTTATAGATTTCCAGTTCACAAAGTATTTGTTCTCTTTCACTTACATAAATCTTTTATTTAACCCACATTGAAGTCTCTTGCTTTAAGCTGTCTTGAGCTGGGGGGAAACTTAACGGCACTGCTGCTGGTTCCCGCGACTGCCCCAGCATACTTCACATTCTGGCAGCTCTCTCAGCGTCGCTTTGCAGCCCCTCCAGAGATCCGCTGGCTCTGCCGAGCGGTTAGTGGCTCCGCACATAAATGCCATTGCTGTCTGACTCTGTGGTTTCTGGGAAACTTTCCTGAAGCCTGTTTTCCTCCGTGTTTTGTCATAATCCCCGGGGGAGGCTGCATTTTTTGCTTTTCTATATGAGCAGAAGCTCTGACTCTGGTCCATAAAGTTCAGCCTGGAGCGTATTCTGCAAGGCTGAGTTGGTCTCACTCCAAGAGTGAGATGGTTTACTCCCACCATCACACAGCATCAGAACTCAAAGTGAGAAGCAGAAGAACTTTCTGTATTTCATTTTTTTGTGGTTTATTTATTTTTGTATGTTAAGTTTTACTTAGACAACTGGCAGATAGCAGGTTACTGTATTGTTTTGAGACAACACCTGTAGAGACTATGCCTGCCTGTAGGGCATAGTAGTGTTTGAGACACAGAAATGAAAATTTTCCTAAAAGTGAGGACAGTAGGTGTTTGTGTAATGTGCTATGTATGTGTTTGGGTGTGTGATGAGGCACATGGGTCAAACATCCAGACCTTATGCCCACCAGCTATACAACACAGTAGCTTTATAGCGCTGGGATTTATTATCAAGCTCATTCATTTGATGTCCTGACATTAAACAGATTTAATGCAGTCTCACAAAACTTGGTTCTCGATTTAACCCCGTGATTGAGCGTGGTACCCAACCGGCTCCTTCAATGCACAAGCGGTATATGGTTAATGACAACCCCAAACGAGCAAGCCAAAAGGGCCCCAAGGGAGGGACTGCTGCACTTAGGGTGCCTCTAGCCCCTTCCCTATCCCCTCAAGGGCACAGGCGTCACCTTTCTCAGAGGGGACATTCTGGCCTTCCTCTCTCTCTCCTCAGACCGGGAAGTCAGTGCAGTAACTTCTCTGCTTCATTGTGGCAGCTCAGCAGGTTTGGCTCTCGTTCAAGCTCCGCGGTCTCCTTGCAGGGCTGTGACGGGTTTAATCAATGGCAGGCTGGCTTTCCTAAACAAAGTGCTGTTTCTTCAGAAAGCAAGAGCTTCATAGCAAAAACATAAAAAGATGAACGGGTCATACACGTATACAGCTTACTAGGTGCTAAGCCAGCATCCGCTGGGAATCTGGTTAAAAACTGTAATGTTTAGGATATTTTTTTAAAATCTCTGTCTCTTGACTAATAGTCCCATATCTTGCAGAGAGCATGAGTCACTTCCCTCAGAGAGGCCATTGTATATCATATTAAGTTCATTATGTTGCTAGGCTATTTCCTCTGTGGGTGAAACGTCAAAATACAGGCTACCTATATAGTCAGCATCAGAAATTTGTATTAATTACAGACCGCCTCCTCCATATTTATATTTCTTGAAGAAGTTCATCCAATGAGCTCTAATAAACCTATGAAGGTACACACAGCTGTGTAACAAATGATACAGTAAACTGGGTATTCCGTGTTTCCAGAGCATGATTCTTAGCCGGGTCTATAGTACGGGAAATATTGATAACCAAAACAAAGTACAGCTATTATTCTGTAATTACTTACAGATATGGTTGAGGCTGATAAAATAAATGATTTCTTACCCAATTTATTCTAAAATTCAATAGATAATAGAAAATTAGAAGTAGAAAAGCGTTCAGAGAGAGATTAATCTTACCTAATTTTTAATATCTTAAAGTAAGCTATCTGTTTCTACCTGAGTCATCTAATTGCCTTATATGATCCATAAATGACCTGCAAGAAGGAAATTCAAGCTCGCCCATTTTAAACTTAGTCTGTCAGAGAAGAGGTTGAATCACTGTCCGGAGGTTTCTGGTTTTCTTCTTTGGTTATAAAGACAGCCCAGATTACTGTTTTGGATTAGACAGCTGCCATCCATCCATCCATCCATCCATCCCATCCCATCCCATCCCATCCCTAAATGTCTGTTTGTTAGAAAAATATTCTGTTGGTTTTGTTGTCGATAAATACAACATAATTGACAGAATAACTGCAGATTTTTTTACAAAGATTGGGATAAATAATAGGTTTTAATTTTGGTTTGACTAGAGACCCAATGTTATCATAGATATGCTTTAATTTATAGGTGTGATAACAGTACTCATTCACCTACATTGCAGTCAGTCAAATTCAGTCAGTCACCTGTGTTGTATCCACAGAGATAACAAGAAGTAATTCAGAAATAAATTCAGTGCCGTTTCCCCGAGGAAGCCTTATTTACAGGTGAAGTGGCTCCTGCCAGCCCCACCATGGGGGACCTGGTGCTCCTCTTCCTCCATGGCGGCAGCAGTGGCAGTGGTGTCTGGCTCTGCCCTCGTCTGCCCAGATGAGCCCTCACCCCCCCGGCTCTTCCATCCATCCGTTTGGGTCATGAATATTAAGCACAGAAGAGACACTCATTAACTCAACCGGGAAAACGTCATTAATAACCTTGACAAGTATGGGGATAAATTGGGAAGGATAAAGGAGAGAGTGGGAGGAAAGGAAGTCAGGGCAATAAATAGGCTAGACCTGCTGTTACCATGTTAATCTCTACAGGGTTATTCAGGGGAATCACTGAGTCAGTTCATCCTGTACCTAGGTCCTTTCCTTTTTTCTGGACTTGTTTCTTCCTTGATACCAACACTGTATTTGTAATATGCACATATATTATAGTTTACAAAAATAAGAAATAAAAATGCTATTTCAGACATGTTAAATACAGCAGCGGGTGGGAAACACACAGTTTAACACATTAAGTGATACAATTGCCTGGCATAAAAGGTTTTAGTCCGCCCATTATTTTTTTAATTGGAGATAAATATGTAATTGCATACCACTTAACGTAACCTCCAGTTGTTGTTCCAAAATAGACAATAGTTTATTACATTAATGCTCTATAAGAGGCTTAGAGCCATTATTATTTTTAATAATAGTCTCGCTAGTGCCTTGCTGAATCTACAGCATTTCACCTTTGGCTGTTGTATTGTTTGGTTCACTACATTGTTTTGAGAAAAATAATCATGATGTGTACAGAAAAATCTGTTTGAGAAGGATTTAGAAAGGGGATCTGAAGTTTAAGGGAGATTATATTTCCATTTGCTATAGGTGAATTATATCTTTTATCTGTGGGGGAGGGGATCGCATACCCTGTCAGAAAGAAGTGCATATAAATGACAACTGGTCACTGTGATGCTGATAAACAGTCAATTGCATTAGCTTAGAAGAGGTGTAAAGATTAAAATTTCAATAATTTTAACTTCAGAGCAGTTACTGCAGGAGTCCTCCTAAATGAGTGGTTCCTTTTGCTCTGAAGTGGGTTATCCTCAACAGAAAGGTGGGATTACTGGTGATGGAAGTGCACCCAGGGTCTCCAGAGTAGGACCCCAGTGTGGATAATGTGCTGCTGTAAACACTTCCAGCATGTTGTTGACAGCTCCTCAGACTCATGATTTGAAAAGGGACTGGTTGATATTAAGAAAAAAAAAAAAAAAGAAGTTGAAACTCTGAGGAGTAAAAAGCAAAACTATAGATGTATCTTACTACTTAAAAAAACCAAAAACTTACGGTGCTTATTTTTTAATGCCCATGTTTAGCCTACTGAGCTCTGGTGCACCTGAAAGGAAGTTTTGTGCTGGCAATGAGAGACTGTTGAGTTTTCAGAGGGGAAGACGGCACCCTTGAGGAGTCCAAATGGACCTGTGTTTGAGGGATGCTCCCAGTGGTTGCAGTTGGAGCTCGGCTGATGTGGAGAGCCTTCCCACCAGAGGCAGGGCTCCTTAGGAAAGTGGGTGTTGCAAGACGGGGTTGGCAAGCGCCTCTCTGTGGGCATTTGTCCTCTGCTTTCTGTTCAGGACATTTTCTGCTTGGAGTCTGTTTCCTCCCACTGCGTCGGCGGGACAGAAGCCTTTTGGTGGCAGCTCCCGGTGCCCTGGCAGTGGGAGGCTCGGGCTGGCAGCACTGTGGTACGGCGAAGGCCTTTGGCTGACCAGCTGCCACCACCGTTTCCCCTCCGTGCCCTGTGTTTTGCTTTAGAGAACTGCATGCCTCTCTGGGATTGTCTCCTGAGCTCGTCATGGGAAGGGCTCCGTGGAAGAAAACCAGGGAAAAACCTAATAGCTGCAAGATTCCTGCACTGTGTGTCATCTCCACCCCGTGTTTGCAATTGGGCAAACATAATCTATCTGGCAGTTTACCGAGTATGCCGTGCCTACGAGGAAACAGGCCTCTCTTTGACCTATGACTGTATCTATCTCTGGTGTTAAGTGTATTTAGTTAGGGATCAGTCATGGATTTGTCACCGTTTCCTCATCATGGAGCAATCTCCCTTTCACTCATGGTGTCGTCCAAGGAGACATGCCCGTGACGCTCCTCTGCCTGCCGCAGTTGTGTCCTTGGGCAGGTAGGGTGGTGAGACAAGGAGCTGCCACTTGAGATGCCGTCCCTGCCAGCCCACGATGTCCCGGTGGTGGCTGGGGACGAGGAGCCATTGCTCCCGCAGGGTCCCCTCCCGGCACGCCGGAGCTGGCACGGAGGAGCCAGGCGGCATGCGAAGCTCCCCCGCCGCTTGCTTGTCCTCAGTGCTGCCCACGCGACTGCGACAGAAATCCTGCCGCATGTACAAAACCCAGAGCTTTTCCTACCACAATTTGTTCTTTCCTACCCCCGAGGCCTTTGTTGGCGAACAAGAGGGCAGTGTTTGAGGGGAGAGACAATGGCGTGGCCCGGCTTGCCCCGCGGAGGCCTTGCTGGAAATGGCGCAACAGCTGAGTCGCTCTCTTCCCCCCCGCCTCCTTCCCCCGTCCTTTTTAATTTTATTATTCTGGTTCAGTGACATTTATTTTGCTGCAGATCCCCAATTTGCTATACAGTACATGTGTTTTGCAGAGAGACTGGTAAACTGAAATCATATGTTACGCAGAAGTCCTTTGGCCTGAAAGCACAGACAGCCCATATTTGCCTTTCGGCCCTCATGGGCTAAGACGTTCAGTGACAGCCAGCAACAATATTTTTAGCCGCTGGCATTCTTTTCCTTAGCTGCAGGCTAACTTGCTAACTTGATCAAGCGATGCTCTTTAAATGAGTTGACACCATCTGAAGTAGATTTTGTATTAAGTAAAAGAAAATGGATAAAAAGCGAGCACTGGGACATCAAACCTGGTAGAGCTTTGTATGATTAAGCTTCTTAAGAGGATGCACTCACTGTTGGCCTTCTGTACACATCCTGTGTTTGCACAGGGTCCCATTAAACAACTGTCTAAACAGGGCCCAAGCAAGGCAGAAAAAAGCAACCTAGGAGATAAATAAAATTTCATATATGATAAACAGTAAATACTGATCTGCCTTAGTCATATGAACTGGTTTGGCTGAGCTCTCCTCCTCCACGTCTATTAATGCTTCTGTGCGAACACTCAGAGTTTCCATTAGATGTAGTACTGTATGTCTGATCCCAGGATGACACTCTGATATTCCAAAAATAGTTTAATAAATAGAAATTCCAAGATGTGTCATCATAAGCCCAAGCTTGAGTATCAAATCTGCCATGTTATGTAAAAAATATTGGTTATATAATGGGATTTCTATCTGTCTAGTGACATAAATACAAATACCAGAGCATTATTAGGAAACCGACCTCTCTCTGACTTTTGATCTCTTACGCCGGAAGTCAAGAGAGAAAGTAGCTTATGTATATATGGGGATTTAGATGCTGTGACTCCAGAGGTGTCTAGCAACTTAGAGCTGGTTTGGGGATTTTGATACAGATAAATGTAAATACATTTAAAATGGCACCAAGGAAAGAAACTGGAGCGTGGTAAGAACTTCAAGCTGCTCCTAAGTCTCCTTCTTGATGGCCCAAACTGAAGCCATTGCCAGTGGTGGGGTCACTGGTCCTTAAAACCAGTGTTCTTCATCTCTTGAAATACAGTTGAGAGAAAGCTGGGGAGGTACAGTCTGTCTTTATCTGTTGGGAAGCAGATAAAGGACCTGAGCTGGCAGAAATCAGGACACACTTAGTGGGAGGACATATGGAAGAGCAGCAGGGATTTCCTCCAGGCAGAGCAATGTTCGTACAGGCATCACAGCCAGTTGTCGCCGGTGGTGAGATAACGCTGCCGAGCCCTGGGGAAAGGCTGGGCAGGCAGCAACTGCTCCGGGAGCAGTGGGGTTGTGTGGAGATCCTCCGTGCTGAGGAGCAGAAGCTTTGGAGTACGGAAGCACGTGAAAAGAAGTGCTGTGAGTTACCTGGGAAAGAAAGGAATTAAGTATGCTATACATAGAAATAGGTGCATCGTTTTATAACTGAGAAGCTGATTTTGCAGGTTGCACAACTCCTTGAAACCCCTAAGTAGGGCACTATCTGAAATTGCATGGCCTGATGTTACTGACGGACGACCATCTGTCCCCTTGGGCTTTCAAATCAGGAGAGCACTGCTTTTACTAAGAGCAGGCAGTCTATATGGGGGAAGTTTTAGTAAGTGAATTAGATGAACCTTCCAACGTCTCAGCCTGAGGTAAAAGTAGACTGAAAAAAAAAGAGGCAAGTTAACTTCGCAAGTTAACTTCACAAGTTAATATGAGTGAATTAAATACTTTAATTTCATATGTTTTCTGGGCAAGTTGAAGTGGTGCAGAATGTAAAAGGCTGATGTGGTCTATAGTGCCTCTAGTTCAAAAAGAGAGTTTCCCCAAAAGCACTGGTAACCTCCTGGTTTGCTCTGTCATAGCATCTCGAGTGTTAGACACATCTTAGAGAATTAAATTTCGGAGTGCTGTGCCGAGCAGATTAACTCCTGTTCTTCTCTCACGGGTGGAGAATGGGCACACTCACTCAGGGAGCAGGAGAGGGGAGCTGGAGGGAGGGAAGCCAGTGGGGAGGGGTCTCTGAACGTGCTTCCCAGGGGATGGTGGGTGTCACGCGTCTGTCTGGGGAACTACCTGCCTGTGAAGACGTGCATCAGGTGCCCAAAGTAGCACTTCAAGCTGTAGCGCAGGTGGGTCAGGCTCCAGATCCCTCCAGTCCCTGGGCTTTAACTAGAAGTCACTTCCCCCCTTCAAATCTATAGATGCACGTAACCAGAGCAAAGGACGACTGCTCTTGCTCCCTTGCAGACCCTGTTCTGCAAACAGGGCTGCGTGCATGGGCTTCCTCCATCCCCGTGAAGCTCCCCTGCCTTCACCCCAGCACTGCAGAGGGCTCGGGGGCTTCCTCACCCGCATCCTCCCAGCTGGGCTTTCAACTTCCCCTGACAGTGAGCCAGCTCCGTGCTACCAAGTGCACGCTGACAAAATGCTCTGGTTTAAAACATGGCATAAAAGTGCTATTAATTCTTGGACTGCAGCTGGATTTTTCCCTTTGTACAGCATATGAAAAAAAAAAAAAATTTAGCCCTGTAAGATTAAACAATCATCATGGTTTTAAGGTCTTAATCTCCTGGCATGCAGACTGCTGGCTGATAAATCTCCCAGTCTGAGTGTAATTGGATGCAGCATCGGATTCGCTTGTGTGGGCTTTCCCGGGGCTTTTTTGTTTGTTTGTTCATTTTTAACATGCTGTGGAGTTGAAGTGCTCTGTCCCTGGCAATGCGTTTGGGCGTGAAGCTGTAACGCCGTTTTTCCCGACCCCCCTGCCCCGGGCCGGTATTTCGGCGGCACCTCACTGGAGACCCCCGCTCGGGGAGGGTTGGTGGCGGGAGGGAGGGGGGGGAAGGTTGCTGGGTGTATGAATTCGGGCTATTGTTGGAGGCACACATCTGCCTTAAGAAATCGCACGGCACAGGCCGTTACTTATTCAGATGCAGAAGCTCCTTCCGTCCCACAAGACGGCCCATTCAAGTCACATGCCAGAGGTCTCAGCAGAATGGGCTGCAGCTGCTTCAAATCTGCTGTCTAACATCAGAAGCAGTTGGACAAACTGTACTGTGCTGACTACAGTCAGGCTCCCGGGCGCCGAGGAAGACAGGGAAAAGATTTGGGATCCCAGCACTATGTTCTCAGAGGATCTGTGGCTGGAAAATGAGAAAAACTGCGCCGTTGTTCACAAGTCGAAGCGAGGAAGGAAGCGCCAAGAGCTCCTGGCTGTGGCCCTGGGGGTGAAGGTGGGAGTCAAGGGGGCACTTTTGTGGCAACCTCTGAAACTCTTTGCCTATTCACAGATCACCTCCTTGGTCAGAAGAGCAGCCTTAACTCAAAACGACAACCATTTCAACTATGAAAAAGCACACAATTTTAAGGTAAGCACAACTTCCTTTTGTTTTCAGCTAAAAAGTTCTGTTTTGATGCCTCACATTTTATTCTTGGCTGTGGTGGGGTTTTCACGCAGCCATCTATACTAGCTGTGAGAAAAGTCTTGAAAAAAACATTTTACTTTGTACTTTAAGTTCCCTTGACTACATGCTTTTACACAGGCACTACACCCAGATAACAGTTTTGCTACTCACTACAGTACTTGATTGGCATTTTAGCTCTTTTTGCCCATATTCAGTTTTCTTTTTTTGTTCAGAAAAAAGAAGTACTTCATATTGATTGTCTTTATCTTAAAGTGTATCCATTTTTAAATGATAAAAAGGCCCCTTTTCAAAGTCTAGCTATTATCAGAAGCCAGTAGTGTTTTACCAGCAAACCTTTCGGACCATTTCTGTTTTCAGAAGAAGTTGGGGGAGCTCGGGTGCTCCCTAACAATAAAACAGAGCACGGCGGTGGTATTGTCTCCCAGCTTTTGTTCCACCACCATATGCTAAGGAAATGCCCTCGGAGTCCCACTGAGCTATAGGATCTGAGCTTGTGTTTGCTTGTCAAACTAAACCAAATAGCTGGACAAACACAGAGATGTTTAAACAGATCATCTTTTTGCTGTCTTATACATACAGAATTGGATTCTTAGGCTTTTTTTCCCCCAAGTGCTGTGTCTGGCATGCTGCAGCAGGGAAGTGACTCAGCTTTGGAAACGGACCTTCCAGGCAGCTTCTAGTAAAATGTGGTGCCCAAAGGACTGTGCTGGTTTCAGAGTACGCCAGCCAGTTACCGTATCTAATGCTGTCAAATTGTGGTTTGATGCTTATCAGGGTGGATACAGAGAGAATAAGAGGCAGTAACGAGACAAGAAAGGAATGCATCTCAGCTTTGAAACCTCAGTTTACTTAATGCTCCTCGAGGATGCTAATCTGGGTCACTGTCAGGATAGTTCAACTCATTAGCAGAAAGAGAATTTTCTGATATTCATCTCAGGCCTGTCAAGAAAGGAGAAGCACTGATTAAAATTATTTCACCTATTTCCTGGTTTAGCAAAAAAGCTTCACTTATTTTTGTACATATTCTGCCGTGCAGACATTGCTCTCCTCTGCAGTGTTTCTGCTGTTGGTAGTAAATCAATAACTTAATATTAGTGAGCAAAGCAAATAATAGCATCCTTCTTCTCATTCCCCCTTCTCGACCCAGTCTACAGAAAAGTCAATATTTATCTCACTGATCAGCACTGAAGGAAATAGGGGAAGTACTCTGTGTTTTCTTGCTTGATTAAACCAGCTTTCATTCTTTCTGGGTTTTGCCCTCATTATCATTTTAATATCAAAACTATTTTAGTTTAAGTAGAAAATATTTTCTCATGACTAAGACTTTTTTCCACTTTGACCTATGCATTCTTTCCTTTTCAAAATTCCCCTTGTTTTGGCTTTGATTTATAATTGGACATGTGCCCAGTTAACTTTGCGTTTGCACAATCTAGCTGTTGTACAGTCTCTGTTCCTTTCTGATTCAAAAGAGTCATAGTTTAACTGGAAAATCACATGATTAAAATACATATGTATTCAAAACCTTGACAGCACAGAATTATTTTTTTATCCTAGTATAGGAAATAAAAAACTTAGGGAAGAAACATTAAAGAAAATAAGTTGTCCAGAAAGGCCAGTCAAAATTGTTACATTTACTTAATGAAAAATATGTTCACTATGCAAATACAGTTATTTTTCCAAAAGAGTATATTAAAACTGAACAATTTTTTGTGAACAGAATGTTTAGAGCAGAACGTTTATGTTCAAAAGATGGCTAAATAAAGGCTAGTACCTTTAATATATTCTATATTTGTTAGATAAAAGGGTTAAGAAATTATTTACAAGAGAAAGAATGCTTTATGGGTCTTGGGACAAAATTCTTAATGGCTTTTGACAGCACTCGGGCTATGATGGTATGGGATTTATCAGAAGGAGAGTGCTATTTTGCAGACATTCAAAGAGTTGTCTTGCCCATTTTTAAGTGAATACTGACGTGTATTATTGTATCATTCATCTCAGTTCATAGGGACAAAGGTTACATGTCACAGTGTGCATCATAATCTTGTCATAGGCAATTCTTTATGAACAAACAGACACTCTTTAGTTGTTGTCCTTTAGCCATGAAGAATCTTAAAAATGAAGGGCACATTTTTAGCGAAGCTGATGAGATTTCTGTAGATCTTACACCAAAGATATTATCTACTAGAAGGGAGAAGGAACAAAAGGAAGAAACAGACTCAAAGCACACATTCAGAGCAAGGATGGATCTCCCCCCATCCTTTCCAAGCTAATACAAAAATTAAAAAGAAGCACTGGAGCTTGGAGAATGATGCCATTCTGAGCATCCATGCTTTCTCCTTCAACCCCTTTTCCAAATTTCAAGGCACTCAAGGCAAATGAACAGAAAAAGATTTAGGATCCAGACTGATTTGTTAAGCTGGGTTCATCCTGAGCACACAACACAGTCACATGGATTTAGGTTTGGAGCTGGCGTCTGTCTGGCGGGACAACTTTGCATAAGCCAGTGGAGACGTACTGTAATTCAGGAAAGTGAATAAATCTCTGAAGCCCTGTTTAGAAAAACACAGAGGTATTTCTGTAACTGTGCGAGCGTCAGCCTAACTGGATCCCAAAGTCCTCTTGCATCTCTCTACGTTTAGGATCCAGCAGGCTTATTGAGATATGCTTTACCTGCCAGCTTCAGTGGGGTCCCAGCTGGTGGTGAGGGCACCTTGTGCCCGAGGGCGGCAGGGTAGAGTTTGGGGATGCTCCACACGTTTTTTTCTAGGCTGGGAATTCATGAGAGGGCCTCTGTGCTGCTCTAAGTGAGTGAATGCAGCTGAGTAATGTGCATTTACCACAATATTGTGCCTGTTTGCCACTGTAGCACGGGCAAATCCTGTTTGCAGGCGGGCTAGTGGAGTAGAGGCAGCTGATTACTGACAAGTCAGAAGGTCTTCTGGGAGAAAGGAGGCTCTGGGATAAATTTCTTCTGGTGTTAATCACTGCAGACAAACACTGCTTCTGGGAGACAAAGGGTTTGGGTCTGTTTTTACAGACATCATGAAGATTATGTGTATGTATTTAAACAAAAATAACAGCGGAGTCAGCTTTTCTTCCCTGCAAAGAGCTCAGGTTCAGCAGGAGTCCGGAGGAGAGTACATACACACATGTATTCAGGCAAAAGTCTGAAAAATCCCTTATTTTCTTTGGACACAAATAGAAAAGATAAACAACAAAATTGTCTCAGAAACAGCAGTATATAATGCCAATAAAAAACATGCGTTTCAATTTAAGGCAATTTTTACCTTGTTTCTGCAATATTGCTTAAGTGATTATTTCATTTTGCCACTGTATTGGCACTCCTTAACTTTGGTCTTAGTTTCTCCCCTTGTGAACATGGCTCAGACACAGACTAAAACTGCACGAGATCACACCTACTGGGGGTTCTGCTGTTTGGAAGCAAGGACACTGGAGGGCTGAAGGGGGAAGGTGAGAGCACAGGAAGGCAATAAGAATGTCTAGTATTGGCTGAGGTTGTCCAGCTGAGAAGAGAGGACGAATGTAAGAAACAACTTGTCCTTGAAAGAGCTGGAAAGGAAATAGAGGGAAGAAGTTAGGAGTTAGGCATTGTGGAAAGAAGATGAAAGACTGAACAAGTACGGTATATAGTCTGAAACATCATGGGTTTGGTTTATACAAAGAAATGCTTCCCTGTAAATTCCTCTTAAAAGTTGGAATTATGTGTTGACTGTAGTCCAAGCAGCCCAAGCCTATGCTGTGTGTACACAGGGAGGTCTCCTGAGACTGCAGGATGGGGTAGGGACCAATGGAAGGTTCCTTCCAACCTAGACTATTCTGTGATTCTGTTTCCAAAAATCTAAGCCCAGAACATTTGTAATGATGCGGTTACAAAGGATGGGGCAAAACCTAAAAGCCCATCTCAAAAACCTAAGACCTGCTCTTACCTCTCCTTGTTTAAAATGCCAGTCCTGCAGACAAAATTCCC
Organism: Tringa tobata; assembly: GCA_033628505.1. Lineage (NCBI taxonomy): Eukaryota > Metazoa > Chordata > Aves > Charadriiformes > Scolopacidae > Tringa > Tringa tobata. The sequence goes on along the minus strand of JAHREE010000593.1, from coordinate 295,141 downwards.
ATTTACTGTTCAAAAGCATTGCGTTCATAAGAACAGACTTCCTTCATTATTTCTTTAAAATTAATGGCTAACCATAAGAGACCTAGTTCAAAGCTGCGTCTAAAGAGATTCTGTCCACCTTCATCTAGAAACGTGTGAAGATCTCCTTTTTTTTCAGTTAGAGATAGTGAGCATTTCCCTGTTTCAGCTTGACCAGAAACCACAAAGACTTACTTTTCTCAGGGCATTTCAGTTGGGAACTTGCCATTTGTGCTAAAATGCAGATCCGTGAAAAATTAAAGTGAATGAATAAAGAGAGCTAAACCTTTGAGGGCCTCCAAGCTGAAGGGAACAAGGGAAGGGTGCACAGTCAGCACTTCTCAGATGGAACCCTCCATCAGCATTGATGACTGTTTCCCATCAATGACAGGAGAGATCAGGAGTAATCAGCTACCCTTTTCTAAATATGCCACAGTGAGATCAGCTGAAATAAGCTTTATGTGAAGTGAGCAAGGAGGCTCCAAATATCCTAGCAACTGTGATGGACTTTAAATGTGAAATGGTGTGGTTTTAAAAATCCTGACCTAGCTTTTACAACCACATCTCACGAGGTTGGCTTTTGTAAACCGCTGCAAAGCAGAAGATATAGTTAGCTGTCTTCCCACAGCAGGTGATTTTCACCCATAATTAAATGCAGGTGCAGACTTACTAATTATGTGGTTATCAGTCTGAAAATGTTAAAGGTGCAGGCATAATTAGTTGTATCTGTAGTTTTATATTGACAGAAGGTCACATAGAGCATATGCCTGAAACTCAGGTCATCAGCTGATGTTAGGTATGGCCATTTACCCCCACTATAAGCTGTGTCTGAATTTCATGCTACCCACCCTGCAAATTAAAATAAGCTATAAAATGAGCAAGATGTGTGTATATATATATCTGTTTATCTCAAACTTTATTGCAAAGTCTTGATTCCCAGAGATACACATTTTTCTGAGAGGTAAAATACCATTTCAACAAGTAAGTAGTACCAGTCAGACATTCCAGTTCAGACCTTTCCTATCAAAAGGGAGGAATAATTTCTATTACTTTACGCTTATTCATGCAATTACTGCCTGTGAGTTGATCAGGAGCCATTTGTGGTCAGGATCACATTTTTATCACTAAATCAGAAAAAGAGGTTTGTATTAAAATCAAAATACTTCATCTTCCTGGGGAATGGACTCAAGGCGACAGCCTTGTTTAGGTGTGATCCTGCAAGACAAATGGGAAAAAAACATTAGCAAGCCAAATGCTTGGCTTAAAACTTTACCAAATTTATTTGAAAAGGGCAATGACCTTTTTTTACTCTATGAAAAGTAAAGAGCAGCATTCCTCATCCCAGGGTTGGAAGTGGCCTTTCAGCCATCCACCCGACGGGTAAACAAGAGTAGAGAGAAGGAAAAAGAAGCAATAGCAGCCTGAGTGTGTGTGATTTATGTTTTGTTAAGCTCAATTAAGTCTCTGGCCAGAACTAGCTCATACCATGTCCATTCACACGGGTGTAGACCTCACTATTTACTCTTCTTTTCAATGAAAATGAAATGCTTACTTTACCAGAACATGCATCTTAAATAAGAGAGTTCTTCTCCCATAGCCTTTGGAAAAGCAGTGGAGGAAGCAGCAGTGGTCTGCAAAACCTGGCGTGGGAGCTATGGGTTCTGTCAGCACGCAGGTCACTTCATTCTTCCTTATTTACTCATGTGTGGACTGTAGCAAAATTGAGTTTGCTCTGCTGAAAAATACTGATACTGACATCTTTTCCCTATGTGAGTTCAGTTTACTTACTAGAGTCGGGAAGGGTGTCATTTGCTTTTATCACTAATGTATTCCAGTGTGCAAAACCAGCCCCTTATCCAACCACTGCTTGGAGTGGCCACACAAATAATTCATTACCATCCCTGATACAAATTCACAGCAATCCCCCCGAGTTTTGTTCTATGTTGAAAGACATATAAATGCACACGTAACACCATAATCGTAGCGTGCTCGAATGTGCCTAGGGCTCTTAGAACGCGGCTTTTGCATCAGATCTGTGGTCACACACTTTTATGAGGAACCAAAACGTGGTGCACTCAAAGGGACCACTGCATTTCCCCTGCTTTAAAGTGATCTGTTGAACAGTGTTTGAATCACTCCCATTTTATTTGAACTAGTCAAATAAAAGCATTGACTACAGTTCCTTGGATTATTAGTTTTACTTTTTTTCTCCTTTGACTAGCGAACCTGGTTTCCTCCCCTCCGCTATAGCTAAAATGTCAGCTAGCAAAACCGATTTGTTTTCAGTGCTGTATACAGCCCAGTTCTCTGTAATGTTAAGCCTATTGAAAGATAAACTTCAAGATCAAAGCAAATTTATGTTCCCATGGTTTATTTCATCTAGGCTTTGGAAAGATGTGGGCACTGTGTGCTGAAGATTTACTCGTACTGAGTCTTCTGTTGTTTATCAATTTCAGTTGTTCCATCTGTCAGACCATCTGCCTCCCAGTGACCCCATTTCTTTTTTTCTTTTTTTTTTTTCCCCCATTTGTATTACAGGTCCACACGTTTCGAGGTCCACACTGGTGTGAATACTGCGCCAACTTCATGTGGGGTCTCATCGCTCAGGGAGTGAGGTGTTCAGGTAGCCCTTCAACATTTTCTGTCTGTTTCTTGCAGTGCTCAGCTGTCCCTCCCACCCCCAGCCGGCCCTCCCCGCAGGAGCAGGGGTAGGATTGCTTTACAGAACAGGGCAAGAAATCCTCCCACGCAAGTTAAAATGCTGTCATTTTCCCCATTAGCTGGTTTAGAAGAGGAGCCACCAGCCCTTGGTTGCTGAAGGTGACATCCCCTTTGGTCATGCATATGCCTTGGTGTATACATTAAGAATTGTTCTTTATGGTGTCATTACGGTTTTGGATTCAGCAAGTGAAATGGTATTTGGTGCATTGGAAATGGGGGTTCATAGCTTCTTTCTATCGACCTTCAGTCCCTTCAATATCTCACCTGAATATGCTTCTGTCTTAACTCTCCCTGCCCTGACCTCCGGGTCGTTCCAGATCTCAGACTGGCACCAAACACATCCGACCCTGGCATCTGCCTTTCAGAGGCAGAGGAGGTTACCTAAAATTTAGACAGCAGTTCAAAGAGTCAAAATACCTTTCAGAAAAGCACAGTTTTAATAAGTGCAGTCTCAGGTACTTCTACATCTTTTCTGCCTGTAAATTAATAACGGTAACACAAAGAATACAAGAAGGACATTGAAAAAGAGGAAAATTAATAGCAGTTTGCTTTTCAGGCTATTTGATCTTAAACACAAGTGTGCTAACACCGACCTCACTAATGCATAAGGCTGTATTTGTTCACATACATAAAATATTAAACTTATGAAAAGGTTTATTTATTTAGTGTGAAACATAATACTCTCACTCATTAAATTACCAACATTTACCTCTAAGCAGGCAGATGCATTTGGATTTAACTTTACATGCTTGGAGAACAGCACTCAAAACAATACAGGGAGGATCCTAACTGCAGCTGCTCACATTTGTTTAGATTTTGCACAACAATAATGTATTATGCAGTAATAACTGTAAGGAGAAACACAAAAAACCCACCAATTCCATTAACTGTGTTAGGTGTATTTGCAGTGATGATATGATTTTGCTTGATTAATATTTTATAGGCAATAATATTGAAATGTGCTGCAAGTAATAAAGACATGTTTACATTTTTAATATCTCAGGCAGTAAATCAACATGAAAAAACAGTAGCTAACTTAATAGTGATAATATTAGACATGTTAAGTTAGCCCAAAAGGTGCTGTCAGGGGTGGGCATAATTGAGAAGGCGTTAAAACAGGAATCACAGTTCTCTAAGATAATGTAACTCATGTCGGTGATGTTTGCTTTACTGAGGCTTATACATTCAGTTGGCTGAATATTTAAATCTAGAAATATAGAAAAATTCAATTTGTGGAGATGAACAGTGATGTTTAAGTTAATAGAAACCTACCCATGCAACCAAGAGTACGATTTGACTCTGGAGTGAGACACCAAGAACCATTTGTAGACTGAATCACTCTGGTTTACATCATGCCTTTCACAGCATTTTATATGCCTAAACTGACCTGCAGACTAAACACAGGGGTCGCTTCTGTCGCCAGTGAAGTGATGAGACAGGGATGGGGAGGCTGCTGATGTGGCAGAGCAAGCCAAAATGCAGGAGTGGGGAAAAGGAAGGGAGGCTCACTAGCTCAAAAGTGCTGTCACGATTTGAGTGCTCAGGTGAATCTTAGGTCCCTTTAGCAGCGCTAAGCACAAGCTGGCCAGCAGAAGACAGAAATCACTGTGCTAATTTTATAAAAGGCTGAACTAAAATACCCACAAGTTAAGTCCCACACTTTCAAATGCAACCGTGATGTGTCTGGCGGTGAACTGACCCCGACTGCACCAGCAGTTACCTCCAGTTCAGAGGTGTGTGAAGGACATCCAGAGCTTTAATAGCTTTTTTAATAACTATGCTGGAGTTTGCTTTACCCAGCGTAAGTTTTTTACAGGAGATTTCCATGCTTGTCCTTCTCATCTCCATCTTATTTATTCTAGCTTTGCTGACTTTGATGGGTAGGTTATGCCCCTTGCTTCATGTGGCCCAAGGAAATAAATTGTTAGCCGAGACCCATCAGCGTTAGCATTGATTAATTAACCTGGCTAACTTTGTTTACAGACTGCGGGTTGAATGTACATAAGCAGTGCTCCAAATACGTGCCCAACGACTGCCAACCAGACCTCAAGAGGATAAAGCGAGTCTACTGCTGCGATCTCACCACGCTGGTGAAAGCCCACAATACCCAGAGGCCGATGGTTGTTGATTCCTGCATTCGAGAGATCGAAGCAAGAGGTTTGTGTGCTTAGGAAAGCAGCAGATACAATTAAACAAAGATGGCTTGAATTACATGCTAAGCTGGGGCAGGGTAGTACGCTCACACACACTGAAGACAGAATGAGAGAAGGTGTTTTCTTTAGTGTAGGCAATACATTGCTTTGCATTAGCTAGGAAAATTAAATCATGACATTTCATAATGCAATTTCCTGGAATGCTTTCTGAAAACATGTCAGAACATGTATTACGTTACACTTCTGAAAGGGGTGAACTTTTAAGTGAACTTTAAGTTCATGTTTATTTGTCTTTTTTCATTATTTTCTTTCAACATACCTAGAGACACTTACAGTTTCAGAGTAATCGGTTTAAATCAAACCCATTATTAATAACCTTTCCAGACATTATGGACAAAAGAACACGAGTGACTGGAAGCGACTCAGACAGCTGAGGTCACAGGCTGTGACGTTTTGTGGTGTGTCGCAAACTGCACAGGGTTTCGCCATGATGCTCTGCTACTGACAGATGGATGCTGTGGCTCAGGCGCCATGTCACAGCCAAAGCTCCAGCTTGTGGCAGGTTTTTGCTATGCAGAAGCATGCCAGATTGGAGAAAGACCATATCCCCTCCAACACAACACCGTAACGATCAAGTACATTTGCTTTGGATAGCAAATGTGTATGTTGTGCTGCCCAATAAGCCAAATTTCCCTGTTAGTCATAGCTCCAGCGCAGGAATCTCATAATGTTGAATTCATGGCATCACAGTAATCTGCATAGTAACACACTGATACTAGCCATAGGGATTTCAAAGCCACACATCATCTACTGAAATGAATCAAAGATTTGCAAATAAATCCCCTACACTGCTCTGTAAAGCTCTACCAGGATTATATCATCATCACAGGGACAAATAGAAAGAATGGTTTGGACATAGACAGAAGAGCTTTACTCTGATGATATAGCAAGAAGCCACGCTGCATTTGAGATCTAATCACTTACTTGTACATTTATTGATTAAGATAAAATCTGTTGCCTGCTCTGTTTTTTTCAATGTCTTTATATTTCTTTCTTTAATTGCTGTAGAACTATGTAAGATACTGATTTCATTCTTAAGAAAACAAAGCGTGTTGGCTCTTATAAGTAGGTTAGCACTGTGCATAGTCACAATAAGGAGCTCTGGGATTAAAATAAATAATGTGTGTGTAACTCTGCTTGGCTAGCTGTGCCTGCTCTGCTGGGCTATGCTGCATTTCATGCTGGTGTGGAGCAGTGGGGGGAGAGTGGTACAAGTGAGCGGGTGGTGAAAGAACTGCAGAAGGGATGTAGTGATGTGGAGAAGAACAGTATCCATCACTTCTATCAGTGGTGTGTAAATAAAAGTGGACAGCAAAACTGGGAGCAAATGTGCTCATAGGGAAAGGTGGTCCCTTACTTGCATTGCTATTTATCATTAAGCAACTAGTAAAAGGAAGGGAGACCTCTAGAGCTTTATTAATTATAGCCAAATCCATGAAAATCTCCTACATAAAATTAATAAATCATTATAACATCACATGCTCCCCCATTAGCAAATTGCAATATTTTCCTCTAACATAATCAACTGTGTACCTAACAAAATCAGAAAGTATAAATTCTAAAATTTTTAATCCTTTAAAAAACAATTTTAAATTATCTTGATCCTTCCCTAAATGTTCCAGAGTTTCACATCACAATTAATATTTGGATACACTTACTAGATCTGTTGCTTTATTATTTGTAAGCCTGAATATCTGTTGGTTACTGAAGCAAAGTTAACCCAGAACTTTTTGTTTCAGGTTTAAAGTCTGAGGGCCTCTATAGAGTCTCAGGCTTCACTGAGCACATTGAAGATGTGAAAATGGCCTTTGATCGAGGTATAGCATTTTTTAATCTTCTACAATTTTAATCTAAGCTTTCAGTTCTTGGACTTTTCTGTTGTTTTGGATTTATGTAGGTACCATGGTAATGAAACTGGCATACAAGCAGAAGTATAGAAAGCAACCTGTCTTTTCTGAGTTCTTAAATTAATCTGTAGTGTTTTTCATAAGAAGAAAACTTGTTTCATAGTTGGAAGGAATAATGAAACAGTAGGTAATGGTAGGCAGAAGGGTAAGTGCTCGGGGGACTGGATGATTGCTCAAGCTAGCAGCACAGCCTAAGCTCCTAGGTCAAGTACAAGACTAGACAGTACCAGGGGAAAGTTCTTAGTCCTATTTTTAGTAGACTCAGTGCTTTACAATACGATAATCTATTTATGAGTTTAAGAACCAGGAATTCCAACTGGGAAGTCACTCTGCACGCAGCCTTGTAGAAAGCACTGCACCACTGTGCCTGTGATTGCATCTGCACAACAGATGAGAGGACCATTGGGGAGACTGGTTGTACAGCATATTGAAAAACTAATAATTAAAACACTGCCCAATTACCATCCTAGTAGCCCTTCTGAATTGATTTAGCTGATTACCTGGGTTCTGGTTGTGCAGACAGTCCTTGCACACAAGACTAATTTTAAGTATATAGTAAGTGAGTTCAGAGTAGGGCCTTCATCAATGGAAGTGTTTTCCTTCCTGCTTAATTTTTTCAGGTATTACCTCTGCCACGTTATGGAATAGAGTCAGACACAGCCAGTGATTGCAAGCCCGTGGGGATGAGGCAGGTCCAGGTCAAGCCAGAAGGTCAGCCTGTGGGTCAGGGTACCAACCAGAAGGGTGCATGGCCAGGCACAGGCATAGAATCATAGAATTGCCTAGGTTGGAAGGGACCTTAAAGATCATCTAGTCNATAGAATTGCCTAGGTTGGAAGGGACCTTAAAGATCATCTAGTCCAATCAGATGATCTTTAAGGTCCCTTCCAACCTTCCATGCCTAGGTCCATGGCATGGCCATGAACCAGCTGGAGACAGCTACAAAGTCACTTAGGCAGGGACTGGGGCCCTGGGGACCCATGGCTAGGAAGTATGGGGGCTCCAGGGGAGGCTGGGCAGGGCCAGCAAGGTCTACGGGTAGCACGTCTTACACTTACTGTGCCTGAATACTTTGGAGACAGTTTGTTACGCAGAAAGACTAAGTAGGAATTGCCAAAGTGACTGTTCTCATGCTATACTGAAATACCCTTCAAAAAAAAACCAACCATGTTTTAAAATGTGTTGAAAGCTGCAGTTGTGAACATACGCATATACACACATAGGTCAGCCATGATTTGGGTGAAAGAGATGTGCAGTGATGTGCCTGCTATCATAGGAAGATCCACGTTGCAGATGTGCCACATGAAGCAGTGCTACTGAGAGGGTCACAGTCCCCATAGGTCCCACTGTGCTCCCTGCAGGTAGATCTGGCTTGGCAAACCCTTTTGCTCTGTCTGTTAATTCTCCTGTAAGTGTACCAGCCAGAATGAAACCCAGAAGGAGAAGCACAGGTGGAAGAGGGAAGAGCTTGAAGAAAGCAGATGGAAATTTATGTCTGAGCATGACTTGAACACTGCTGCAGCTGTAGTTCCCTTTGCAAATGCTTCGAACTGTTGGAGCCAGTTCAGTTTTACAGACAGCGTATCTTTTATTATTGCCGATACGCGTGGCATAAGCTAGTGGCAATACACACTTGAAGTAGACCCACAGCAAAAAATGAAAGGGTGATTTACTGGCAAAGAAGGCAGCACCTAGGTACAGCAAAAGTAAAGTCACTAGCAGTATTGGATTTCCAAAGGGGAAAAAAAGCATGGATAAACCTGGAAGCAGAGAAAGCAAGGACTGAGTTTGCATATACAGGCTGCGAGGAAACCCATTGAGCATAAATTGATAAAAAGCTGTGTCTTCATTTTCTTTTAACCAGCCTCGTGAGGGAAAAAGGACAAGAAAGGAGAGTGTCATGAATAATGCTAAAACCAGTGGAATAGTGAACAATATCTTGATATGAGAACTGCATGACTAGAGTATTGCTGAGAACAGAAGCCGAGAACTTCACTTTCCATTTTTGAAAATGTTTTCTCCCTGAACTGTGATGGAAAAGCAGAAGGAGTTGGGTTTTTTTTCCAAGAGGGGATTTAAAGAAAACCAAAATAGATTTTATTTTATTTTTTGTTCTGCCTTGTGGGCTGCACAGCTAGAAGGTGGTTGTCAGCTGGCAGAAGGTTGAATTGGCAAGATTCTTCCAACCTGACAGCTCAGGACTTGCTTCCCTGTCAGATCCAAGTTTAGAGAGACGGGGACCCCACCCCATCTTGCATCCCATCCCCACAGGTGGAAACACTGCTTTTCTGCTGCCCAGTTATCCCTGCTTAGCTCTAGAAGCCAGAGCAGCAGGGAGAGGACTCTCCCAAGGATGTAGAATATCCCAAATCTCTGTCGCAGATGACAGAGCTGGGAGAGAAGGGAGCTCAGAGCCAGGTGGCAGATCTCACCTCCAGCAATGCCTGGAAGGTTTTTGTTCAAATTTCATTTTCTGCCCAGAAAGTGAAGTTTGTGGGAGTTTTTAAAAAGTGTTGTTTCCACATTCACTACAGGAAATCAACTTTTTTTTTTTTTCAAAAGTAAAAAGGAAATAAAGGAAAATTTGTTTCTGAAATATGAAATGGAAAATTCCTGAGCGGTTCTGGTTAATAGATAGGTCTTGCAGCAGAAACAGCCTTATCTGTGGCAACATCACTATCTTGGATATCTCTGGAGCATGCTGCATAGCAAAAGGTAAATGTCTTTTAAAAGAGCTTGGGAACCTGTCAAAGGAGAAGCTGAGAGCAGGGCTATGAACCAGAGAACTCTTTTCGTGGACAGTCCTGGCACAATACTAGGTGTACACTGGCCAGGAATAAATTCAGTTTGACAATTTAAAGGCTATTTTTAAATCATCTGAAAGTAAGGCTCTGAAACAACCTTCTACTAAAAGCAGGGATAAAAACCTTACCTAGATTTAAAATGGAAATTGAGGGGTTTACGAGAAGGGTTATATGGCGTGGTGCCCGTAGTAGCAGAGCATGGCACTCTGGCATTACAGAGGTCCCTTCCTGCCCATCGTTTCTGAGTTAGTCCCCAGGCACCTGGCTAGAATGCCAGTACACTTTTCCATCTCTGGGAATACAGCTTTTAATAAATGGGTGTGAAAATAAACAAGCAAGGAGCCCTCCCGTTTAATATGCAGGACACATCCTTCAAATAAAGCTTTCTGGTTTCACCAACTCTTCATCAAGCTGCAGGAGCCAGAAGGCAGGATGATACAGGGATGAGGCGCAGGAGCTGACCTAGCTATGGGGTACCTCTCCTGCTGTTCCACGTGCAGCTGAAGGGGGACAGTGACAAGAAGCCAGCCCTCCCTCTGACTCATTCTGCCTTGCCACAGCGACACTCACTTGTGGCTTCCAAAGAATTGTAGCGAGAGCAGAAAAGCAAAGGCAGGTTTGAAAGTTAACAGCTCGGGAAGAGAATGGCATCCCACATAATATTATTTGAGCCCAATGAGACTGTGATAGTTGGTTTTAAAAGAGGGAGAATCTCATCTGATTTAAACTAAGGCTGCCTTCCAAAGCCACAGCAGTGTAAATACCCCTACTGTAAATTAGCGTTAGGCTCTCTGAGGCACTGACAATGTTCCATTTTAGTGATTTTTGTAATTAGAAGGAGGGGAATAATGTGGATTTATTTAATCTGGTGAATGTTGGTGCTGTAGAATGACAGTTGCTCTCTGTCAGCATTGTTGAGCTGTGGCGTTGTGGCATCCAGAAAACCCCCATTGTGCGCTTTATGCACAGAGCTGCCATTGTCACCAGTGCATTCTGTCCCCCCATTTGTTTGTATGACTGGCTGGTACAATACACTTGCTAAAAATATTATGCTGTTAAATATTACATGAGGACTTAGAGACATCCTAACTCATGCTCAAACTCTTTTGCAAGTGTAGCTGAAAACCTGTCAAATGCCAAATCCAGGAAAAACCACAGAAGCACATTAGCATGGCAAAGGTTGTGCAATAAAAACAAAGCACTAAGGAAAAAGGAAGCGTAGTAGAAATGTAATTCCATATTCAGAAGGCATAGCTAAGGTTTTCAGAACGTAATACTTACTCCATTTCATTCTCTAATAACTATTGATATATATTTTTATGGCATCCAAAGTCAGCTGAAACCTTTAAGGAACAGAATAAAGACTTTCTTTGTCTTCAAATATTCAAACTTCAACACAATGCAACCAAATATGTTGACAGTCAAAGTAACAAGGAAAGAGAAATGACAGAGTTTGTGTAGGATTAGGTTTATAAAGCTGAAATGAACTATATGCTTGTAATCCAAAATAAATTAAAAAAAAAAAAAAGATCATATTAACATGTGGCCACTGCAGAGATACTGAAAATACTAATTGCAATCTGAGGACAGTTACTGTATTGGAGAGTTAAAAAAATGATTGTGGTAATGCAGAAGGTACCATATAAAATAGATGTAGTTCATACAGTACGCTATGGCAGAGGATCCTCTGTGAAGTATGTCATGACTTTACTGGCAATGAATTAACTTTTCTTCCTTGAATTTTAAGTGTGTTTAAATAAAAACACAAATCCAGGATTTTGGTGAGGATAAGAAATGAGTGCAGCCTGTCAAGGGCCTTCCATTGCTGGATCTAAAAGGGGAAAAAAAAAAAAGACAATCCAAAATCTACCAAAGGAAAATAAAAATTCATCTTCCTGTACATACCCACTTCAGATACATATATTATAACAGATGTATTGTTACATTCACTTTAAAATACTCTTCACTGTGTTTCCAATGGATTTACATTTGCCTCTGAAGAGAAGAGAAAAATCTTTAACTTTTTTCCTACAGTATGCAAGTGTTTAAATAAGAGGTATGCTTGAAGTACATTGTAGTTTGAAGTAATTCTAGTTGAATTGCCCCTTTAAGGAAGCTTGCTGGGCTGCTTTGTAAAAGTACTAAATAAATAACACTTCCATTTAGTGTACTGGTGACCTGGATAATAGATGCAACCTTCTGCTTTGCCATATCTGTTCTGATGCAGCTGCTGGCTCCTTGGAGGTATCTGTTTTCAGTGGAGCATTTTGAGTGCTCAGTGTCCATCAATTAAATAGAGCCCTCCACACAAAGCTTTACAAGACTAATGCTGCCGTGCCTGGAACGTGTGGATTAAACAAAAGATTGAGGCAGTGTAAACATCCTCCTAGGGCTTATTGATGCTGTATTAAATTAAATGCTGATGGATGTATTCAGACTGCTCAGCTGCATCAAGAAAGGCTACTTGTTTTAAACACTTAAGCGTATAATCTCCTCTTGATGAGAACATGTAGTGCTATTAGTCTTAATGAGAATTATGTGCATACATTGGACAGGACATATCCCTTCAAGATTAATGCCATAGGTTTGTATAAAATGTCTACAATCAATATAAACTCTTTTATTCTGCTGTGAAAGCCTTTATCACCATCTTAAACACACACCCACTCGTCTGTCTGTACCAGGGCATGTCTACAAGCACTAGTTATTGTGAGACAAGCAAGGCGATGGCTTTACAGCATGTCAGTGCCTCGGTGGCAAGAGCCTGAGCTTGTGCTTGCACCTCCTGGCAGATACAAGCAAAGTCCTCTCCATTTTTCAAGCAAGCATAACCTCACATCTCCCCTATCACCATATGGTCCCGGTCTTCACCACCTCCTGCGAAGGAAGTGCTTACTTGAAAGGTGAGGAATAAGGACTACGGGGGTATAAGTGATCTCAAAGAAGCCTGAGATGAGGCTGGAGATTAGATCCAGACAGCCTCAGCTCCTGCTTGACCAGTGTCCTACCTAGTCTTTCTACTGGAAGACCACCAAGGATAGGCCCCACAAGGGGAGGACAGCAGAATTTCTCGGTCTGGAAGAAAACATGGGTATAAGGGTACTAGATGTTACAGAACAGATGTAGTTATTTGAACTTGAAAAAATAATAGTGATCCAGCCTCACTGCTAGTTCTTGCAATGTCACTCATTGCAAGCCATGCGTTGGTCAAGGTCTTACCAGCAACGCTTTTAAATATTAAGCTTAAGTGATTAAAAGTGCTCTGTAATGGAGTTCTGACTAACTGTGTTATAATAACGTGGCAAATAAAATGTATGTCATTTCAGTTGCATAATTCATCTATTTAGCTGTTCATCCATTATAAGTATCCATATTCATTTAACAAATTGCGATCCACATTTCAGAATAAATTGTATAGCTAAATGCTGTAGCATGTCTATTTAAATTCAAATCTTTGCTATAAATAAATAAGTCAAATATGAAGACATTAGAGGACATCCAGAAAATTTACTAGGTAATCAGTATAGATAGATTGGTGCAGGACTTACACGATTTGGATGTTTACCCTGATTTTCCCTCCTGGTCTCCTGAGGGTCGTTGGAAATCTATATTATTTGTCTGTGCCTCTGTTTCCCCAAGTGAAAATTTAAAGAATCTCCTGTGCATTGATCTGCAGATACAAAATACAACATCGGAACAAGTTATTAGTAGCTTATTTTCAGTGTTTAAGTGGGCTACATTCAATAAATATATTATTAACATGATTTTTCATCCAATATTAAAAAATCCTGTGTGAGATGGTACACTGCAAATATTGTTGATGTAATCACTAGCCTCTCCAAAAGATATAAGCAAATAAGTTGTTTACTAAAAGATAAAGAAACTACCATTCTTCATTCATATACTGTAAGTTGGTAGCCATATATTCTCATTTAAGCCTTCCAAACACTTTCAGCATGTTTTTTTCTTGTCAGGCTAATAAATCTGAATTAGAAGCCTCGCTTTGCTTCAGTCAAAATTAGCCTGGTTTCAAAAAGATTTCTTCCTCCTCTTCCAGATGGTGACAAGGCTGATATTTCTGCCAGTATTTATCCAGACATAAACATCATTGCTGGAGCACTGAAGCTGTACTTCAGAGACTTACCGATTCCCGTGATCACCTATGACACCTATTCCAAGTTCATAGAGGCAGCGAGTAAGTACTGCATAGCAATTTGTACCGATCTTTAATTACATTTCCCATCCGTAAAGCTGTCCAGGTTAAAGAAACAGAAAAGACAGACAACAAATTGGAAGCAAGGGTGTTGTTCTGTTCATTACTTCTCTGCCATGTCCTTTCACATGAAACTTTTGCCTGAATGGTATTGCAGGTGGGACATCATGCAGGTACAGCATCCTGGTGTCACAGACACATGCGAGACTGGGTGATCTGCATCAGGTCAGGGATGAGCAAACAGTGGTGAGCCTTTAGGATGCTTCCCATTTCCCCACCATTGTCTCCATCTTCTATATCATGGCTTTCTTTGCCAACAAATCTGCACTACTGACAAGCAGGTCCACTGCTTCAGTTGGTGAAAGATCAGAGCAATGAGGTCAGAGCAATGAGATCAGAGCAAACCACAAACCATACCTGCCCCACAGTTCAGGCGCATCCTCTGTTCATCATGTCCTACAGTATCTAACCCACGTCCAAATGGGAGGCACATGCAGTGCCCCCTGCCCAGAGCCAGCAGGTCGTGGGTGCACGCTGCCAGAGAAGGAGGAGGACAGCAGCATTCATTGCCATAATGTTGGCAGAGCGAGCTGAGATTTGCCTCAAATTCTGCTCTCCGGGGCACAGCCTTCCAGGTAATGACAGTCCCTAATGAAAACTCACCAGATGGATTGCATCAAAATCAGATTATTAGCAAAAAATGTCAAAGAACTGAGTTGCCTAAGAAGTAGCTTGCTTTCTTCTTTAAAAAGTACCCTTAGGAATTTTGAAACGGCACCCAGTATATGGGTAAGCAGCAGGAAGAGTGGTCTGCCTATATGCCTGTGCTGCCTTTCTTTCCCCTCTGCCTTACCCCACCTGGCACTCCCCATGCAGCCACAGACACCACTCTTCTGCACTCTCCTCTTCCTCCTTGGCAAAGAAATTATTCTTGCTCATCACTTGTCCTGTAAAGAACATGCCCAGAGGAAGCAAATCCTATCACATCAATACACCAATCTCTTAAAAGCAGGACATAAAGATTCTTAATCTTTGGAAATTTCAAGCTCCTGGTGCCATTTCTATAGAAAGTCATGCAGCAAATATAACTCTGACTCAGTTCAGGGCTCAGGAATCCATACTTTTCATGTAAAATGCACATAAATCCTGCTTGGATTTTCAGAGAGAGATTGCCAGAGCACTGATGCTCTCCAATCACTGATACCTACATATTTAAAGATGTTCAGAAATCTTCGTTTATGCAATTCCGTATCATTTCAATCTCTAGCTAAACTTACATATTCAAGCACAGTCTCTAAAGCATATAGCCACACTCCCCTCTGGTGTCGAAGGCTAATGGAAGTAATCTTATTTGAGATTTCAAAAAGTCAGTTCTAGGCAGAGTATTATGAAGCAGTTAACGAAGCTCGGATACTGTGCCTGTACAGGCCTGTAGATAGAGCTACAGACCATAGAGAGGACTATCGGGTGATCTCTGTTGCTGATTTCTTTGTAAAGCCTGTTGGTTTTTTTTGAGGATGCAGAAGTTGCTGATAAGCTCCATGTTTCCGAGTTTAATATTTATTCCTCCGAGCACAGTCAATGGCTTGTAAATGACACCATAATAATAACTTAGCTTCCTGAATTATTGGTGTTTACAAGTAGAAAGCCCTATTAACATTAATCCTGTTCGGTGTTTTTACAGAAATCTCCAATCCTGATGAACGACTAGAAGCAATACATGAAGTGTTGATGTTACTCCCTGCTGCTCACTACGAGACACTTAGATACCTAATGATTCATCTCAAAAAGTGAGTCAATTGGCATGTAGGATAATTCTTGAAGAGCTTCACAATTTTCTGCTCTGAAAGAGCGATATTACTGAAAGTACCAATAAAGCTGCCATTTAGTGGTGCGGCCACTAAAACAATAAAGTTACAAATAAACAGGCAAGCTATGTTTGTGTAAATGCACACAGGCTATGCGCACATACAGCATAGATCCTTTTGCTGGCAGATCATCGCAAACATTTTGAAGAGTTAATTGAGATTTGTCACGCTTCTCTGAGGCAGATAATATCTGAAAAATACCGGAATGGTAGGGATTCAGAGACGTGCTGGATGTGCTGCAGTAAATCACTTGATTGTGTTTTGCCTCTGCCTCCCCTTAGCTCCTGCATTGTCTTCCTGAACCACAGATAGCTCTAAAAGTAAAGAGCTGTCTCTTACGAGTTGTTTGCTCACCTTGCAGTTAAGCCAAGAATCAAACAGGGCCTGTTTTTATATGACTAGTAAAAGCAATACAGGCCCTTACCAGTTATATCTCTGAGTTTTAAACACACTCAGCCTCATTTGCTCTCCAATGCTTCTTTACGCATAAATAAGGCATACATAAGGCTTTATAAGGCATAAAAAATTTTCAAAAGTGGCTGAATTTCATTTTTGAAAGGGACTTGGGAATGTACTACCGAGTTTTGCAAGCTTTCAGCTAGGTACTTAGAAAAATTATGAAGTGCTACAAAGAGGATGCCCCACTTTCACTAATTTCAAGCAAAACTGTTTTTCAAAACCATGCTAACTCCACTTTGCTACTTCGGGTATTTCCATGCCTCAGGAATTCTTCTTTGTAATTTTTTAAAAACTGAAGCTGAGTAAAGACTGGCACTGCCATCTCAAAGCAGGCCTTCATTGAAGTGTATATTACCCAAGATGGCCCTTTCTCTGGTTAAAGTTTATGGTGCTACTTGGACACAGGAGAAAAAGGGATAAGGGAAGAACAAAACTGCTCACCTCTCATACAGCAAGTCTTTGATCTCTTCTTAGTTGTCCCACTACTTGCAACACGGTTGCAGATCTGGACTACTTTCTGGGTTGATCTGCACTATTCTGCAGTATTAATGCCAACCTGAAAAGAAAAAGACTTCAACTCATGTAAAATCGCATCAGAGAGCTTGTGTGAAGTGCATTTCATGCTCAATCAGGTTCTCATTATGCAGAGACTTTTCCTCATTTTACATCGGCACAGGTCATTACAACTGAGTAATTTTTCCTTTTGGTGAGACATTACTTGGGCGTGCTGGAGCTTCTTCACACTCTGCAGAAATGAGATGTGCAAACACCCACCCTTGTCAGCACATCTGTGTGGACAACTCAGGATGAACCGTATTGGCTTTTAAGAAGGCTGTAGACAAGCCAGGGACCTGCATACAGATATACTTTCACGTCCTTGAAACAAATTTTTGATAGCCAGGTATTGACTTGCCTTCCTTCTTTTCCACAAACTGCAGTCCAGGCTTTGGTTCAGCTGTTGAGCTGAACTACTGATGGACAAAAATAGTCCAAACAGCTGATGAAGCTTTCTCTCTCAGATACCTGCAAGTCATGCAGTGAATTTCCTCTCCTTTCCTAAATCATAGCTTTCAACGCCCACACGGAAATCAAGTGCACGTCAGTTCCTATGGCAGATCTGTCAGAGAGATCTGAATGCGAAAGAGGGAAGGATCTTTAGGTTCAGACACAGCTCTTCTGAAGGTTAAACATGGAGTCCCTACTCCAGCCCCATGGGGCTCTTCCTGCATGGAGAAAACATGCTCCGGTGTCAAGGAGGCTATGAAAGGGCTGCAGGATCACAGCCTCTACACCAGCCTGGTTTCTCAACAGAAAAGAAACTGCACTGGGTTGTTGTTAAAAGCACAGGAAAATCCAGCAGAGGACAACGTCAGCGATGAATAATGAGCTTGTCAAGCAAATAATTAATTCTTTTCTGCAGTTATCTTTCTGGTAACTTTCTGCTCAAAAGCAGAGGAAATAAAATAGCATGAGCAGTCCCCCCTGTGGCGAAATACATACAACTCCATCCACGCTGACGTGCCAGGGAAGCTGTGAACCTTCTCTGTGTTCACCCCAGGCCGTGCAGCAAGCCCCACGCTCCTGCACAGAGGTGCCAGGAAGATGTATGTGGCACTACATAGCTGTGCTGGTCAACATCTCTGCTGCCTGCAGCCACGGGTGGCAAGCAGGATGCTACAAGCCAGACGTGGCTTGGGCTAGGCAGCCGTGGTTTGTCTTTTCTCCTTGCAAAGCACAGCCAACATTTCTGCACTGGGAGGTGGCGATCTATCTATGAGTATGGGCACTACCAGATTTCTGTCCTGAAAGCAAAGAGGAACAGTATTTTTCTGTGACAGAAGTAAAACCCAGTCATATGAGGACCTTGCAAACAAGGGAAGATCAGATTACTTCTGGTTTCATCCTCTCTGTGCTCCTCTGATGGTAGGAGGGAACCCACTGCCTAACTGCCGCCCAGCTGGGAATTGCCATGGACAAGGCCAGTCTCGGCTGTTGCCAGGAGAGATGGCTCCAAAACCAGATGTGCTCCACCCTGGCAGAGGAGTTGTGTGTGGAGGAGGTGTGAAACTTCACCCGTGCTCTACTTTGTAACAGCAAGTGTCTGATCCGTGAGGGGTGGTCACCCATCAGAGGACCACGGCTGTCCCTACACTGCAATGCAGGAGCACCCTCAGGAACAAACCCCAATGCCAAAGGCTTGCTGGGACAACACCGATGATCACAGCCCTATTGCCTGGAGGGAAACCCTGAGAACATCTTGCATGTCCTAGCAGGCCTAAGGGATGACTTCTCTGCATCCTTGGCAATCTGTGTTTGTTCCAGCCACATGAAGCCTATTTTTCTTTTTTTTTATATTTACATTATATGACCCGTGACAGGGAACAGAACAGCCCAGGGTCCTTCCCAGAAGTCCTTCTGTTCTCTGTCAAGGAGAGATGGTGTTTGTAGCAGTCTGACTTCAGCAAGCTGCCTCTCTGGACTGCTCCAGGTTTCAGCCTACTCCTAAAGTATAACAAGTGATCGGAATCACTCAGGTGTTGGTTGGCATCAGGCAGCCAGGAAGGCAGAAATGCCTGAACGGGTGGGTTCCTGCAGGCTGGAAGCATGGGGATCACTGGTGATCAAAAGAACATCTAGGTTCATATTCCTGAAGCACATCCACACCTCCGGTACAACACGCCAGAGAACACTAGTTACTGTAGAGGACTGCTCCATACGCCATCATTTAAACCATGATTATTGTTTCCAAAAGAGCAATTCCCACTAATCCTTATACCCTAACAGATAGCCACATGGGAAAAAAAAACAGTTAAGAGTTGCAGGAGGGGTTTTTAAAGACACTGGAACTCACAGCCCCACTGAAACTGCATTGTACTTGCTGTGGAAACAGTTACTGTATTGAGTGAAAGCAAAAATTGTTACCAAAAAATGCCATTACATACCAATACTTATGTGAAGAGGGACTACAGATTAAAATGCATATATTCTTTGCTTCTGGGAAGTAAACCACTAATTACATTTTTTTCTTTTTTTTTTTTTTTCCTTTCCTCTTTTTTAGAGTTACCTTGCATGAAAAGGAGAATTTTATGAATGCTGAAAACCTGGGAATAGTGTTTGGGCCTACTTTAATGAGACCTCCAGAGGACAGTACCCTTGCTACGCTGAATGACATGCGGTACCAGAAGTTAATTGTGCAGATTTTAATAGAAAATGAAGATGTTCTCTTTTAGAGAAAGAGAGACAAATCTTCAAAGCCATTTGTTTTAAAATAATTAGTCGGAAGGAAAAACAACATTTCTTTAAATTTTTTTTAAACATGAAGGAAAAGTTCCTTGACTGCACTTCAATTTCTGCAAAGTTGCAGATGGATGCCAAAATGTTTAGGGAAAGCCTATGTCTCATAGACATATGCCTTTTTGTAGAAGGGAAAAAAAGGTCAGAAAAAATCCTCTTACCTTGTATCTTTTGCCTTGCCTCAGATGTATATTTGTTTTGAGAAGTTGCAAACAATTTTATTGTTAACTTATTAAGAAACACAAAACATATTTTAATATGGCTAGAGAAGCAAAAAGGTACTTAATCAGTGTTACTTGTATACGCCTATACATTTCCCTCTCCATGAGACATAATTATATATGTCAATTGTGAAACAGAACCTATATTATAAAGATATTTTTACTTTACCTATCTGAAAGAATGGCATTTTATTTTAACAAACTATAAATCAATGCGGTGCATTGATTATTTTCCATGTAATTCATTTTTGCATTTTTGCTATACTGAAAACAATTACCACTAATGCAGTATTATCCTGACATACCTCTTTCATTACAAGTGTTTTAAAGAAGAATTCTTTTCTTGTGTGTATTCCAGCTTTCCTTAGGTTTCTTTGCATTTAGGCATTAGCTTCCTAAGACTGTACACTTTTAGCTGTTTGAAATTTCCTGAAACATATAGTATTTTCTATTCTTTTTTTTTTCTTTTTTTTTTTTTTTTCTTCTTTTTGGTGCTCCCATGTAAAATATGGCATTGAGAATTTTTCAAAAGTCCTGGTGGTAGTATCAGTTTCACATGCCAGATTTTTCTTGGATTACAGTAATATGTACATTAAGTGATGCTGGGACACTGGATATTTTCTGGCCTTGTTAAAAAGTTAGCACTTTTTTGGGTTAATTATGAAGGATTTGGGTTTTCTGTACAAATCGAGTTATGTTTTGTCATGTTTCTGTATTTATAAACGTACAGTAAATCTGCTAAAAAATGTAGGTATTTATCTTGAATGTGTTTCCTGATGGTTTGTTTAAAAAAAAAAAAAGAAAGAAAGAAAGAATGTGTAGGAAATGTGGGAGTTGGTAAATTTAATTATTACCAGATTTTAATATTTTTCTCCCCTCACAAACATTGACCTACAGAGTTCATAGTCTAACTGCAACTTATTCCTAATGTTAAAACTGTTTCTCAGCATGAGATGTTTCTGCAAGCATAGAACATCAACATACTTTACTACCAAACTCAATTTTCAATACAAAAAAAAATTATAATAATTCCTCATCTTGATCATTTGTATCATATGCTTGGTAACTCAGTGATGCAGTTTCCTGAATTATTTCAGGGAGCACATGTTTCTATTCAAATTGAAAAATATGTGTAACTATGATAATGAAGGGAGGTGGAGGGTATGGCTGTAAATTTGTCGTCTTCTAGAGAAATAACTAAGGGCTAGATAGATTAACCCAGATTGCAGAGCAAATGCTAAATAGTCTGAGTTCCCAATACTTCCATAGATCCTCCTGCCTTTTACAGGACTATTTGTTGTAGGTTATGTACTACTTAATACTGTCATAAAAATGATCTGGAAATGGTTTTATTTTGTGAAGTGAAATATGCTTTGTAATTTATGATAGTGTAAATGGAAGGAAAAATCCCATTAAATGTGTTAAAGAGTTCTGGTGTCTGTCACTCTGACCACATGGCAAGCTGCCAAATGAAAATCAATCGCTAATTACCATCCTGACATTGCTGGAAACTTTCCTACTTGGAAAACTTAGAACAGTTTAACTGAATGTCAGCAGTTTCAGATTGGCACTGGGATGCCCGTGCTACCACAGCCAAGCCTCTGCGCGCAGTCATTTCCTGCAGCCACCCTGAACCACCTCTGTGTAAAACTTAAGCAACGAATCACGGTATCAGTCCAATCAATATCCAGGAATCAATGCCATCAGGGCACTTTTCCACTCCCCTGAACACAGACATTTGACTAACAATGATTTTCTATATTTTGTCTGGTCAGTTCAGTAATGAGTTATTTTTTTAAGGCAAGGATGGTACTTTAGTACCATTTTTTATTTTTGCAGGAAGACAAACAAGCCATTCTACTTCTGCTTCTCCCTTTCCCTCTGCCGTAAGCAAAGTGGTAGCTTTGACATGTCTCACAGTCTGGGGTCTTCAACACACGCCCCATCCTAAGGATTCAAGGACAGTAGAAAGCGGTGTGTTTAGAAATACCCGTACAGAGCGTCTTTGGAGGGCAGAAGTCTCTGATCTGTTGGTCAGAGGGAGGAGTATGATTCTGCATCTTAGAAGGCAAATATCTAACGAATTGTCCGTGTTTGTCACAGATAACTAATCCACAGATAACCCTTAGTATCCTCAGGGGCTGAGTGTGGAGATAAAAGGACCCCTTGTCCCCTCCATGCTTCATCAGTGCTGCACGCCCTTCGTCTCTCATACCAGACTTACTGTGGCCGTCACCGCTGCACCTGGGGCTGAGCAGCACCTCTGAGCTCTCATCATCTCTGGTCCCACATTCACCATTCAAGGAAATAAAGAGCCAGCAGACTTTTCCCTGCAAAACTGACTGCTAAAGCAGAAGACAAAGCACGTACCTCTGTAACGCAAGACACACAAAAGATGTGTCTGACCAGATCTTGCCTTTGCTTCAAAGCTTTCAGCAGAGTGTGGTGACATATCTCACATGAGGCACTGGTTGAGAGCAGTAAGAGTTATTTGAAAGATGCTTCAGGAGTCTGTTTGAGGTGATGTAACTTCCCTGCTAGGTTATTTCATCTGGAGTGGAACGCAGCTCTGCTCCTCTGGAAGCTGGTGAGATACCTGCGTCTGACTGCGTGGGAGCAGCTGTCTGCAGCTGGGCGTTTGGCAGGAACCCTGCTCCCCTCCAGCTGCTGGAGAAGGCCTTTGGTGGAGCGCTGTGGGTGCAGCAGCAGTCCCCTCCTGCCCGCATCCACCCGTGCTTCCCATCTCCCGGTCACTAGCCCCATCTTCTGGTGCGATGGGCACAACTCTGTACCCCCGACAGCCGGGCCTTGGAGCTGCCGGGGTGAGACAACTCGCCTCCCATAAAGCACAAGTGCCTCAGCCACGCTCAGTAAAACCTTGCGTGAGGTTAATGGTTTGTAAGGCCGTAACTTTCCCAAGTGCTGCGGAACAGCCGAAATCTCTTCTTTATACCCCTGTCTTTGCAAAACTCATTACTGTCAGGTTTAAATATTTCGAGCCCTCCAGGGCCACTGAGCGAAGGGATTGTTTGCCGAGAAGAGCTGGCTGGAGAGGAGGCAGCACGTGCTGTGCCTGACCCCAAAGCACTCCGCTAGGGAGGAGGCAGCTGGCAGGTAATCCTCCACAGGGAACTACCGAAGGGTTTCCTCAACTCAGACGCTGATTTGGGACTCCTCAACCCGGAGACCAGTTGTCGTGGAACTTAATTATTTCTCTCCCACTCTCGGATACCATTGGAATTGGATAAAGGATGCGGAGTTACTGGGGAAGGAGAAGAATTTGCAAAAAAAGAGCAAAGAGCGTAAGTGCAGATGTTTTGTTTCCTCGGAAAACCTTTTTAAAATGAAGTTACAAAGGAGACAGAGCTTTGCTTGCAACTCCCTGCTCTGCAAGCTGATGTCAGTTTAAGCTACAGAACGGGTCTAACAGAGCACAAAACTGGGTGAATTGGCACCACATTCATTTTATTTCTAAGGAAGAGGTAAGGCTACACTTTCCTGTACACTCAACAGTCTCCAAGCTCACACAACATTTGAGCTTAACGAAGGAGACAGAGCTGCAGGGGGCACTTGGCCTGAGACTCTGGGGAGGAACGTACCAGGTTTGGGATCTCTTCTGAAACAAGGTTCTTGCCAGACCCGAGCTGTGCGTTACTGTCAAGTTTAGGACACGGGAGGGATTGCGGGTGTAGTATTGGGCAAAATTGGTCTTAGTAAGGTCTAGTAAGGAGGTGGCAGGAGTGCCTGTGGTAAGAAATGGCTGGGCTGGAGGACGGGCATAAAGTCAGACTGCAAGGAGGGGAAAGTGAAGGTAGGTACGGAGAGCGGTTTGCAGAGCGTGTGGAGGAACTGTGTCTTCTCTTTTACGATCAGCTCAAACGCTGCACGCTGCGGGCCTCTACAAAGGAGACACCACGAGATGATTAACTGTGTTTGCACAGGGCCCCGCCTGGACTCACGCATCCGGAGGGAGAGCGCTTTCCTAACCCAGCTAGGCTGCTGCTCGCTCCCCTGCCTCCCACCTGGAGATGAAGACAACCGACAGCCTCTCCTGCCCTACCTCCAGCTGCCTCCAGTATCACGCTCCTCAACCCAGAGTACAGAGGAGGTAAAGGGAGCCTGCTAATGGCCAGGTAGGTGCTGCCCTGCTCACTGAGAAGGGGTTAGAGAGGACAGAAATGGAGATGAGAGGAAAGCTCACAGAAGGGTCCACAGCACTTCTCCAGCTGTTGAAGCTCCCCAGAGTGGCAGCAGCAGGAGGGGCTACAATATTTTCCCTCGATGCTGCGCTCTCCCCAAACCTTGCTCAAAGGGCACAAGCAGCAGGAGCCCATCTGGCCACCTTCTGACTCCTTTGTTGTCAAGATCTGCAGAAAAGGCAGAAAGAAGATTCGAGTGCCAGCAGACCCCCCTGCCAATAACCAGGAACTGATAGAAACACTGAGTAGGAAGGTAATTTAAAACACTTCTACAAGGAGAAGAATGCCATCTAACTGGATCTTCAAAGCAGAATTACATCGCCATATCCCCTACAGCGATCTAAAGGGAATGAAGAGACCGTAGGGCTCATGAAGATAAGAGTAAGAGCGTCAATACATTTTATGTTCTTTAGCTGTAGAGATTAATTCCTTGATTAAAGTAAAGATCATGGTTAAGATTCAGAAATCTGAACCTTAGGGAACTATGATTATTGCTGAATGCTCTAGGGCTCACAGATTTAGGACATCAATGGGTCTTACATGGGGACCATACTTTACATTATCTTTCTCTGAAGGCATGGTATTCTGGATATAATTATGCTGATGCGACAGCTAAAGCCAGGACTGGGAGTTCAAAGCCTGAAGGACCTGGATTATCACAGGATGTTGTAAGAACTGCAGTTAGGAAGAAAGTGTGTGTCAGTTGCAGCCAGTGCTTTATAAGCTCCAACAGAAATGAGCAGAGGGTCACAAGCAGAGAAACTGCCAGGGTTCAGTTTCCAGTAGAGTTGGGGATGTCAGGAACCAAGCTTACCACTGGAAGCTGCCCTCATTGCAGGGTTCTGGAAAGGTGTGGGTCACAGTATGAGCCATTTATTACTACTAAGATGAAGATTAGAATGAAGAGTAGGGTTAGCTCTAGGGTTTGGAATGGTAGATCTTGAAGAGCAGAAACTGCTGCTGCCAATATTTGAAGAGATCTTATTTTCTCTTCTACTATGGGGCAGGTATCGATATGACCAATGAGCATGAAGATGCATATTATTTACTACATGCTGCTGCCCAAGAACATTAGGAGACTGAGGTCAATAGGTGTTCATAACGAGGTAACAGTTAGGGCTAGGTTAGGAATCCAAATATTGAGGAACCCGTATTGTTAATGGATGCTGCACAGCCCCCAGTGTGAGGAAAAGGGCTGATGTCAGTAAGGGACAGTTATTTATGGTGGGATTTTTTTGTTGATGTAGACACGAGTCTTACAGTTACAATTAAGGTAGGAATAGGGATAGACTTTGGAAATCTAAAGCCGAAAGGAGTTGTTACTGAAGTTGCAAGAACTGCAGCGTGCTGGTATCAATAACGATCAGCCCTTTCTATTCAGTGTGTGGGTTCTCTGGTTAGGAGTATGGATGCTGGATGAACTGCTTTTTTTTTGCAAAGCCTGCAGAGCTAGGAAGGGTACTGATGTCAACAGTCACAAATATCTTCACGTTCTGCTATAGGAACATGACCTTAGTTTCATCTTCAGATACTATAAGGGTGAGAGAGGAGATAAGGTTTAGCATTTAGGATTCAAAGACACAGACTGAGTTTGTTGTTGGATATAGAGACATAGGAAAAAGGCTGGTGGTCTTAGAGGCCTAATCTCTGTTTACTTCTGCTGCGAGAATGAATTCATGGGATACAAAAGGCAGGGAGGGGTGTTCAAAAAAGGGCTAGGGGCTGGTCAGGAACTGAAAGTTTGAGGAGCTGAGTTTATGGTCTGTTTTGATGAATTTTGGGGGCTTCATTATAGGTATAAGTATTGTTAAGGTAAAGTTTCAGAATCTGTTGTGTTCTGAGACAGATTTATTAACAAAGATGAACTTCCCATTGAATGAGGATGAGCACTAGCTCTAACACAAGCTAACACCTTATGTTCCACTCTAGAACTAGTTCCCTTCATAGGCCTACTGTTAGGGAGCTACCCCATGAAAGCAAGGATATTGTCCACACTCATACTGGATTTAAGATTAGGAAAGTTAAGACTAGGTCTGTCCTTCAAGAAAATGAGGTCAAGGACCTCTCCCATGCCAAGCAGCACAGACTTCCCCTGTCCACATTACATCGTACTTAACTTAGGTTCCCTCAGGAGCTTATGGTGTCACCCATGGCCTTCGAGAATACTTTTTTTTCTAGAGGCACTGAATACAAAGTTTTTATTTAGTGCCTGTAACAATGCAAACTGGCAATAATGCATCAAACTGGTATTTTCATACTCGGAGGCTGAGATGGTGCAATGCTTATCCTAGACTGCAACATAAGGAGTGGTTGCATATTGAAGTGTTCGAGGATGCAAGACCTGTTGCACTAAAGCTGGAGGACTATGGAGGGAGACAAATGGGTGTAGTTTCATCCATTCTGCCTAGGGGGAATAATCCTTTGCTGTTACTGCCTCCCAACCACGCCTGAACTGTGGGTATTCACTGACAAAGACCACAATCGTGCCAGGGAGTCACCAATAACAAGAGGGCAAATTCACCAGGTGCAGGGTTCAAACTCACTGCCCGGCTCTTGCAAAGCTTTCCAACCCACCTGTCTCTTTTCAGTAGACCCCGCTCTCAGTGCGGCGGCAAAAAGGACAGACCTCTTCCATTGCAAGATCTTTTGAAACAGGCTGAACTGAAAATTTCTGATTTGATGTAAGTTTGGCATTATGTGAGCTAAGAGGTCAGGTCTATAGTAATCAAGATAATATAAAAAAGTCATACAGTGGTAAATGTCTTGTATAAGCCTATAACCAGAATGGAAGCTATAAATGTCAAGCAGTAATGTTTTGTGAAAAGGACTTTTAATAATAACATTTACCCTTATTTCTCAAAAAATTCCCTTTTTCCAGGCACTTTCCTGTGACACAAGATGAGGAAAGATGCTGGTCACTGGAGGAAACTTGACCCTGTGGTCTGTTGCTGTCCTCATCCCAACAGAGCCCCATTCCCTTGTACTATGCATCTAAGGAAATGTTCATTCCTTACTTGTTAGGAGGGAACATAAAGGCCGTCTTTTTTCACTGGAAGTTACTGGTTTATTCCATAGGAGAGATTTTTTGCTGCGGGTAGCAGTTAGTATGATAGACAGTTTAGAGTACTTTCAAGGGTGCGTGGCACACACCCTTCCCTAGCCTGGCCTTTGGGCTTGAAGAGAGCAATCTATAGAGTAATATAAGTGCACACCCTGGGCTCCTCTCCCTCAGTAACCTGCATTCACCGATTTCCATATGGCTTATCTTTATGGGCTATTCAGGGAAACTGCAAGTAGCAGAAGTCGATCTGCAGAAGAAGATGAGGCTGAAACACTTCTGCTTTCGGGATCTCCTCCACAGGGTCCATGAGTAACTGAAGGTGTAGCTGATGGGAGGGGTATTAGGGATCAAATGCATATTATGTGGCATAGTTCTCCAAAGAGAAAATCACCATTTTTAGTGCATAAACACATAGTGTGGCAGAAGAAAATCTATTTTTCTCCTTTCTGAATGAATAAAAAAAAGGAAAGATATTTGTATGGCCGTATATCATCACACAGAAATTCAAAGTCCCAATTCTAAGCCGGTTTAGGTATAAATATTAGATGGCACTGCCTTTCTTAGTATGTTAGCTACATTAATTTTTCATAGAATCATAGAATGGTTAGAGTTGGAAGAGACGTT
>JAHREE010000593.1:223068-263131 GCA_033628505.1 Tringa tobata | reverse complement strand
GCGAGTAGCCCGGGAGGGCTTGGCTCCCGGAGGGTGGGCCAGAGCACCGGCAGGACAGGTGGCCCGGAGCCGGCTGCCGCCCCGCTGCTGGGGTTGGCATCGGTTTGGCCCCAGGGACGACATGGAGGTGCGTTGGCGGTGGCCTCCCCACCCCTGGCCGGACGCTGCGGGGAGCCCGGCACCTCCGCCAGACCAGTGACTGCTGTGCTGCGTGACACCAACACCGCCAAGAACAAACCCTTCGCTGACGGGACGATGCGATTGTCTTAACGAAGTAACACCAATAAAGACCCCACACACACACCCTCCCTGCGCTGTGGCGAGCGGACTCAAAAGGTGCTATCCCAGGGCCAGCGCTGGGCTTCTCTCCACCTTCCCCCACAGCCCTCGCCGGGAGCCAACGTGGCGACTTCTCAGGCCCATCACCCAGCTCCCCTCGGCTCTGCGGCCGAGGAGGGGCTTTGCTGCTCTCCTCTCACGCGCTGCCTTCTCGAAGGAAGGGGAGAACAAAGTGCTTTTCTCTAATTTTGGGGCCGAGGACCTTCGGCGGTGCCGTACCTGCTCCTGCCCCGCCGCGCAGCCATCCTCCCTCCTTCCCCTGCCGGGGGTCGAAAGAGGGTTATGGTGAGGGGCAGGGGCTTGCATCGGCCCGTGCCCCACGCCACGTCGCATTTAAATATGCAAAAGGCAGGACCGTGCTGGTTTTCTCCCTCTTCTTACCGTGTGGCGATAAGCAGGCGTTTCGCAGGCTGGTCTCCCCGAGTTCTGTTACGGGGGGAGGCCGGTTGTTGCGTGGCAATTCACGCTGTTTACCCAGGGAACGCGTGATTTTTGCATAATTGGTGATAACAGGCACCGAGAAGCTCCGATGATGATGAAGTTGTGTGATAAAATGTAAATACTCTTTTTGGGAGAGGAGGCCAGCCCTGGAGAGCGCAGGCAGGGCTGTAGTCCTCATGTGGAAATAGGCTTGGGCACCGCTGGAAATGTCCTTTGCCGTGTCCAAGGCTTGTGAAGCAAGGTTAAAGATCCCCGGGATTTCTTTTGATAGCAAGATAATGCGCTTTAACTTGGGCAGCTCTCTGCTCCCTCTAACAACTGGATTTTTTTGATAAAGTAACCTATAAGCTGGATTTTTCCTGGTGTCGTGCCTTACAGAGCAAACACAGCTGAAAACAGTTGGCAATTACACATTTCTTGATAGTAGGAGATGTAGCAACAACTGATTTATTTATTTTAAACGCATTCGCAATATACTTTATATTGTTAACATGGTTTTAGACTTTTTCTGAATGTGAGATAAGATACTACATAGCGGCAGGGACTGAAAATTATTTCCTAGCGGTCAAGTATTACGCAGTTATGATTTTGTTTGGTTGTAACTAATGATTTAAGGTCAATTAAAAATAAAAAGGAAACACGAGCTAAGAGCTGAGTTCCAGGTGAAAATACAGATTAAAGCAGTCACTGACAATCACTGAAACGATGCCGCAGATGCTGGGCAAATGCCCTGTGGTTCAATCTGTGTAATAATATAAATGAACTTTGAAAGCTCCTGTGCGATAAACTCAGATAACCTGGCTGGCTTCAGTACCTCCTGGTCCTTCACTCACCTACTCCTTCAGACTCTGGAACCCAAGGACAAAGGGACTGTAGCATCAAATCTATTTCCATAAAAGCTGTTTTCCACCCAATGTGGAGATGTATGCTTTTTTATTTCATTTAGTAAAACTGCAAGGTGCTGGTTTGGGGACTGCATTTTTATGTTCCTGACTACGTGCTGACCAAGCAACAAGCTGGGGGTTTGTGGGGGGAGCTCTTAAACGTTTCTCCTTGGAGATGCTTTACTTACGTGGAGACTCTTCAGTCAAAGGGCATCTGAAATCCTCCTGTTGAGAAGAAGCAATTGGAGCAACCCCAGCCTCAGACAAAGGGGTGTGAGAGAGAAGGAAGAAAGTTTAGAAGCTGGGAACGGAGAGATGGATGAAGAAGAACTGTGCTTCAGCTACAGTCAGCCCAGGGTGGGGGGAAAGGTGGCAGAAAGGGGTGGCTTAACTGCCAGGGTTGTCATGCTGCCTTTGGAAGGCAATACGATCATACTTATACAGGCAAAATAAGTTCTGCTTGTGTTCGTGTATTCTAGGGCCCAAAGAACCTTTTTGTATAAGTGTGTCCAAAATGGAAGAACAAGTAAGCAGATACTGCTCTGGTGCATTTCTTACTCCTACATCTGGTCGAGCTGGGCTCTGTGGGGGTCAGATCCTCAGAAAGATCCAGGGGCCTGGCCGTGCAGGTGGGTGTTTTATACATCCCATGCAGATGCTTCCCTGCATTTTTAATCCTGACACTGTTACAAAAATACAGTTTCCTCCCTTCAGTACCTCCGAGCTACCTCTTTCTACGGTGAACCTCTGTTTGCTCTTTGGAAAGACAAAGAGCAAACCTCTTTGTCTCAGGTTTATTAGTTGCAAGTCTTTACCTAGGCACAAGATACCTATGAATTCGGGTTTTATTAGTGAAGAAGCCTGGTATACTGTTCAGATGGCTGCTGTTAAGATCCGACATCAATGCTGGTTAATGTGAGACTAAATATTAGCCGTGTCCTAATCCTTGTGTATGGTACTTTCACCCTAGAAATTTAGTCAGAATATAAAGTCAATAAATGCACATAAAATTACTCGCTCACAGCCATCCTCCATCTTTATCCTGACCTTGAGCTGTGGGAAGGAGACGTAATTCTATCTTCCTGCTCAGTCAAATCCTTGCTTCAATGAATTTGATAGCAGCCACTGAAAAACTAGATCCATGAGAAAACGGGCTGCCTGCCTCGTCTCACTTTCCCCTCCCTCCGTGCAAGGGCCGTGCAGCGATACCTTGAGGCTGGTGCTGACCTGTGCACCACGGCCAGGAGGGAGAAGCTCCCTTGGCCATAACCAACGTGCAGGGCAGAAACAGGCCCCTTGTTTCTCAGTCTGAGCACCAGATAAAGCTTTAAATCATTTATATGCATAGAAATGAATTAAGCTGATACAGAGAAAAAGACGGCATTTTATAGAGTATCTGGATTTTTTAACCCTTGAAGTGGAGAATTGTCAACCTTTTGCATTGGAGAGTATGTGCTCAGTTATAACAGTAGTGCATTTCTGTGCATTGAATTACTAAAAGGCTGTCGTCATTCTTAATATAGGTATTTTCTTCATCTCCTTTATAAAGATTTTGTATCAGAAAGTAGGTTTAGGAAGTGGGGTGGCTGAGAAAGTAGTTGCTGTTTGTTTTTAAAAGGAAGCAGTGGCTTACTGACAAAATAAATTGAAATAAGCAGATGAGGTTCCATCTCAGCTGTGTCAGTTGCAGTGTAATTTTCTTAATATTATTCCAAATACTGCTAAGGATTGCAGGTTTGGGGCAAAAATAAATATTTAGTAAATAGAGTGAACTTTTCAAATAAACTTGCAAAATATATGCTTGCTTATTCTTGCTCTCGCCAAAACTAAAAATAAATCTCTGAGTAGCTGTCTGGTGAATCATTCCCTGCTATTGTAGGCTGGTCAGTCTGGACCTCAACAAAGATTATAGGGAGCACCTGAAGAAAATGATCCTAAATTGGAAACACTGGAATAAATGCCTTGAAAGCCTCAAGAGTTTTAACCTCAGATGTCAGTTCAGGGTAAGACTTAAACTGTACTGAAAAAATAGAGAGGGGGACCTCACAGTTTTATCAGGGAGAATGGTCTTCACTGGTTTGGGGGGGATTGTTGTGGTTTTTATGTTCTGTTTTCACTGAATGTTAATTTTATATTTGAAATATCAAGCCTCTTGTCCATTAACAAGGTAACCTCATACAAGGGCTAAAATCTGAAGGATAGAACTCCCAGCCTTGGCCTGGCTGGCCCAGCTGGATGCTTCACCTTAAGGCCCATGTTTAATTTAGCTCATTCAAATATCTGATAGCTAATTGGAAGAAAAGCTGTTTCAAGTTGCTGGTACAAACTGGAAGTTCATTTTGCTGCCTTTTGGGATTCTATCTGGTAGGGCAAAAGAAAGAAACCCAAACCTGGTATTTTCTGAGATGCCTTTTAAAAGCTGAGGTGAGAGAGGTTTGGTTATAGAATGATATTTGAAACCATATAATTACACCATTTCGAAAAACAAATCTTTCCCCTTCAGCACTAATTTATTGTAAATAAGATGGGAGACTTGCTGGCTGTGATTTTTCATTTCAGAATAAAACAAAAGGGATAAAGTTGCTCAATTTTATAGACACCAGGAGTAGTGAACTAGTTTCTCTTTAACTCTTTCGTCCTTAATGACACGTCTGAAATTCACAAGTAGCTCTAAGAAACAATATTTGGAGGTAGTCTTCAGCTAAAGCATGTTGATTAGCAACTGCAGCTTACGAATTTGATTTACTGCCCGTTTTATCTAGACAAAGCAATATAACATCAGGTAATACACGTTTGGGGGATAGAAAACAGCTTTCCATGATAGCTGTAAGGCATGATTTTAAATGAAAAATTTACTCTGGTGAGTAATCCTCATCAGATCGAGATGCCATGTTTCATGTGAGTAAAAATGAGTTAGAATGTTTTTTTCAGGGTATTATTAGTTACCAGGCTATCAGTTGTTTTGGGATGTGTGAAGTAGGCTTGATTCTCAGATGCAAGCCTTTATGTGCCATGAATCTGCTGCTGCCTGTTTGGAATACCTCAGGTCTTTCCCCTGATCCAAAGATATCATTAATCGTGGTAGCTCCTTTTACACTAAAGAGATACAAAGCATGATCCTTTGCATTCCTGAAAATAAGAACCATACCTATGTATGTCTGTTGAAATGAAAAATTAGAAGCACTGTGCATCCTTGAACTCTGGTGTCTCGCTTCTTTTTTTCTTTTCCCTGCTGACTTCAGTCCATTTTTCGTTCCAGATCTTTGTTTTATCCTCATCCTGTAAATGTTTGAGCAGATAAACTGTCCACTGATCTCACTAGAACTGTTCAGTGACAGGAGAGTGGGAAGCAAGGCCAAGGGAAGTGGCCAAGGGAAAAGTTCTAATAGATCCATTTCTGCATGTGCTTCTGGGCATGTTGCCTTTCTGTTTTATGAACAGGAGCAGAACTGAGCCTTAGTCTTGATTCTGGAAATTCAACTACCTGAGAAACAGAAGGAGCCTCGTAGTCTGCACATCCTTGGTTGTGTTTATCTTGGCGGGCACTTTCAGTGACAGAAGTTTCCAAAAATCAGAGATGGTTTACCTGTCCTGTTTAACATCATTGGGTTCAGGACAAGGAACATGGTGTAAACTTAAATGAGAAATCTTGCCAGCAGTACTTCCTAGAAACGCTGTAGCTCAGACCCCTGTGAGGAACAGGAAGAGGAGAAAAAACGTATTTTCTGGCTTCTCTATTTTGGAGTTCTTTTCTTGGCATACCAGTGCTATAGCAACCTCCTTGCTGGACCCTGAAGCAGCCAGAGAAGTAGAATTTAGGGAATAGGCAGAGGTACAGAACATACAAGGACAGAATTTTGCACTGGCATTCTCTTCAGGAAGAGACAAACCAATGACTGCACATTACACTGGGCATTTAAAGGTAGTTTCATTCTTTCTGCAAGGCTGGGAAGCTATGGTTTGTTCCTGGCTCAGTTCTCAACTGGCTAACAGCAGATATGAAAATGCCTCTAAGTAATAGATCAGCTATCGCAGGTGTTAATTAACATCTGCTGAGTTGCATGTGAAACGGAAAATGGTGAGAAACTGAGGAATCACAGAACAGCAAAGGTTGCTGACCATGATGGAAGGCAGCTTTGGAAAGCTGAGACCTCATTTGAAATGATCAGTTGAAGCACTTAAAATATTTTCTGTTATTGTTATAGACAGCTATTCTTCCTTAATTTGTTTTTATTTTATTACGTTTTTATTTTTCTGCTATAATAATTTACCACACAGTTACCTTTTTAATGAGTAATCTTATTTACCACATATTACCTCTCTAGTTTCACTTACTGGTTTTCTCTTTTTTGTACTGGAACAGAAATTTGGCTGGGCTTGTCTCCTGGAAAAAATATCCACAAAGTCTGAAGGTATTCCTATGACCTATGCCTAAACCTAAACTCAAATTAATAACAATACCTTGCAGTTGTGGAGAGCTCTGGAGGAGTGAGCTCACTGCTGAAGACTGATCCTTTCATCTTCCTGAAAAAAAACATGCATCCTCCCTACTTTAAAGAAGGGAAATTCAAGATAAAGGGCTACAGTAAAGCTCGTAATTAAGTACCTGGACGGAATGACGCATCTGGGCTGAGACCAAAAATCAGGCTATGCGGAAACTGCCCCAGAAAACCGAGCTGTAGTAAGAGGTTCAAGTGGGCTTTCTGAAGTTTTCGATCCCTGAGAGGAACCTTTGGATATGTGGGAGTTTTAACATCACTTAAACCTACGTGTCATTGCACAGCTGCCTCCAGGACAGTTACTGATGCTGAGCATTGAAATTATGGCCAGGACTTTAACGAGGACCACAGAGACAGGGAGAAGTGGACTTGTATTTGTAGCATGGGCATCCCACTGGTACACATCAGAAAAACGATTTAGTTATAACCGAAGATGTGTATTTAAATTGGTGTGGTTGATTATGTGTCTCCCCTGGTGCAGCTGCAGATTCCCGGTGTGGTTAAATGGTCCCATTGACAAAAGCATTGAGGTGTCTGATTCCACTTGCTTCAATGGTGTCTCAGTACCTTTGTGGATTTAAGCTTCAGTATAACCTCTTAGAAACTATCAACATTGTGATAAGATGAGGAAGTTAAAAAGGTAAAATTCTGGTTTATTTACTAAGGCAAATAGAGTTAACAATGCAAAAGAACTGCCTAATAACACATGTATTTTTTATCCTGTATTTTCAGCTCTTTGTGCTGAAGCAGTATAGCTCCTTTCTCCCCCCCTCCCCGGTATATTCTTGCTTTCCAGCTGCTATTTGATCGTTTCCAGCCTTGACTGGAAATTATTCCTTACAGAACCTCTCAGTGAGATGGTTTCAGCTCGGCCCCGTGTAGCATTTCGGCAGAGCCATTGTTCTTTTGTCCCCTGCCTCTAGATCAGCTTTTGCAGCTAAACAGCTTCTTTATAAACCCCAATGAAATCTTCTCTCGCGCTTTTTGTCTGCGTTGAGAACAAAACCAAAGGTTGAAGATAGTTTTAAATCCTGAGGTGTGTGGAGCCCCCCCCTCCCCTCCTCCCCGCGTTTCGGTGTTGGTTACTGCTTTGGCCTTTACCTGTTTGGCTCTGCCAGCCAGGATGGGGCACACCCTCACCCAGCACAATACAAACCCATTTAATTAAGAGCTATTAAGGCACTTTTTTAAAAAAAATGTTTGCTTCAACAAATGCCCGTGTCAAGCAGCAGTCATACGACACCTTTCCAAACCCTGCAATCCAGAGTAGCAACCAGCAATACAACTTTAACTTGCTTTTGGGTCTCAGCTGTCGCCGCGAGGATCCGCAGCTTGTTCCCAAGGCTGGGGAAAGGTCAGTTGCCAAAGCTCTGCTGGTCTTTTCTGGCATTTACATGCTCTGTAATGGCTTCTACAAGTGATACCAAGAAGTATCTGCTATTTGGGGAGAGGAAAAACCGGCCATACAAATCAGGCTTCTTGAGATGGGGTACTTATGCATGCGAATGCCCAATGTGCACTAACGAATGGGGCATTTTCAGGACATGTGTGACACCCGGCTTTTGGTATCTGCAGGTAAGGTGCCACCTGCCAGTGTGTCTGAAGGATTTGCATTTAGGCGTGGACCTGTGCAAATCAACACGGGCTATTACACGCAGGAAGCATTTTGAAAATGTCGTCCTTCCTGTCTTGCTTGGGGATTGCAGCATCGGCCGGAGCATCCCCGCACGCTCTCGGTGGCACTGTACCTGAGAAGGCTCTGAGTCCACCACACCTCTCCTAGAGCACCGTGGTAGTCCCTCGAGAGAAAACAGGGCTGGCTCAACCAGCATAATGGAAAGTAAAAGCTCCTTCTAGAGGAGTCAATGCCACAGGGATACTGGAGGAGCACGTCTTAATTACTCTTCTTTGCCAAATCAAAGCTGCTTGTGCTTTGGTTTGTGGGAGCTGTGTTGCTGCTGCCTGTTGCTGTGACAGCTCCCCCACTTGCTTTCATCTGCCTTTTAAGTAGTGCGGTAAGATCATTTGGGTATGTTTGACAGGTCTGAGAAGGGGTGTGGTTCACTGAAGGTCTGACTAATGAACTTGGAAAGAAGCCATTTTTACGTGATAAAACATAGCTGAATTTATGGGGAGGATTCCCTCTGTCTAAGGTCCATATATGTTCACAAACACACCCATTAAATTCTTGGGAATCAAGAGCTGCAGGATCTCATCTGAAGATACGGCTGGCTATGGAGGACTGATCTTGGTGCCCCTCCACTCCAGTAGGAAGCAGTGCATGCTCTGAAGGATGTTGAGCCTGAGACTCGTTATCCTTGCTAATGGATCAGATCCCAACGTGTAGGAAGCGTGCAGACTTTTCACTCAAATAATTGGTTTAAGAAAGGCACATTGACAGTTCTCTTTTATGCTGATGGCAATCTAGCATCACTGTGCCATTTTGATCAGTCTTGCTTGTGGGGTTTGCTCTCTCATTAGGCCAGCTAATTGCTCTCTGCTTTGGGCAGCTGCTCTGTTACTCTGTGCTGTTAATCTTCACTCTGAATCTGCCCAGGGGCTATTAAAAATATGCCTGAGGATGAAGATGCCTAGCTCTATCAAGTAGTTAGAGAAACCTGCCCATCCAACAGACTGGGAAGATTTGCAGTCTCAGGTGACTCTCCTGACAAAGGTAGGTTTGAGTCCCCTCAGGCATGAAGGAAACACAATTGAAGTGGCCACCTTCCTTGGTAAGAGCTTTAAATGTCAGACTAGGTATCTCGATGCAGTTGATGGGGCTCAAAAACTATTAGGCAAATTCTAGTGAGAAAAGTCCATGGAGTCCTATTAACACAAAGATGGGGTTATAACCCCCCGATAGGAATTTCTCGATCAGAAAGCCTTCATCTCTTGTCAGAACTGGGAGAGCATAGCAGAGGAGTTATCCCATGTCTACCCTGTTCAGAAGATGAGGAATCATTTGGTATCAGTTACTGTCAGAGGGTAGTGGACTAGATGGATGTTTGGTTTGACCTGGTAAAAATGCCTCTCTTGTTATGAAAAAATAAAAGCAAGCCCTATCTACTTCTTGTGGAAGAAATGGTGCTGGCACTTGAGCTGAAGAGGGGATCCTGGGCTCTGGAATGTGCCTTGATGAAAGCATGTCCCAGCAAAAAGAGAAGACACAAAAATCTAACGCCTGGCCCCAAGAGTTTCACCTAAGCCCAGCACCTGAGCACTGAGGACTCCCAGCTTGGAACAGAGTCCAAAAACCGAAGCTCCTCGGAGAACCTTGGCGGTGCTAGCAGGCCAAAAGTCATGCATTTTATTTGCGCCAGAGCAAGGACCCTTTACACAAAAGTATGGTAAGGTTTCCGTTTCATTTCTTATGGGTTCAGACCTAGCAGGCACCTTTTGCAACTGCTACGATGAGCTATGTCTTTGCTATAGTTTATCTAAACGTGGCTGTAGTTTTGAACACCATGTACTAATTTCTAGGCAGATAATATTTGCTAAATGATTTTGAATTCCTCTGCATGGGAGCTGCATGAGCAGAAGGGATGGCTCTCTGCTCCTAGGGGTGAATGAGTACTTGGCAGGAGTTCCTGTGCCTGCACTAGAACATGATGTGTCTTTAAAATGCCTTGTCACATTCAACATTTAAAAAGAACAAACCACAAAAGACAACTCCAGGCTCATGCAGGGTGACGTGACACGCTGTTTTTTACAGCAGTTAAACTGTCCAATGTTCAAACAATAAAATATTCACAATTACACAGCAATAGACAACATCCTTCCTGCTGTAGGGAGGGGCTGATGTTGAAAAGCTTTTCCCCTATATACTTTGGGACAAACTCGCATCCTCAGCCTCCTTCCCAACAGAGACACCAAAGTCTGTCAGCTCCAGGAGCTTTCCTTTTGCAGTAGATGACAGCTTTGACACTCCCGTACTCCTTCTAGTGAGTCTCCAGATTTTAAACTTACCTCCAGAGGAGGTATTTTTTATATGTTATGGTATAACCTTAAGATGATGTAGAGTGCCCTGGTAAAAGTTTAATCTGCGAGAAGAGTGAGAATTTTCCCTGTGCAACTCCAGCTGTGTAAGGCTGAACATTGCATAGTCCCTTTTGTGTATACATAGCATTGCTTAGCATTGACCATTTCTTGAGCTGGCACATAGTAGGTCCTTATAATTCGCTTTCTCCAGAAACAACCTCAGTCTCATAGAGACTGACTGTCATCTTACACACCACCATAATAAGCCCCAGGAAAAAATATCACTAAAAATACTTCTTTTGCCATAGGTACTTCAGGATCTGTTTAAAAAAAGAAAAAGGATCCAAGTTGTTTTTTTTTTAAAGGGAGCTACAAGTTCCTGTGGAGCAGAAGCTATTGCAAGTTGCACGACCAAATTGAGGCAAGGAGGTTAGGAAATTGATTTTTAGTAACTACTGAGATTTTAACCTGTATGAATTGTGAATCCCCGGCTCAGTCTATTACTCAAGTTTTTTCTCACCCTCTCTCCAGTCTGAAAATACACAGTTTACAACCTTTATTTGTTGGGCGCTGACAATAGTTGCTGTTATTGATTCTGATTCTCTGTCAGGAGTGATCCTGTTTGGAGGATTTAAGCTCTCCACAACACTTACAGCTTTTGCTCTTTGATGCCTCAGTCTTAACACTCACTTTGCCCTCCGTGGTCCCAAGAGGCATGCTGAAATTGCAGATTGGTACTTCAAGGGAAAATGCAACCATGGGATTCCAAGAGGTTTTAATTAGGCTTTTAATTACATTAAACATAAATATCCTAAAGCTTTATTCATTAGGAACAGGCGTATAAATGTTAATTTTTGTGTTTGCAGGCCTTCCTCTTGACACTGATTACCTGGCTCAGGACGCAGCTTTCACAGGTTTTCTAAAGCTGTTTCCTATCCACAACTAATAATACACTGTGGGAATAGCTTAATTTAGCTTAGATTTAAGAGTGCTGTGTATAACTAAATCAGGAGTAAGCTGGGCCTATGATTTTATTAGATTTCCTGGGGAGGGCGGAGGGAGAGTTAATCTGCTGTTATTAACACTCGTTCAAAAGTATGTCTGGGTGCTCAAGGCATTGCAGGGGACACATGGTTCACTCTGCCAAAAGTGGCAAAGGGAGAGCTTCAAGAAGTAGCACACAGGCTCCAGTTCAATATATCAGCCTTGTTTTGTCTTGGGCCCCGAGCAATCTCAGTGGGCACCAAAATAGTTTTTAATCTCTGCTCTGTCTCCTTCCCTAATTCACCTCGCATGGTTGCTGGTGTCCTCTGCCCAGCCATGTGGAGCTGCTAAGGCCTGGGTGAAAGGTCCTTCAATCTCACACTCTCCAAATTCTGAATTTTCTATGTAAGGCTTTTTAATTTCCCATCTTCATATGTGAGAGGAGTTGACTCTCTCACGTGCTAAGTAGCTCTGCTTATTGCTGTCTTAGAAAACCCGAGAAACGGATGTTCCCCAGACTGCCAGCCCCACAGAAATTGATGGCGTGCTGCACATGACCAATACCTGATCAAGGGTCTGCTTCTGGCAACGTCCCAGAGGGCACCTGGAAGGGGGAGCCAAAAATCTGCAGGGAGAAGTCCTTCACTCCCCCACCAGAGCATGAGGAATATGTTTCATTCTTCGTGCATTTGCCACGAGTGCTGCAAATGCTGCCAGGTTTGAACTTGTAAATTGTGCCAGGAATTGTGCCAGGGCTGGAAGGTTGAAGGAGTAGGAAGAGCAGCAGCTGAGGAGCAGGACATGATGTGCTCTGTGCTGGGTACAGATGCAGCAGGGTAACCTGACAGAATGGAACAAGGCACGATGGAGTGTCTTCAGAAGTGACATCCATTATAAAAGAGGTTTGGATGTAAATACCAATGCATGTTGTGTGTTCTTTGATGGGCAAGCAGTCTAATTTCATACAGTCAGAGAAAACAGCCCAATAGCAATCTGGAGGCAGGGAGGACACTCATTCTGTGTTTTATTGTTATTTGCTTTATGAGCATGACTCAATGCCTAACAACAAATCCTATATTGGCATTTTAAGTAGTAATGTACTGAAGTTGATCCTGATCCGTGGCTGGTAGATGAAAAGACATTTAATTTCCCAATTGCGAAAAGCTGCTAAAGACAGAAAAGCTTTCTTATTGTACTGTTGATATCTGATATTTAGTGGAGTATATCAACAGTTCCTGCTGGCCTCAACCATAGTGGAAGAACTCTGGGGATCTGCTGCTTTTATTTTCCAGTTTTTATATGCAGAAAAATCTGGATTTCCTGCTACTTCTGGAAAACAGATGTTTTTCCGCAAATATACTGTGTGCTTTATTGTGTTTTTCAGACTATGGCATCACTGGGCCATAAGACTATACGGCCAAACCAATGCTTTGAGTGTGCAGCAACCACCATATAAATTTTAAAATTATACATATTTGATTGTAGGATTCAGAGCTGTTTTGTTTAAGGAAAGACATTTCTGTTTAATTCTGAGTGTGAAGACTGAGGCTGTGGAACTATAAAGGTCATGGGATTAAAAAGTTTTGTCTTCCACAGCAACCAGTTCTGAATGGAATTATTCCCTTCTTGCTTGGGAAATCAATTATTAAATTGGATGAGAGAAATAGTCCTCTCATGAATCAATAATAGTTTAAAAGAAAAAAAAAAGCATCCAAAGGGTAACAAACAGTCAATTTTCAGAGTGCAGAAAGTGGCTTCAGGTGAAAAGGCAGCAGAGGGCAAGGTGACGAAACTATTGATTATTCAGGAGAGTCAGAGTTTAAACTACTATCTCAAGACTTGGCAAATAAAACAACAGATGAAAGTCAAAGTCAGTACTGTAATGGATCCAGGGAAAACAATCCTTACTATGCACTTACAATGGTAAACTCTCCAGAAGGTATTACTATTTGGTAAAGAGAGCATGAGACTTGTGTTGGCTATTTCAGAAAAAAATGCCAGCTCAGTACTCCATGGTAGTCCAGAAATGCCAGCTCAGTACTCCATGGTAGTCCAGAAAGTTAAATAAAATGTTAAGGTTTATCAATAAAAGAACGGAGCGAAAATGAAAACTGAAAGCTCATGATTTGACCAGTTTGACTGCTGAAGGCAGTTCTGGTCTTTATTTCAGTGAAAATATGGTAGGGCTAGAAAAGATACAGAGAAAAGTAAAAAAATGATCATAGTTTCAGGAAGGTTTGTGTTCAGGATAAGTTTAGATAGATTTGCTTGGAAAAAGTGAAGTAGAGAAAAGACATAACACAGCTATATAAAATCACAAACCGCAAAGAAGGGTGAGCAGGACACCATCATTTTCCTCCTCTATGTAAAAGCTCAAGAAAGCTGGTTTAAAGGAATTGGGAAGTATTCTTCACAGCCAGTGAATTAAGCTGTGGAACTCCTTGCCATGGTGTTTTGAGGAGACAAAAAGTATTACTTGGTTGAAAGAAACAAAATGAATAAATTTGCAAATGAAAAAAAAAAATCTCTATCGAAACCTATTAAATACAAGGATATGGATCAAACCTCTGTCTCAGGTTTTCCCCAGTGAGCCTGTTAGGGTCTGAGAGGCTACACTGCAGGAAGGATAATTGTGCACTTGCTTTATTCTTATACTCTTTCCCTAAACTTTTGCTACTGACTGCCGGCAGAACCCAGCTACTGGCCTGGACAGACCTTTGCTCGGACCCAGTGTGACTGCACTTGGGCATCATAAATCTGATTGTTTGACAGGTAATTATACTAAAATGAAGTTTATGCATCAGATAGTGCTGGAAGATACGCGTTATCTTATGGGAGTCCCATAAAAAGTATACAAGTATATCATTCTCTTGCAAATATATTGCAGGGAGCTATTATAAAATGGCATGATGTGCTCATTATCTACGCTCTATGGGGCTATCGGTAGTAACTCAGTGCTGTTATATTGCCACAGATTATATTATTTTCATAACATGGGTCATGGCAGAATCTTGGCGCCAGAACTTCTGATAGTTTGAAAGGTTATTTCTCTGTTAAAGTCAAATGGTTGTGTTGAGATGAAGGTCTTGCTACCAATCAGTCTGGTTTAACAATAAATTAATATATACCAGCTTAAAAATTAGGATATGCCTAGACTGCAGGCTTGAGATGCATTAGAGTTCACAGTTTTAGATTAATCTCTGAAAAAAAAAACATAACTTCAAAGAACCAAGAGTTTACAAAATATTGCAAACCTGAATGAATTAATATTCTGAACCTGCATGTTAGAGAGTGCTGAGAAAAGAATTTTTTCCCCATGATTATAGAGAGATCCAGACTAAACAGTCGTTTATCTTTAATAGAGATCAACTACATTTTCCCGTTTATTTAGTACCATTCATTATCTGAGGAGCTCAAAGTGCTTTACAAACATGAATTAGCTAAGGGCTAATGATACTTCAGGAACTAGAGTAACCTCTTTTTTAGAATTAGAAGACTACACTGCAGAAAATTCACATGGTTAAAGAAATTTCCCCTGGAAAAAGGTACAAAAAAAGTTAACTTTGTGAAGACAGCTTTCTCTTATATCCATGTCTCCGCTGTGTTATATTTTCACACCATTTTAATACGTTGCGCTTCAAATTAAGAAAAGACCAAATATTTACTAATGGGATATCTGTCAGTCCAGTAGAATACTGTATTTTGTTGGAAAGGATACCTTTTTGTAGCTGTGGTTGAGTTCAACTGAACTTTACTCTTTACAATCCTATTCCTGTTGGCAAACTCCACTTCTGCCATTGAATTTCCCACGAACTCATGACTCACAGGAGTGCCACCTTCTGAAATCATATGTGATAGTTCAGAAATCACTCCTTTCTCCAGAATATTCTCTGTAGGTTAATATAATAGCAAAGCCATTATTCACTGATTATCTCATATTTTCTTTTCGAAAGGGGAGAGAGGGTTTGGCATCTGGGGGAAGCTGGAGGCTGCCAGTTCAGGTGGAGCAAAGCTGGTGGCTGCTGCTGCTGCCGTTTGCTATCACCTACTGAAAATGGATGTTTGGGTTCACCTAGAGGATCAGTAACTGGAGACATTTTAGCAAACAGGCTTTGCGGTTGGACACAATGAATCACTCCACTTTAAAAAAAACAAAACAAAACAAAGCAAAACACAAAACCAAAGAACCGATGACCAAGCTTTCAGTGGAAGCCCCGGTGCCCCGGTGAAATGATTTGTGAATGTAAACAGTGAATGTAAAAGATGGGTGAGGAGGGAAAGCT
Source organism: Tringa tobata (assembly GCA_033628505.1). Classification (NCBI taxonomy): domain Eukaryota; kingdom Metazoa; phylum Chordata; class Aves; order Charadriiformes; family Scolopacidae; genus Tringa; species Tringa tobata. The sequence goes on along the minus strand of JAHREE010000593.1, from coordinate 247,723 downwards.
GGAGGAGAACACGGAGGAAAGGCTGCTCCTGGTCAGCCAGATAATTTCACTTGCTAGCTGCAAGATTTTGGGAAGTGGGTGGGAAACGTGGCTTCCTAGTAAATGGATGGGGTATTTCCAAGGGAAATTAAAAGGCAAAAGAAACCAGCCCTGAAACTTAACATTGCCAGGCACAGAGCTGGCGGGGCTGGCAAAAATGCTAAATTCTGCCTCTCTTTTGGCAGTTCTGGTTTTCAGGGAAAGCTGAGCCCCTCCTTAAATATTCAGTTCCTTTAAATTACTTTTCAAGCTGAGTACCCAAATCATGAATCACTGCTTCTTGCATCAGCTACTGATCAACTCATGTTCATATATCTGCTTAAATGCCTTGGTGTTTTCTGTGGTGTATTTTACCACAAAGTACCGAGATACGTTTCAATGTCTTCTATTTTAAATGAAGAATATTTCAATGAGAAAAAGCAACAGAAAAAAGGCTCTCTCCAAGCGAGATGAAACAAAGTGTGAACATATCCCTCTTTAAAATCCTTTTCCTTTCATCGTAGGGCTGCTTTATACTCTCTGAAAAATGAAACATGGAATTATTCATGCAAGGAGGCAAAACGTTCAGAAACTAATCACAGTATTTTCAGGGAGTTACAACAGCACCCTTTAGCATTAGAAATCTTTTATAAATAACAAGTGACCATTTAGGCTAAAACTTTTCACATAATCCAAAGGCCAAGGGATGCTTCACAACTGAACTTTACAGAATTCTTACATCATTTTTTGAAAATTTCAATAGGCTTTAGACACACAATTTCTGCTGCCTTCTGTGAGAAAAGGGGCATGAAATTCCCTCGGTCTTTCTTGAAAATTCCTCTCTGGGTTCCTAACCCCTCCAGCTGACCTCAGATGAAGCAGCCTGCTGATTTTGAGGAACTCAGGAATGAGGATATTCTGTGGTTAAGAGGGAAATCACCGTTCAGAACTATGGGAATATGGCTGTTTGGAAGAACTTTGCTTTAGTATGGAATTTACCAGGAAAGTAGTGCAAGGACTGCATACAAATGACAGGCTGTGGTAGCAGAACAACTAGGGCAGTGAGAATTGCTGCAGTCTGGGTGAACTACATCACAGAAGTAACTCAATGAAAGTGAAGAATGACAGTAATTTACCAAAGAGTCTATATCCTTAATGAGCGTAAGATCCCTATAATTTTACTGACAATGCATTTGATGTACTGTTCTCCAGTTTATTGCAGAAGCAGCAGGAAGTCTCTTTGAAAGCAAAACAACAACAAAAACCTGGAGAAAATTGATGACTATGTCTTATATGTCCAGGCCTCTGAGTCCTTTTCTTCCTGAAGCTGCATTCTGACCCCTGTGACCAGGAATGCCGTGTTGATACTTGGAGTCCTTTAGATGCTGTGTCTCATTTTTTACCCACCAACAACACCATTAAACTGTTGCAGAAAAGGCGTTGAATCAAGAGTGGTGTGGCCTAGGAAGCAATACTTCAAGTCTGTTCTGCATTGATGAGATTGCAAGTGCTGCATGAGCCCAGGTTTGAATCGTTCAGGCATTAAGAAAGAGAGAAAGTAAAGAGAGTCTACAGGAGATACTTAATATGCATGATCAGAAGCCTAGAAAGCATGATATATGAGAACAGACTGAAGAAATTAGGGGTTTTTAATCTAGAAATGAAAAGAAAGAGCAGGAAACATAATGGTCTCGAAACACCTATAAAATTGCTGCAAGAAAGAATAATCTGCTTGCTGTGTCCTTGGTAGCTAATGCAAGGAGTAATAGGTCTCGACTACAAAAGGGGAGCTTAGATTTGACATTTGAAAAAGCAAAGCTTGGAAGGCTTGTCTGTGCCATACACGGCTTTAAGATAAGGGCCTTTCTGAAATATAGCTGACACTGCCTTGGGGCAGGAGGCCGGAGCCAGGGATCTCTTTGGTTCCTTCCAGCCTTCCAAGCAGTTGGTTGTAAAAGGAGAAATAATGGCTGGCTGTCTCTCTTGGCTGTTTTATGGATGCAGGAGGAGCAGTTCCACCGAGGAAAGAAATTTATACTGAGCTGATCTTGCTGAAAACATTTGTTTGGTCCTGGGAAACACGCTGAATGATTGCAATCCCTGTATGGACCCAGGATAATTTTGACACCAGCAAAGACCATAACTGCCTTCACAATACCTGGCATGTACTACAGGAAGGTGGAGTAATATAAAGAATAGCCTCTTACTGGGAATGATCTAGGATCTTTCTCAGCAGTAAGATTTGTAAGGGGGTGTGGATTCCAAAACTCAGCCCTTTGCAGAGAGGAGTGCAGCCATCTGGCCTTGGGGGAGCTTGAAGCCATAAATGACTTCTGTAAAATGCATGTTAAAAGGAATGACTAGCTCTGATAAAGAAGCAGTAGTTAAAGCTCCAAAAGAACTGGCGAGTGCAGGTGTTTCCGGGGTCCAGAGCAAACCAGCGTGGAAGGACTCTAAATTTCACGCCAGAGTGTATGCTTTACTCTCGCAGCACTTCTCACAGTGTGCCCACAAACATTTACCTTTTACCAGCCTAAGCTGAAGCCAATCATTTCTTAACCAAGCAAAAATGCTGTTCAGATAGTTTGGTCTGCAGCTAGAGAACTCTGAAACAGGCATGAATCAACATGAGGGAGTGCCTCAGCTCAGCCCCTTGCAGCAGTCCCTGGACATTACCTTCACATAGTGAGCAACACAGTGCCCACCCTGGAGCTCCACAAATCTGAGGAGACAGTAAATATCCACATTCACATCTGTCAGCAGCAACCGCAGCCTTGGAGCAGTAAATCTGCCAACCCAGATTAGGGATTAGGAATAAAAATTCGATGATTAAATAGCAGCAAAAGGCTTTGGCTGAGAAGTTTTAGAGCACGGAGGAAGAACTGGCATTTTCTGGCCACTCATTTGGTTCAGGGGGAGGTTCGTCTGTTCGCCTAATGTGGCTGGGTCTCCTGGCAGCGAGTTTACTTGTAAACAAGTTTCACAGACTTTTTTTGGGGGAAAAAGAGAGCAGGTTAAGAACTGTCTGGGTAAACCCATGTGCTGTCCAGTACACCAAAATACCAGCGTCTTCAAGTAAGACTGCGAAAAGTGAAGGATTTGGCTGCAGTACTAGTGACAGTCCAAGAGCAAGCCAAAACTGTCAAGTGGGGGAGAGAGTGCAGAAGAGCTTGTCCCTGAAGCAGGGAGATCTGGGTACAGATGTGTGCTCTTTCGCAAGCACAGCCTCTGCAAGAAGAGCCCACTCCCAGCTGCCCTTGCTGTGCTGATGTGGAGATGGCTTCCAGTTTTGAACACTGGGTGGAGAAATTCTACTTAAATACCTTGACTATAAAGTACAGCCTATAAGGTACAGAAACTCTTGTGCGCATAAATAGTCATGGAAAGACACTTGTTTTTCATTGATTCAAAAGAATACAAAATAATATTGTATGTATTTTTAATAGTTACAAATTGACAGGTCCAAAGTCTCACTGTCAGTGGGAAATTAGCATGGTTGTGTTGCCAGTGAAATCTCACATGAATTGGCTCTTATTTTCATGTCATTTAACATTTTTTATCAGTGACATGAAGAAAAAAAAAATTCCCAGCCTTAATGATTACTGAAAGCTTGAGCTAATGCAAAGATTGGAGTTAGTGGGTAAAAAATGAAGACAGGTCCTGGATAGAGACCAATCTGGGTCTTCTAGTTCACATCAAACAATGTGTAAAAACAAAAATTAATTCTTAGAGAGATCATAGGACAACCAGAGCATGAAGGGCAAACCCTCTTTGTAGGCTTCCAGCAGGCAAAATATCTGCTGTAGACCTTGATGTGTGAGCAGGAGACTGGTGAGAAAGAGTGGGGAAGGCATATTGCCTCCATCATTCCACTGGTGTAGCCACTTCTAAAAGAACATCTAGTTCATTTATCTGGGAATGATTAGAGAGAAGACTGATCATACAAGATCATACAAGAATGATTAAAGCACTGGAAAATATACCTCACAGTGTAAGACAAGAGGAGTTCAATCTATTTAGCTTAACAAAGGAGTCACAGCATGACAAAACTTTGATCTCCGTCTCCTTGATCTAGCAGACTAAGATATAACAAGATCTGGGACAGGATGGCAGCAAATTCAGATTATAGAGAAGATGTCATTTTTTATAAAATTGTTGCAATTCCAAGATGGTAATAGAAAATTTATAGAAATTTATAGAAAAGAGGATCTAGTTCAAGCAAGAAGTCGTTCACTAAAACCTCCTAATGCGTGGTATATATGAAGTCAGATTCAATAACCAAAATAATCCCTCAAACCAGATAATCTATGGGTTACTAAGAAAACTTCCCATGACTGCTCTATTATTATTTCATTATAAACTACAAGAAAGTCAAGAGACTCTCAATAAAATCCACAGTTCCCTGTAGTCAATACCACACAGCTATGTCTCAGAGAAATTCTCTGCCCTAAAGGGGTTCTAAAATAAATTATTTTATGCCCTGTTTTTGCAGATTAGGTAATATGACCAAAAAAAGACAGGACGCTTGTGGCAGAAAATGGATTTGAATCTACATAATCCTTATATATATCTTAACCTAACCTGTTGTCTTAACCAAAATGTCATCCACACCTCACTGAGACATGGGCCAACGTTATGTGCTTACAGAGGGAGGGCACTTCCTAAGATCTCTGAAGTGCCCTGTGTGCTGGGGGCCCATCCCTTGCGCCGTGAGATGGTGATGGAGGAGCGCAGAATGAAAGGGGTGAGGAGCACTGGCATGTGCTCAGCGTTCACAGGGACAACAGTTGCTGGTGGGACAACACTGATGGGATTTCTGGATCAGTGTTCCTTCGTTCTATTAGAGCCCGCAGAGAACAATAAAATAAGATTCACATAACGCGAATCAGCTATTAACGTGCCAATGCAGGTTAATATAGATATTATATAGAGATATGGAGTGCGGTACATGGGAAATGAGGGTCCATGCTCCTGATGTCCACAAAGCTGAGAATGCTTTCAGGATCTGTGCTGCTCTGAAAGTGTTTAAAGTGCAACACATCAACTACATCTCAGCGCACTATAACCACTATAACCACACTTTGCTCATTGCATCAGACTGACTGTATCCAGGCTTTGCAGGTAGGCTGCAGGGTGTCCTGTGGTCCCAGTCCCATCACCTCCCCCAGCCCTCCCTGTGCGCTGGTCCCCGTGCAAGGGGATGAGGGCAGAGGGGCTGGGGGCACACAGCTTGCCCCGAGCCCAGCACATCCCCAGGGCATGGCCTTTACAAGTGTCTTTAATCCATCCTGGGATTATAACTGCTCCAGGTCTGTGCTGTGCATGTGGACAGCCTGGCACATAGCAGCCCTGAACAAGGCAGGCAGGCAGTGATACAGTGATGGGAAGGATTTTTCATGGAAAACTGAGCATTCTTCGAGAGCTGAAGGGAAGACAGCTATTCCTAAAAATATTGAATCTCTTTAGGTTTGAATTTATTCCCTGTCTTCCTTCTTCTCCCCGTTTACAGAAAAGGAAATGATTCTTCTCTGCTTTTGTTTTAATTTATTTTTTTTTTTAATCCTGCATTTTCAGACTGCATTTCTAATGAAGCACAACATTTTGAGAGGGGTCTTTCTGGGTCGGGGAGGAAGAAAAAAACCAGGAGTTTCAGAGTTTCACTTGAAAAACAGAGGCTAATTATCAGAGAACTCTGGTATTGGAAAGTATATACAACCTCTGGGGACATTAAGTCTGTAGGAAAGAATCACCCCGACTCAGTGGCTATCCACTGATGGTAGGGACATCCATATGCTTCATGGCCATGTGTCGTGCAGAGTGGGGAAGAGAAGCCTTTTCATGTCCAGTGCCTCCAAACATGCACATGAACACACACATACACACTCAGAGACGCTGTGCTTTTCCCTTCATCCTTAAGATCTGGCTGGTGCTTTCAAGTGTTTGTGTAACACCATCATTGCTAGTTAATGCATTGGAAATGCTGAACAGCAATTAAATAGCAATTAGTAAGCTGAATGCTTTATTGTGGTCATAATTCCTTTCCATGTTACTCGGGGAAGGCAAGAATGTCTTGGCTGCAAGCCAAGTGATTGCTCAGAAGGGTGATTATCCATTTCCACAGCATCCAGAGGGTTAAGTTTCCTGCTGAAATCCAAAAGCCAGCAAGGAAAAGGTGAGTCCGTGAGATGCAGGGCAGGAGAGACTGCTATCCTAGTAACATGCTGCTTATGGACATTTTGGGAACAGTGCTCTGGCAGAGAGGCCACACTCCTCAAGGCTTGTGGCTAAGCTAAGAACTTTTTCTTCCTTTTCATGATATTGCTTTTTTATTGTTTCATACTTTGATCGCTGTCTTATGAATCCCCAAAATTATGGCACTTATTTTCTTATCTCATTAGGATAAGCAACAGATGAAAGACTGGGGAGATCCAAAGACCCTTTGGTCCTGTTAACCTCCCCAGCACGTACTGTGGCTGTGAGAAGGCGTATCACGAGCTGTTCAGCTGTAACTAAGCTGACTAAATGAAAATAAAAGAGCTAAGGGTAGCCGGGTGTGGTGCCAACCTTTGCTCATGTGCTTTTGTTTGCAGTTGCCGGAGTCCAGGCTCAACCTATTTATCTTATTCACTGAAAACCAGATCTCTATATTTAATTGTCGTCAAAAGGAAACAGGCAGGTTTGTGGCTCCTGATCAGGTTGGGAAAAGGTAGTTGTCACCTTATATTAAACCTGATTTTTTTGCCGCAGGACTGCGCTGCCATACAGGGCAAATGTGGAGCTCGTTGTCACTGTAGTTTTTAAACAGTTGTTAAAAACTTTAACAGAATTATAGCTATATATAAAAGCCATTTTCAAGCATATTTCAACATTAAAACAGAATTAATTATCATTAAAGTACAGGTACCTTTTCAAATAGATGCAGCACAATAATGCAAGCATCTATGAGGTATCACTTTTGTAGATTCTCAAACTTGGGAGATTTCTTCTCTAGGGCTGCAGGACTGGCTGCAAACCTGTACCTATCTCTTATTTGAAAAATTTGCTAGTTCAACTAGTTAAAAGAACATGGAGTATTCAACAGTGCTTCTATACAGGCATTTTAAGGCTACCTGATAAACCCATGTAGAAATTCTGTCTGTGGACAATATATGCATTCAGTATATTAAAAATCCTAATTGCTAGGTATTTCAAAAAAATTTCTCCATTTTTGTCTGTCTCTTTGCTCACATTGCCACCTCCACTTTCATGTCTGAGGGCATGATAAAGAAATGAGTGTATCTGCAGAACTGCGCTTAATATGCCATTGTTAGAGGTAAAGTCTTCCAGGTAGCTTCCTAATCTGGACAATAATCAAAGAATGAGAGGAAACATGAATTTTAATCAGCTGCTCCACTGTGACTGTTCAATGTAGAGAAGGATGGCAAATAGTAAAGCCAGCAGTACTGCATGGACTGGAAATATGGTAAAAATCAGAAAGGCTTTGGCTTTAGGAAGCAGCACTGTTTTGTGAGAGGATGGTCACAGTTCACTCTCAGTATTATAAAATTCGCAAAACTCTATAAAAGGAGAGGCAAATTCAAAGATTAACTAATGTGGCATTGCACTCCTAGAGATCCTGATTTCATTTACGTGATCTAAATCTTTACTAATACTTATACTAAACAGATATACATTTGGGACTTGCTTACACAATGATGTCCCTTCAGGGTGCAAGCAGAAACGTTTTATTTATGTGTAAATGTGTCCAGTTCCACAAAATCCCTGCCAGTGATTGAAAGCATGATTCACTTCAAAATGCATATGTCAGTCAGAGAGAATTTACACCTAAAACGTTTCTCAAAAGCTGTGTTACATCTGTCTTTGTAGAAAGCCCTTTGCTGCTTCTGAGAAGGCATAAGAAACTCTGCAGTATTTGAATACTTTGGCACAGGTGACATTAAAAAATTATGGTATTGCTTTTGATGTAGCCAGATCTGCTGGGACATGTTATGCTTAGAAAGCAGAATTTTGGATATTTTTTTCCTTTAGTCCGACTTTACCACTGCTATTCAGAAGTATTAAAGCCTTACATCTGACTTTTCCTTTAGTTATACCGAAATTAAAAGATCGGGCAAGAGACTTTTAGCGTCCATAATTTTTAAGAGATCGCCACCCAGTGGTAAAAGAGGATTAATGCCATTTTTCAGGTCCTGTAGGCAGAAGCAGGGTGTATAGCAATGGTTAGAAATGATGCTGCAGATCAAAATATCGCCATAACACGTGCAAAGCAAATATTAAGGATCATGCAATCAAATGAATTTTTTATTTTGGGGGGCATTAATCAAGGAGGTAAAGCATTTGAAATGTAGATGACATAGCTTTCACTGCCATGCTCTACTGTAAAAGAAACATCCCTAAATAGGTAATTTATTATTTGAACTATAGACATTGGTTATTATGAAGACGAGAACCTCCCGGGCTGTACAGCTCTGACTTATCACCATTCAGAAAACTCAATAGAAATGATTGCATTAACACCTCTGCTTCTTTAGCTGGCTGGGTTTCATGCAGCTAAGTCTCTTAAAAATTAACGTGCCATTATTTAGTCACAATTTTTCTGGACTAATAAATGTTGCTTGTAAGCTCTATGATTGCAATGGAAACAGGATTACTCATAGTGGGTCCCGGACAACAAGTTGGGCATGAGCCAGCAGTGTGCCCTTGTGACAAAAGAGTCCAACAGTATCCAGGGCTGGAGCATCTCCTCTGTGAGGAAAGGCTGAGAGAGCTGGGACTGTTCAGCCTGGAGAAGAGAAGGCTCAGGGGAATTTCTCATCAATGTATACAAATATCTGAATGGAGGATATAAAGAAGATGGAGCTCTTTGCAGTGGTACCCAGTGACAGAGACAATGGGCACAAACTGAAACACAGAAGGCTCAATCTGAATATCAGGAAACACTTCATAGTATCATAGAATGGTTTGGGTGGGAAGGGACCTTTAAAGATCACGTAGTCCAACCCATCTGCCATGGTCAGGGAAACCTTTCACTTGATCAGGTTGCTCAAAGCCCTGTTGAACCTGCCTTTGAACACTTCCATAGAATCAAAGAATGGCTTGCATTGGAAGGGACCTTTAAAATCACATAGCACAACCTTCACTGTGAGGGTGACTGAGCACCGGCACAGGTTGCCCAGGGAGGTTGTGGAGTTTCCCTCCTTGGAGACATCCAAAAGCTGCCTGAACATGGTCCTGGGCAACTGGCTGTAGGTCAGCCTGCTTGAGCAGGACAAGTTGGACCAGATGACTCCCAGAAGTGCCTTCCGACCTCAGCCATTCTGTTCTTCTGTGATAATCATCTGGTTTGTTTCCATTTACCACACCAAGCTTACCAAAAACTATCGCTTAAAAGTTCTTGATTTGCAAAACTGTCAACTTGAAAGTGCTTGAAGAGGAGGAACTTCACATGTTACATCTGCATAGTGGTCAATGTGTTTAATCCACTGAATATGACTCTGCAATTACTTTATCCATTCTTATTCACTTGCCATTTTAAAAATATTTTCAATATTCTATGACAGAATTAACAGCATCATTCATTTTTCTGCAAAACTGATCTACTTTCACACCGCTTTTAGATTATCTTAATGCTTGGGATTACAACTAGCAGTTTTTTAAAGCAAAGTAATATTTAAATAGTATTTTCAGACCAGTTTGTGTTCCACCGTATCATTGGAAGGCTCTGCAATCAGAAGGTGTTCTCTGGTCTCACATTATTTACTGCTCATAAAAGCCAGCTATGCAGAAGGAAAGCATGGTGTTCAGGAAATTTGTGTTTAGATGTAGCTACAGAATCCAATATCAGCAGTGGCCAGCTCCTGGCCTGTGGTGTATTCCTCCCGTGTTCCTGGATTTCATGAGAAGTAATTTCATCCAAAACTTCTGCAGGCTGCAATCTGCCAGTTAACAAAAGCGAGGGCATTTGGGATCCTGCCCTTTGTGAAATGCAGTGCTTACATAATCATTAATCCTCTCCTGTTTATCCCAGTTTTTTTTAAATGTCACTCACAAGGTGGGGAACAAGTCTCTAGTTTCACATGATTTACTCAATGAAAAATAAAAATGCCAAAGAGCAACTTCTTTCTGGGCACTTAAACAAAGAAAGTCTGTCTCCAGTGATCCATGAACCTTATCATCATGAAATGTTCTTGTTGGTAATTCATTGTGATGTGACCAAGCACATACATCACCTAATGCAATCAGCTCCAAAGATGGAGAAACCCACATACACAACTATACCGTACCCTGCTTTGAGCCAGTGATCCAACACAGACAACCTTGGCTTGGGAACCCTAGCTTTTGTTTCAGAAGAGACCATTCTCCAAACTGCTGATACCAACAGGCTTCCTGGTGAGCAGCAAGGACCAAGTGCCTCTCAGAAGCCAACCCAAAGGAAATTTTACATAGAGATTGCTGCTTTGGAAAATAACTTTATCTTTCAAGACATATTGCACGCTTAAGTCCCCCTTCTGGCAATTGCATTGGAAGTCAGATCTGAAAGCAAGCTCCAGCTCCAGTCACTCTGGGTATCAGAGCAGACTGTGCTCAGGATGTGGCCACTACCGGTGTCACAGTCACGCTGTTACGGAATGTAAAATTCATGTCCTGAAGATACTGTGACCAAATACCTGATGCTTTACCATGCATGCAGTTACACAAACGTTACTCATAGTTGAAATATGTTCATAAAACCATGTAGCTAGGTATGTGTTTGTTTAAGGCCTGGGAGGAATGCCAGACCTGTATTTTCCTGCCTCCTATTGCTTAAAGGAACAGGGTGCAGTTGAAATCCGTTGTGCAGTGGGAAGGATGAGGTCCCAAAGAGTGTGGGAGATGAAAGGCCCTACTGCTCATGGGTGCATACAAACCCATGAGGATTATATTGGATTATGATGGTGGCCTTGGTGCAAATGAACACTGGTTGGGAATAAATTCTAAATTCAAAGGGCTAGGTCAGCCTTATTTTAGCAGGATGATGGTGTTTGGTTTTAAGCTGATGTAGCTTAAATAATACAAAAACTGGAGGTAAGTCTGGCAACAGCAGGGAATAAAGATGCAAAGCCCCTTAAGTGTATTATTCAGTGTATTATCTGCCCTCTACTCATGTAGCTCTTGGTGGACTAACTGCCTGGTTTGTAATAATTATGCCTTCAAATTGATCACACAATTGCAACTCCTTGATTAGCATAAAGCTTCACTTGGTGAAAGTACTTTTCCAAGTTAACGTCCCAGTCTACTACACGGACAACTTATACATCAAAAGTTGCTGATGCTGGCTGCTGAGGATGCAGTGAGGTCTAATCGTATTTACTAGACTATCTTCTCAATAGTATCAGGGTCTCATATGCAATTTCTTTTCTGCAGTGGAAGCTCGCGTGCAGGCTGCCGCCTTGACTGATACGTTGAGGAATGAACCAGGGACCTTGGGGGAAACAAACCTCAAGGATCTATGTGCTGCTGCAGCCTGAGATGAAGAGTTATGACATCGTAGCTGTGAGCTGTAAAACGCCTCTGTGAATCAGCCCAGATGGGATCTGTATCACATCCCACGAGGGGTTTGCACTTTAGTTCAGCCAAGTCTGGTTACCTCAAGCAGATAAAATTTGGCCAAGGGGCTGAACAATGAACTGATGTGTTTAAACTTCTACTGCTTTAATGAATGAATAGCTATGAGTACCACTATCAAAATGGTCTCTTTGCCTTTATTGTTATTTCTACGGTTATTGCAATAGGAGCAGTGTCAGTTTGTGACTTCTAACCTCTGTGATGTGACAAGGTCATTAATCCTTTTGTCAGCTTAAGCCATGTTGAGAGACTGAAGCAGAAAACGAGGATCAGCTTTCTCTACCAGCATCCTCCTGTGTTTGGGTGTGTGTATAGTTTGCTACAGTAACGGCAATCACATTTATGTCAAACCAAGCCCTTTTGCTTTTTACATGTTCATATACATTAATAGAAATTTAATGTGTTTAGCACAGATTTCATTTCTCTGTGTAGGAGAGAATGATGAAAATAGTCACTATTTTGGCAACTTTCTTAGAATATAAAGATCTGCTCATGGGTCTACTGCAATGTTTGGTTGTTTCCATTTAATCTGTGCAACTCCTTTCATTATAATGTGTTTATATAATTTCATTAATGTTGAAGTAATGCAATAGTGAAGTAGGCCAACTGTCTTCTCTTCACAGACCCAATGCTGCAATGAACAATCTGTCAAAGAGATAAAAACACGTATAGAAAGCAATCACCTGACTGCAGATATTCGGGACAGATTTTGTAGGTGTCCCATGACTGCACTAATCTCTTCTGAACATGTGGCAGCCTCCTGGTGACTTGGCAGGATGATTTTTCTGCACCCAGCTCCACCAGCCGTTGACAGGTGGTCTCATTCTTCATTTCACAGTAGGCTACTAAATAACTGCTGCATTTCATTACACAAACGATGAGGAAAGAATATTCCTGGAGTTACTAACTGAAGGGAAGACTCTGAGATGCAAAAATCCGATCCACATTCGATCCATATTTAGCTCATTTTTGGAAAGAAGGTTGAGTTTGGACTCTAGTGAGGTTTGGATGTCGGGATTGCGTTAGTTCCACCTCTGTGTGTTAGGAGGGTAAGCCAAGGACCCAAAGGCTAAAAACATGGATAAGGCGGCATTTGTTCTAAAACTGTTCTGTTCATTTATTTCAGACCTGTTGTGTTTCATGCCATGAGAACAAAGCGCTCTCAGCTGAATTCCTCCCCCAGGCCCCCTCTGAACTGGCTGCTCCCCCAAGGTACGCCTCACTCCTGCTCTTGGCTCTCCAGGGCACAGCTGCTAAGCCAAAATTGGCTGCTCCTAAATTGATTTCAAATCCCATTTCTTCCGGGAACCAAATTCACTCAGAGCCTTGCTCAGCCACAGAGCTCAACTTGACACCAGATTTATCGCTAGCCTTACTGTATTAAGACAGGATAACAAACAGCAATGCTTTACTGTCAATCAAGCAGTGGTCATTGTCCAACTACCTGAATCCCATAACCCTCAAGCTGCAAGACTCTTTTGTGTCCTTTCATTTAGTTCCTTATATCTTGTAGCATCTGGCTTCAAACTAGAAGAGGGTAGGTTTAGAGTAGATACCAGGAAGAAATTCTTTCCTGTAAGGGTGGTGAGACACTGGAACAGGTTGCCCAGCGAAGCTGTGGATGCCCCATCCCTGGAGGGGTTCAAGGCCAGGCTGGATGGGGCTTTGAGCAATCTGGTCTAGTGGGAAGTGTCCCTGCCCATGGCAGGGGGGTTGGAACTGGATGGTCTTTAAGGTCCCTTCCAACCCGATCCGTTCTATGATCCTATGTTGCTGGGTATTGTCTTTTATCATGCCCTTTCTAAATGGTTGCATATTTAACCCAAGCCCTTAGGAGGCACACAAGCTCCCAGGCCTCGACAATGATGGGTACTCAGGTCAAACTGCTTCTTTTAATGCTGTAGCTGGACTTGTCCTGGTCTGCAGCCGCAGTACCAAAGGTATATTTGTAGACCATTCTTATTCCCTGGGTGGACTACAGACATTCTGCTCATTTGCCTGGTATCTGAGCCCTTAGCAGTCACACTCTCCTCTTTACTTCAGTTGCACAACTGTCATAATTAGACTTGCTGTTTTCCAGGCCCTTTTTGCATTGCATTAACCTATGCCTGGCTGCAGAGTCGGCATCTCCAGCATTTGCAATACAAATGCACCCGACGCATGGCCTGCAGCCCTGGCAGTGCTTCCGAGAGCTGCCCCACAACCAAAGGACTGCACCAAGGTCACCCCTGAGCAGTAGCCCACACCCTGGTCTCGCGTCTGTTGGGTGGCCTCATGCTCTTGGGTGCACCCGTTATATCTCCCTCTTCATCCATCATTTTTGATCAGACCTTTGGAGTCTCGTGCATCAGCAGCCAGGTAAGATGAGAGGCTTGTTATACAGCAGGCATTCATTCAGAGAGGGATTTGTTGCCTTTGTGTACAGGCTTGTTTGCATTCGCTCTTGTTCTTCCCTTCTTCTGTGCTGAAAACCTGCTCTAACGAGTCTGTAACGTTTAGTAGAGGCTTCCGCCTAAGAGCAAAGCATGATAAGGTGTATCTGCAGCAGCAGCCAATTAAAGTGAAGTAAAAAAGAAAATATTTTAAAGGTTAAATGTATAGCAGGAGGTGATTTAATTACTTACAGAATAGGGGGATAGAGAGCCCAAATAGATAAATCAGTGCAACTGGAATAACGATGCCCAGCAGCCTCCCAGGAAAGTAGAGAGGAGAGATAAGTCCATCATGAAAGAGGCTTAAGATAACTCACATTACATCGCATTTGCTGTGGGCTAAGCCTGGGCACAGGACAGTTGCCATGGTTTAGCTGATGTGCAATAACTTAAGTCCTCATACCTCAATTGTGTGTGAGCCCTAGGGTTGCAGAAACACACTGGATCAGATTGGCAGAGTTCCATAAAAACATGCAGAACTTTAAAAACTAGGAAAGAAGAATTTGATTCAGAAATGGAAAGGAAATTGCTTTCTTCTGTCTTTCATAGTTCAGTTCAAATTTCTACAACACTTGAACCTTGCAGTACCGTCATGTGTAAGAAGGAAACTGCTACAGTAAGGGTAGGATTTGATGATGTGAAAGTATATTGTAGTTAAAATAATGTAAAACTAATGTAAATTTCAGTTGTGTGCTGAATGGGATGAAAAAGAGAATGAAAAAATGTGAAATTTGGTGAGAATCAAGAATAATTCCATGCTTTAAGAACCAGGAACCCCACCCAGTTTAGTGCCAGAGACATGGCAACAGGACAGTTTTCTCACAGTCTTTAGTACAGGAGTTGTTCATATATTTCAAATGTTCTTTGGGCCAGAGAGGAAGAAATAGTGCTCTGCGGGGCATTCATCTGTGACTTCCAGGGCCTGCTCTGATGACTGGAATTAAACAAAGTGGACAGTTCCAAGAGTAGACATTTCAAATACTCCCTGAGTCAATGACCGTGGTACTCTCCTAAAGTATCAGACCTAAATATAATTCCTTGCTCCAGATCAGGCAAGGAAAGGATCTAATGATCATCTTCCCGTACCCCAAGTGAAAGCTGGATACCTACACAGGTCAACCATAAGCAGCAGAGACAATGAGAGATACATGGGCAGCACTGTCAATCTCCTGAACTGTCCTTGCTGCTCTTCATCACAGCTCTGTCCCTCCTCTCCCACCATTCCTCCTTTCCTGCGGTAGGAAGAACCCAGACCTCTTCTCCAGGCAGCAAAAATCATTTTTGCTGATGCTGATAAGATGCCTTAAGCTGACTCTGCTGTAAGCACAATATCTTTTGCCTAATAAATATGATTTCATTCCAAACTATAGATACTTTTACCAAAACTCACAAAGAAACGTACCACCCTTCAAAAAAGGAAGAGAGTTTTGTTTCATTCACAGGGTATTTATAAACTGTAAATTAAAAATGTAAAGTTTTCTAGTCAAACTGAAAGGATTGCTTCAAATAACAAACTAAAAACTTGGAAATCTCAGAAAGAAGTGCCCGCGACTGGAGGAGAGGGTGGTATTCAATATGCTAGGGAGTACTAGAAGGCAAAGAAAAGGCAGAAATTAGCTGTTCAGACAAAGTAGCTGCCTGCTGGGTGAAAAAGCAAATGGCATAACCGGTGAAGACATGGTGACCTTGTTGCCTGGAAACATTTAAAGTGTGTTTTGTTAGTGACTTTCCAGTTGGCTGGGGTAGACTTGGCAGCCCAGTACAACCCAGAGGTGTTGGCTGATTGCTAGCGACGTGCTGGTGGCTGGTTTTCCGCCGGGTCATTCTGCCCTTTGTATGGAGACTGATTCAGCCGGTGAGACGTGCCGCGGGGGGTGCGTTGCTGCAGAGCACCTGCGGAGTTTGGCACCCGCCCCGCCGCAGGGTTTTCCAGAGGGAAAGGGACCTGTGAGCGACCTGGGCGGCTTTACGGGAAGATTTTCCCGTTCTGCAGCCCTCTGGTGCTAAAAGCCAGAATAATCAGCCTGATGAGGGCTGGGCTGCTGCTCTGCGCAGCGTGGCTTTGCTAACCTTGGAAACTCAATTAGAAATTATTTCATCTGGGCTTGTTCTGTTTATTTATTCATTTAGCATTTGAGCTGGAATGCACACCATGCCTACGAGATGAGCTGACTGGGTAGGTCTAGATACTGCAATACTCCCAAGGGAGCAAGTATTCTTTTTTTTTTTTCACTGTTGCAGCCTTCTCTGACCCTACCATAAACAGCACACTTCAGCCTCAGAAAAAAAAAATGTGATCTCTGCCTTGATGCATTTCATCTCCCAGTAGTTTCTAAGAACCTGCTCAGCTTTGGCCCATTTTACCTGATGTTCAGGTAAATCTTTATTTATGAGAGTTTATCTATCTGAGGATGAACATAGTGACTTGATAAATGTATGATCAAAAGCAAATGACAAAGCACAATAATATCACTAAATGAAAGAGAATTTGATGGCAAGTTTATAATAGAGAAAGTGGAAAAAAAGATCTTGCCCCAAATTCTGTTCTTAGATTTTTCCATTAGTGGGACATCTACATTTTTATAAATTACCATCTCCTCTGCTAAAGATTTATTAATCTTATTTTTCCTAGGGAGAGATGACAATTGCAGTGTTAATCATGTTGCCTTTTAGGAAGAAGTACTAATGCTTGTGATTATGTGGGTTCGATTGCCACAGGTAGAGAAATCCCAGAATGAGGATTATTTTCTGGGTTATTTTCTCTGTGTTTTGTCTCCTCAAACAGGATGGCAGCAAATCTCACAGCAGCAGATTTTGCTTGCCAAAGGTGAGGCATCTTTGTCTGCATCAATGATTGCACTGTGTCTCTCTCAAACTCACACAAACTCAATCCTGCTGCTTCAGTAGCCACATTCTGCTTGCCCTTCCATCCTCTAACATCATTCACTTCCCAACTGAAAAAACCCCACAATGTTATTTTCATCTCCGTATCTAGAAAAGATGAGTCGGCAATTAAGCCTTTTCTATGCCCTGCAGGGAAGGTGGATGCAAACAAGAAGACGAAAAAAAGTGTTTTTGACACACCATGCCTTTTGCAACACTTCCAGGACAGGTACTGCAAGGCAACTGAACTCCTTCTCTGGGGAGTTTCTTCCCAGATACTTAAACATCTAGCTTTTGATGCAGAATTCATTAGCACTTTAAGTCATAATAACGCAAAGTGCATTGAGATCCTGAAACAAAAACAGTTGTTATTGCAAAGTATTGAACGTTGAGTAAAAGAAGCAGCTCCTCAGTGGCATGTAATAGTTACAGCTCTTATTCTACAAATCACTTAAAGCCACTTATAACTACTATTATTAGCTATAAAAGCCCACTTGGGTTTTATGAATGCTGGAGAACTGAGACAAAAAGATTGCTTCAAAAAGAATGGTGTCTTGATCATCATAAGTCTTTTAGCCCCCACACAGACATGGTCAAAAGAAAAATGGAGATTATACCAGTCCAATTACCTAGAAAAATGTCTGAAGATTTAAATGCAATTTATCTAGGATGATTTTATTTTAATTAGAACATAGCAGAATAACAGCAGCAACCTGCAGTGATATCATCAAATCAAGGCTGTTTCTATGGGAACACCACCAACTCCCAGAAATTATCGTGTCAGTTTGCCATAAATAGAAAAAAAAAAGATTTTAAAAAAAAAAAGAAGAGAAAAAAGAGAAAGGAAAGAAAAAAAAATTACAGGAGAAAGAGAATGAAGAGGAGAATCCAGTCCTCTCCTTTTGATGCTTATTGCCAATATGTTGACAAGCTTTATTCTGCAAAAAAATGTAGTGAGATAAAAATTTCAGTAAAATTTACACTGCTTCTGTCACACATTTGAGGCCTTGAATACCTTTTCTGAAGACTTTCTAAAGAGTTTTTTGGAAAAAAAACCCATGCAGCACACTATTCTGTACTGATGCCCCTGCTTCCTGCACTTTCTACAGCACTAGCGAGCTGAAGATTGGAAGAGAGAAATACTTTTGCTCATAGATATTTGCTATATTTCCTCATGTCTGTTTTTCTGCTAGCTCTGCACTTTGAAAGTCTGGTCTGAAAGGGATACAACTACAGAGCAAGGAAGGTAAGCAATGAATATCACAAACAGAAGGCATTACTTCCCTCCATCTACTTATCCGATTGCCTCCCTTTCCCAATAATCTTCTTCCCAATAGCTGCCTCCAGCCTGGTGCCTTCACCAACCATGTAAACACAAGGGAAGCCACTGAAGATCCTCCCAAGGCTACCTAGAGATGTCCTATCCCTTCGAGACTCCAGTCCGACAGCATTTCTGCACTCTGACACTCAGCAGGCTTGTTTCTCCTGCTCTCCTCACCGCTGCCACACACTCCCTTCTGCGCAGGCAGTGCCTTTCCGATGATCTGCCCCGGCCAGCAGCAATAGCTTCCCAGCGCTGTATTCCCAGCTGTGAAATTCTCTCTTGCTCTTGGTTTGTGACTACTATTTTTGCACTTACAAGATGTGTGTTCTACTCTCAATGATTCTCATTTATTTCCCCCGCGCCAGCCATTCTTCCTGAAATTATCCAGTGTAATCTTTTTCATCCCTGCCCTATTGTGGCTAGTAACAGTACCTGAACATCACACCATAACCTGTATCGTTTGCTTCACATGTACTCAGAAGAAATTATCCACTTAGAGTAGTGCATGATAATAAATTATTATTGAATTTTATCTCACTGAATCACTGAAAATAATAATGGCACTTTGGGCAAAACCAGACAGTGATAGTATCAGTAACTGCTGCTGAGAATATTGACAGTGAATTTGATGATAGTCCTTCAAGGGTAATCTTTCCCCTTTAACAACTTGATTGAAACTCCCATCTGCATATAGTGCAGGTGAGGGCACTCCCTTCTTCAGATTCCTACAATGAGTCTAAAGTACATTAAGTGCTCTCCTGAGCTGGGAGAGATATCAACTATATCTCAAAGAGGAAAATGCCTTTAAACACCTGTACAAATGTTGATACCACCACTTTAGAGACTATGCATAAGTCCATTTGTTCCAACAAGACTTACATGAATATTTTTCATACGCAGCAGACCATAAAATATTTCAGGTTTTGTTGTCAAGTGCTGAAAAGCTGAATAGGCATTTACTAGCAGTATGTTTAAATCTTGGTTTCAAATGAGACTATATCTTTCTTTAGACACAAAGGGACAAATTATTATTTCAAAGAAAATCTGAAGGATTTACAATAACATATCCACATGCTAAAGCTGCAAATTTGCTTATGCAAACAAATCATCAGACCTGCTGCCGGCCCACCTCCTACTATCCAACAGCATAGACTGATCCCTCTGTATAAGCTTGATTTTAAGGACTGCAGAGTTGAAGAGTATTTTGGGTTTGACTGGTGGTGAACCAGACAGAGAAGAGGGGAAGAGGGGCAGTTGAGAGGCAGAGCTCAATAATTTGCTAAGAATGGTCAGTTATGCCTGAATTGCTGTCAGGAGCAGCAGGGACCACCTGGATGCTTGCACCCAAGGTGAACAGATAGAGACTCACACCTCTCTGACTACACTAATGCCAAAGCTGCACCTGCGACGTTAATAAATGTATATGCCATAATGTAGGAGACTTTCACCTGCTGTTTAGTGTCCTGTTCTAGGTAAACTCTGAGCTACATCTAAATCTTGTGCTTGACATCAGTGCTTAAAAAAAGAAGTGTTCAAAATATGTTCAAAGTCCAGGATGTAGAAAAACACTCATGCTGTGGCTTTGCCATAATGCGATAGCTGAAGCAAAAGGAATTTCAGGGGGAAAAAATAGCTCTCAAAGATCACAAAGTCCCTTTCTATTTCAAGAAAGTGGCAAAGGAAACCATCCTCTTCAAATGCACTATTTGTGCCCACTAATTATTATCCTCAAGTACACTCCCCCTGGTGGGGATGAAAAGGTTATACTCTGAAAAGTGAGATTTGCAAATGGTATTCTGATTCTTGCCGTATTTCACTTTTCACCCTAATTGCAGACTAGCACCGGGCATGCTTTCAGCTCATTATGCTCTACAGAGGCCTGCTAATGGTGTTTCATCTACTGCCTAATTCTACAGCTTTAGCATGGAAAAATGCCTTTCCAATTCAATACCGATGGAGAGCAAACAGTAGGTCTGCCTCTCTGCTTTTTGTTTAGCTGTTCAGTAACTGGATAAACATTAACCAGCTGGATAGTGCAATTATGATTTTTTTAAGGTACTGTAAATGCTTGCAACAGCATAGTATCTGGCAGCCTCACAAATATTAATGAATGCATTCTTGTTCCACTCATGCTATTAAGAGCGATTAAGTACTTTCACAGAGGTCATGCAGAAAATGAATGGCAGAACCAAGCACTGAAGAAAATCCAAAGCTTTTTTACTAAGAGATACTTTTTAAGACATCCCACGGCACAAACAGAAATCAGCAGAAGAAATACAATTAGTGGAAGGAACTGACATTAGGTACTAATTATTTACTATGGGCCTGAATGAAGTTAGACATCTTTTCTAATAACTCAGCAAACAGCTTGCTCAACAAGATCAGGAGTAAGGGTTTAGGATTTGGATTAAAAACACAGAAAAAAAAAAGTAAGCACTAATATTGCCCTCTAGGGAAATAATTTCTACTAATTATCTGTCTACAGCTTTCCTCAGTATTGCAGTCTAAACTGCATTTGTAAACATCGCTCCATTGTTCTAGAACAAACAACTCAGTTGTTTTTAGTCTTACTAAAATGTATTAGAGCAAAATTAAAGTTTTGCGTTATTATTGACTCTCTACAGAAAGGACAGAATTTGTACAGATAACACAGAAAAGACCAATATTTGGAGGGAAATTTATGGGAATATCTCTGTTCATACATGGGAATGTCTCTGTTAATTGTGGAATTCAGAGCTAAAGAAGTCATGAAACTCAATGGCTGAGACTATTATTGTAACTGAATTTTCAAGTGTTGAAAACTGTTCAGAAGTGTAATCAAATAGCATGCTAAAAGCAAGAAACTTTCTTGCTAAAAGCAAGAAAGCTTTTAAGTTTCATGTATTTTTACACAAAGACTTTCTTACAATATGCACAAATGCTTTGGCCTATAGGTATTTTTGTTATGTCTTAAAAATGCATGCATAAATAATGACAAATACAAACCAATTCATATTTTCTGACAGATGTATTTAGCCTTCACTAAAGTTTAAAGTAATTGTTTTTGCTTTTAAGTAAAATATTTTTTGCTTACGTTCAGTAGTGACTAGAAAGCTTTACACGCGTATCTTACTCAAATACAAAGGTACAAATGCTGTACGGGATTGAAGACTTTCAGCTTTCTCTTATATTGTCTGAAGGGGAAAAAGTATAAGTACTTATGATAAGTATAAGTACTTTCTTTGGCAAGTACTTATGTTGATATGTGCCAGTGAAGCATCCCAGATAATTCTACTCCAAATCAGTAACAACACGTGAAATAGAAGATCTGGTTCTTCTTCTTCTGTATGGGACACTCTTTATGTCCTCTTAAATTATTTCATTTATTTCAGGTAATTTTAATTTTTTGTGTGGGAATTTGAGAAGTCTTGAAGATGACAGTGTCATAAACACGCTCTTAGTGTAGAAAGATATTTTTAAAGAAGAAATGGTCAATGATATATCTGCTAAGAATAATTGTCACCTGTTATTGAACAAGTTATGAATGGGAAGAATCTCCTATTAAGTAATATGTGGGGGTTTAATTTGTTTTAATTTTCTTTTCTCTTGTTTGTAGTAAAAACAGCTGTATCAAAGTGAAATTTCTCTCACTGCAAGACATCACTCACCCACCAGATTCTATGTCAGGTCACCACAGGCCATTCACATCTCTCCTGTCTTTAATGGTCATGGCTTCTTGGGATAGGGGACAGAGATTCTGCTTCCTCCTGGTTTAGATTAGGTTTATCCTGCCGTGCGTTTGTACTTGTGGGGAGTGAGGAATTGTGAGGAGACGCACGGCCGAGCAAGAGCTCGGCAGGTGTTCTTGCAGTGATGGGAAGGAAGCCTTGAGAACAGTAAACTATGTCCTTGTATGGTAACATGAAATAGATAGCAAGCTAACAAATAGATAACAATATACCAAAACAAGTAACAATGACTAATTAGCCTAGGTGGGATAAACATTTAAATGTAGCCAATTGTATTGCTCCAACGGTATATGGACATTCACCCAAAACCTGTCTGAGTAGAGAGCACGGCGCGTGATCAAAAGACAGAAACTGTATATGCTGTAAAAGTAAAACAATAAAGGTCTTCGTCCTTTTCTCGCAACTTGGCGGAGTCCATGCCCTAGTTGCTGCAGTACTCTTGTTAGACTACACATTTGAAATCTCTTAGAAATTACAGGCTTATCATGAATTTGGCTTTCTACAGAAGAGCTAGGACCAGAAATGGAAGGATGAAAAGTTTCTCATTTAGGCTGTCAAGGCTGAAGATGTGAGCTGGGGTTAGCTATGCAAGGGAAGGAAATGTAGGAGAAGAATACCAGGTATAGCAGGTGTCTGTGCTGGAATAAAAAGACAAAAGATTGGGGTTGTTCTGTTGCTCAGCACAGCCACTCAGAAAGTACTCCCCAGAGCGACCTGAAAGACATGTTCCCAACCTGTGACAAGACCCAAAATAAGCCTTGTGGTTACTTGCAACACGGTACCAAGGAACCACAGAGAATGTCACACCAGGAGCCTGAGTCTAGGACAGATGCAGAGGTTCTCCTTTTCTGGAGAAATGGCTATATTATTTGATCCAGGTTAAAATGTATTTGTAAATAGTAAACATATCATTTCAGTATACGACATAATTTTTTAATAGTTATGTAGATGGAATGTATGGAAAATTTTATGGCTATCATTTGTAAAAGGTGTCAGGTTAGCTACAAGTTTTCCATATTTGAAACACTTCAAATAATCTTAAATTTGTAGATAATAAAACCCAGGAAAGGCACATCTTATATAATAATTGGGGTCAGTTTTATCCCTGCTGCATTGCCCTTTCTGTCATCTTGGATGCAGCTGTGAGGAGGAGGAGAAATTCTTGTGGGGAACCAGAAAAAAATGGGGTTTCAGTGCATGAGCCTTCACAAAGCTCCTTGCAGTTTGTACAGAAGTCTTTGGCCTCTTCCACTAACACTGAGTGCTCCAAAAGTGCCTTTGTCCCGATTCAGCACTGGAAAGGGAGCACCTCTTTCCTTTTCACCTATGCCTCTCAAAGACAAAACAGAAATAGGAGACTTCTGTAATTCCTAGGCATGCAGACCTGTAGGACTCTTATAATAAAATCTAATGCGCAACAGGTTTCTGTAACCAGCTACCACTAGCCAAGAGGCAAGTATTATGTACCTCAGTGTACTAAATGTATGTGAACTATGTACTGTGGGTAAAGTTGATTGTTTCAGGTTAGACCAGTGCATAAACTTCTTACCAGGTCAGTCCGGCTGCACAGGTGGAAATGGTCACTGTTGCACTGTACAAATTCTGCTGTCGTTATCGGGAAGTGAAAGAAAAGTCACAGGAACAGGACGAAACCAGTTTTTTCCTGCATTCTCGCAGCTTGTTCCTCCGAAGTTCCTTTTTGATCTGAACCAAAGGGTGGACAAAGCCTGTTTCAGAATTAGCAAGCTAAAATCAAATCTCAGCTGAGATTACTTTGCATGAATAACGAAAGCTATGGCAAGCGTGGCATTGTACATATTTTTTAAAGTAAATGCTTACATTTTTATTTTTCTGGGGCACTACCTATAGCACTCTTGGCTTTATTTTGTACTTTGGAGTTAAACTAGTCACCAGCTGGAAATGGGTTTGCAGCTCCCTGACTGCCGGGGAAGCAAGTGGGGCAGACACTTAGGACTGACAATTATTCAGTCTGACAAGCAATCAGGAGGATATTTTCAGAATAATAAATCAAACTCACGCCCTGAGACAAACAGGACAGAGCACGGATTTTCATGCCCCTGCCCTGACAAGCAGAGGTGCCACACCTGGTGACTTTCCACCTGTCTCAGAGGCTGATATCGCCATCGTCCGGATCCAAGGGACACTGATTTCCCCAGACCACTTCACAATCAAGCAGGGCAATGAAAACCCCAATTTGGCATTTCTACAACAGGTGTGCCAAAAGAAATCCAGAGAAGATGGGCCCGCCTCTCAGCCACCTGAAAGCACCATCTGAAGCCCACCACCGGGCAGAGAGGAACCCACATGGTAAGTTATCCAGCGGCATCCTCATTCCTGCAGTGTTTGCTGGAGGATGAATTGGAGGATGAATCCAGCAGAAAACAAGTTTTATGGGTTTTTATTGCAGATGCTTCTAGTGCATGATCTGGGGCAGAAGAAACGAGGGCGCCCCACCGGCTCTGAGTGCAGGCCCTCAGGAGGCTGCTGGGCAGAAGCTTTTGGCTGGGGGACAGGGCACGGAGAGAAGATGCCACTGCCATGGGACGGCACTGGGGGCTTTTGAAAAATAACCAAGTTCTGCCGAGGGGTGGGGTGCTGCGCCGGCCGGCAGCCGGACATCGCCCTCACACCCTTCAAGGGTGGGG